>LR990646.1:7771644-8061377 GCA_905147715.2 Xestia xanthographa
GCAAACTAGCGCTGCAGCGCCACGGCAGCCCCAACAGTAACCTAAATACGTTTATTATACTGTATGCGTAGGGCTGTATAAGTTACCCACAGGCCACCCGAGTAAAACGACTGGTATATCATCACCTCGTTGCTGCAGCGTGCGAACCTGCGAGCGAGCATATTGCTTTTCACCGCAGGGTCAGGCTACTGCTATTTACTGTTACTGTTTTTCGGATGGTTGTGGTCATTAGAAACTATTACAATGTCGCCACTACTGTGCAGTATGCGCAGTCTAGCCTTACAGCTTGTACGGCGGCGTTGTGAGGCACACGCCCACTGGACATTATCCTTTGTCATGCGGTGACGGTTGTAGGTGTAGCCGTCATACACTACTACGGTACGGTTTTCTCTTCTTGTTGTTGTGTATTCGAATTTGTAATGTGAAAAAAAAATAGGTTCATTTGGTAGGTGAAGCGCTTCCACAATAAGCTTAACCATGTCATTGTATAAGATCAGTAGCCTTTTCCTTACGATGGTGAAGAAATTATAAACGTATTAGATTGACTTAACACGTTAGCTGCGGCACCAATTTTTGCAAACTTTCCGTTCCTGCGGCACGAGGTATTATCGGCCCGCACCGTGACCAGACGTTAGGGCGACACGCGGTCTATTAGACCCCACCTCCTTTAACAGACTAAAATCCATTTTCTGGCGCGAAATCAAAGATAAATGAAAAATTTTGGTCCTTATCGATATAGATAGTGAATTGATGAACCCTAATCTACCGTCGCCCCGGGATCTGATAGCTAGTTTAGGAATTATTGGCAAAACAAAAGGGATAATTATAAATTATATATATATATTTATAAATTTTCGCTAAGATTAGTGATGGGAAAAATAATATCGACGAAACGACGACGTTTATCTATTTTTGTGTGAAAATCTTAATGCGGTTCACAGAATAGAAAAAAAAAGAAAACCAGAAGTAGAAAAGAAACTATCATAAGTATTCTGCTTCAGGCTTTAAAAATACACTTATTAGAACTTGATTAACATAAAAAAATCAAAACAACATACTTTTTTATAAAAAATCGCAATATATATTTTGTACTTATTTATGAGTGTTTTTCATTGAAACAGGGTAGGCAATAAGATTTTTTGCACTGAGAGCACTGAGTCAAAATCTTTTTTGTTTTTTTGTCAGCTTCACGAGATGGTAAAAATGTGCGTAGTTTCTGGTAACAACCAACACATCTTCTTCTTCTTTCACCCTTTTCGAGGCAATGACGTGCGCTGCTTTCAGGTGCTGAAAAATAACAAAAATGTAAAGATAACGTAATAAAACTGGCTTTGTTACTTAGGTTAGATCGTATATGAGAATAACAGTGATAATGTATAACGGCATTAAATGAATGTGTTTGCTTTATGCTTAAAATGTTGAAAGAGTACCTACTCTTTCAACATTTTAAGCATAAAGACATTATGTGTTAATTTAAGCTACCTTACCTACCTAGGTAAGGTAGCTTAAATTAACACATAATGTCTGTACTCATACCATCGTACAATAATATACCTACTCCGCCTGGTGCTCTCTTCCGACCACGTGACTGACACAGGCTTACGTAATCATATAGTATCGTGTAAAATTTAAATAAGTCGAATCTAACAAACTCAACAAACTTGGTGATTAAAAATAACTCTGTACATATTTTGTTGTTTTTAACGTTTTAGTATTGTTGTTATAGCGGCAACAGAAGTACCTACTTAATTTGAGAAAACTTCAACTATCTAGTTATCGCGATTCTTGATATATCTGGTGACAGACAAACGAACAGACAGCGAAGTCTTAGTAATAGAGGGTCCTGTTTTTATCCTTTCGATACGGAACCCTAAAAATCGTTAGGTAATCTTTATTTACTTTCAAAACCTAGACAAAGAACTACTGAATTATTAATTAATTACTTACCTGTTTTGTCAACGGCTGCTTTGCGTTTTTTGTGGAGTTTTTCACTACCTACAAAAATATCAATTAAAAACTTACCTGTTTTGGTTCTGTTTCTGTATTTTTTAAAATTAACTTCTTCCGACATCGTTTAGACATGTTCGGCGATGTAAAAGGACGTGCTCTCCAATCGACGTGATGCACAACACTAGTCGCGGGATGCTCGCGTTGGGTGCGGTACGAGGTCCGGGGAGATATGAGACGTTTTAGCCTCGTTCCGCACTGCATTAAAATTATATTAATTCAGTGCGGTACGAGGCCTAAGACATCCGGTACCAAGGTAGGTATACCACCGAGTCCGGGACCATTAGCGCGTCTCAAATATACATTTATCTCTTTTCTATACTGGACCATACCAAAGCTATGCACTTCGCACGACAGAGATGTTCACGTTTTTCCTTGCCGCACCACAAGGAAGTTGCATGAGGGGTGATTTAGGCCTCGTTTCGCACTTAACGGCTACTGGAAGGGTAGTTTCAATCCTGTTGATATATCTGATTGCCATTTGTCTATACCCTCAGTTAGTTACGACCTTGGTCTTGTTAGAAAACGTGGATTTAAATTTGAAGGCCTGATCGGTTTCCATCTGGTTTTATGGACTTTCCTCTTTTTGCTATCTGTATCTGATTACATATAATAGTACATTGTTACCCGAGGGGTGAAAGTAACTTATTTAGTCCCGAGACGGGGTTTGGTGCCCGAGCGAAGCGAGGGCGCTAATAGTTCGAGGGACTAAATAAGTCTTTAACCCGAGGTAAACACTGTGCTTTTCATTACGAATACAAGGAAAGTAAAAATAAAAACATTCAATCAAAAAATGAAGATCGGATTGCCGCTTTTCCGCCTATTTTGCTTTTTTTTTCTGTGGTCGGCCAGCTATTCAGCCATTACCTATTTTTCATTATCATCATCGAAAAAATGGTAAATATTTTGCCCTAATCTATGTTATTTTAAAGAAATAGTTGAAACTTAAATATAATAAAGTTATTTAAAAAATATATATTCTCTAATTAATACTTAACTTTATGTTATTTCAATTTTACATCGAGGCTGTATAGAAAGTTGGAACATGGTTCAATAGAAAAATGAACAATTTTTTTTTAATAATTTGACAGCTATCAGTTGAAAACGATTCTCCCTAGGGCTGAAAAGTATTACTTTCAACCCGCTCTTCAGGCAACTTTAGACCTACTTTCCGAGTATGCGTAATGAAAATATGTTTACCACAGTTACTTAAACTAAAGTTAATACTTGAACGGGACTATGAAAGGGGTGATAATGTAAAATAAACAAAAAAGGCACGCATCATTTTTTAATAATTCTATATTTCTTAATTCAGCCGTTGGCTGCGTTAGTGATAACAAAGCATTAATATTTTCATTATAATTCACAATTGATAATAACTACAGTTTTCTTATCTAATTTATTTTACTCTACATCAATGATATTCTATCAAACAGATATGTTATACACCTACAAAAAACCGAACCACCGAACCAAGTGCCACCGAAAAAAGTGTGCCGTGGGGCAGAGCCAGCTCACATACACGCAGTGACGCAGAATAAAGGAAAAACAAGCCAATTGGCCGGTTTTCGAGTCTTCATGATTGCGTGCTCACAACATATCTGTATAGTAGAATATCATTGCTCTACATATAATAAAGCTGGACTACGCAGGCAACGCAGAAGCACAATACCATGCTCTTTTCGATCACATAGTACTTAGAAACATACAATATGTAGCATGTATGTTTCCAAAAAATATGATTTATTATACTCCATTAGTGTAGTGGTGCGAGAACACGGTGACACGCTGGGTTCATACGGAAAGAGTTGACGATGTCGCGTCTAGCAGCGGCCGCCAGAGCGTCTCCATGCTACGTGTAAGTAACTTTACATAATATAGATTCTTAGTATTTATTGAAGATTCTTATTATATAATGAAGATTCTTGTTATTATTTTAGCGTTACGTCGTCTACAAATTATAACATTCTAAATTAACAAAAATAAAAGCTGTTTCTTTATATTATTCTACATACAGAGATATAACACGAAATTAGATTCAACATTAACTTACATTAATTAAACTTAATGCTAATGAGATTATTCTATCATTGGTGGTGGTAGTGATCATAATGTATACCTAATCCACAATGTTTCAGAATTTACATCATTTGTGTTTTTGTAATGATTTAAAAACATTTTGTCATTAACTAACTTTAGTCTGTACATAACGTGAATCTGAATAATATTGATTGATTATAGACACGAAAGGGTCTCGATACGGAATGGATGGTCACCAATCCACGATCCCGACCTCGACAAGCGGTAGCTTAACTTTAATTCCTAACTAAATTATAACCTTTTAAAATGCACGCCATCATCAGAAATATAAAATTTTGGCGGTTCATGATTGTGATCATGGTTTTCAGTTATTACATTTTGCTCAGAGTCTAACACTAGTTTCCCTCTACACTTCCTACTAGTAACAGACGTGCAGAACCAGTAGTCAATCACTTTCGACTCAACTTTCCGCTGGTGGTAGTAAGTGTATCCGTTGTACTGTATTAACTGCTTCCCCTTCGTTGATGTTATATACTTGATTATATCTGAAACAATTAAATGAGACACTTAATATTGTTCTTACACACACAGATACCGGCTTATTTAATAAAAATCAAAAACACTTCTTAATAATATTTCAGGTAGATTTATATACTTGATTATATATCTGAAACAATTAAACTAATTAAAATTAATATTGTTTTGCAAACACATACCTGTGTGTATCTGACTATGTTTAATGTAACAAAAATATTTGAGTACTACCTACTAGTATTTAAAAAAGTGTTTATGTGAAATAAAATACTGTTTATTTCTTGGTTGGTATGATAAATTAATTAAAAGAACTATAGCCAGTTTATGAATACTACATACAAAAAATGATACGAGTTATAAAAGTTTTATTTTTCTTATACTTAATACTATGGGGCACAAGACAAGAAGTTCTAAAGAAGAAGTTCTACGTTTTAGTTTCAATCTATCAAATATACATTCAATACAATAAGACAGCGAGGAACAATGTTTTAATAGGTTTATTCAGTTTTTAAAAGCCTGATCAGAAAAACATTAGTTTGGATAATTGCAAACGCAAAATATACATAATTATGAATTGGTTACAAAAAGAAACAAGAAAATTTATGTCGTTTTATTTACTCACTTAAAATACAGTTACAGAAACAGTATCGGCAATCATCACAAACAACCAAACAAACTCTAATACTTTTATTATATTAAAAAGTAAATCAAATTAAACACCCTAATGAAGGAGTAATGCTTATGCTTTAGACACATTTTGCTTGACATCCATACTAATATTATAAATGCTAAAGTAACTCTGTTTGTTTGTTTGTCTGTTTTCTACCTTTTCACGACTAAACGGCTGATCGGATCGTAATGAAGATTTCCAAAAATAACTTTGGTTCGCATGTTCGATCCCCACCCGGTTTTCACGTTTTGTAACTGAGCATTTTGTTTTTTTTTAAGCTTTAACATTTCTAAATCATTACTACATAGTTTTATACATACTTTTAGTTTTTTTTAACCATTAAAACGACAGTTAGGGAATCATTTATTTCAATCAAAATTTATCTATATTTATCAATATCAATCTATACATTTAGTAAATCTGTAGACGTGGAGCTTCTGTATGCATGGAAAGCGAGTCGATCGCTTTCCATGCATATATTTTAGCAGTTTAACTTCAGTTGACTCCATTTTCTGAATCGCGGTGTTAAAATTTTTGTGAAAGAATGAGACTGTCATTCGCCCGTGTCAGCTGTCTCAAGTTTGGTTTTTCTTATGTATTGCTACGCATAACTCAAATGGAGTTGGGCAGGACACTTAGCAAGGCGCGGTGAAGGCAGGTTGAGTAAAGCTGTGACCAAGTGGCGTCCTAGGAACGGAAAGAGCGTGGAGCTTAGCACAAAGAGTGGCCTATACCCAGCAGTGGGTGAATTCAGGCTGTGGATGATGATGATGATGACGCATAACTTTTTTCCAGAGAGGTATCGGACCTCTCTTGCATTATTATTTTTTAGTGAAAAAAGTATATCTCAAAGTTGGTATCCCACATAAAATTGAAAAAAATCGTGTTCGAACCCAAGTCATGCACCTCTGATTTTTCGGATTCATGTGTATCATTATCACTTGCATGACATTGCAAAGAAAAACATAGTGAGGAAACCAGCATGCATGAGAGATATTTATCGTCGGCATGTAAAGCCAAGTCAGAGGCCCTTGGGTGGCATAAAAACTCTAGACACCAGGTTAGGCGCTAACCACACGATAAACAAGAAGAAAATCGTGTTTTAGGGTCATTTCATACACCTTGATGAGAACTTTATGAACTTTATTTTTAGAGTATGACTGTCATCGATGGTCTAACGATGAAGACGGAAGGCAGTTGCAAGAGATCCTCAACAGCTTACAGCAGCTATATTGTTATTGGGCTCACTTCATGAACCTTAATGAGAACTTTAGACCTGGGTGGAGTATGACTATCAAAGAAGGTCTGACGTTGGAGAGGGAAGGCAGTTGCGAGAGATCCGCAGCAGTTTAAAGTAGCTTTATAGTGTCTCGGCTCATTTCATGCACCTTTATGAGAACTTAAAAGTATCTATAAGTGTTGGATAGCCCATTTATTGAGGAAGGCTATACGTTATATAACATCACGCTACAACCAATAGGAGCAGAGCAAAAAAAAAATATTTTACAAAAAAACTGGAGATTCCTTTTGGGAGCTTTCGTTGCGTGCGCTGCGTATACGGTTAAAGTTACGCAACAATCATATGACGGAATTGTTCCTCTTAAAAAGTTCCAAGTATAAGTCCCCGATAACTAAATTAAGTCTTTTTGTCTACGTCTGAACGGACCAAAATGAATTGACAGCGGTCCGTTGAGACTAAACACTCTATCTTTTAAGGTGGTCTCAGGCTCTCGAATCTAACCCTGTCTCTCTTTCTCTTATGTGATGCAGACGAAGTTGCGCGAGTCAGTTATTATAACATATTTGTAAGGAGGATGATTGTGTTCATAATTACTGAACAGAAATACTTCCTTACACTTCTGAGTAGATCAGTGCCAACGAGTAGTAGTTTTGTTCTATATTTATAGATAACGATACCGAACATAAGTGTAGCCGTTAATTAGAATTAGTTGTGACCCTTTCCGGAATGCTACGTATTTGAAATTTACCGAATAATAGGAGAATTACAGATATTATTTAACAAATTGTAAATCTCGTCCGCAGTTACCAATAAAAAGAAAATAAAAAGTAACTAATACATTATACAAAGTACATAGCTATATTCGAATATATTTCCCTTTACATACAACGTATGTAAAGGGAGAATGAGTATGTTCATAATTAGCAGAAACAATTTTATTTTCGTCATTAGTGACGAGCACAGCCTTGCAATTCTTATTATTGTGAGTAGAACAGCGCCAACGAGTAACATTTTTGGTTTTTACATACTTATGGCAACTATAGGTGTAGTCCTTAATTAGAATTAACTGATTTCCGCTCCGAGACTCGACATACTTGAAGCCCTCTGAAAAATAATACAATTACACATTTTATTATTAAAGTCGGGAATCTCCTCTAGGGTTACTAAAACAAAGTAAGAAACTCAACAATAATTATATTAGAGATTATATTTTTTATTCAAATGTACAGAGTGAGTGCTTAAAACTATCTAAGGAAAAGTTAATATTAATTTGTGAGAGACTGGTGCCTGAAATAGGCATTGCAAGCAACGCTTGCGGTACAAGTGACCAGGGTCCCACGACGCTACATGCCTACAAGCCTACATTGGGTATTTTTATGAGACCGAAGTGAATGAACAACAATAAAACTCATAGTTCCTTATATCCGAAAATATTTCCCTTGACATACAATGTACTGGCCTGGAGGATGATTATGTTCATCATTAGCAGAAATAATTGGATTATGGACATCAATGACGAGTTTAACCTTGCACCCCTTACTGTTATGAGTGGAACAGTACCAAGGGGTAACATTTTTCACTTTCAGTTGACAGCGTGCATAGCTGTAGTTGTTGATAAGAAGTAGTTATGAACCTCACCTCACCGGGACGTGATGTACTTGAAGTCCTATGAAAAACAAGACATTTCTTTATTACAGGAATCTCATATCGGAATATCTAAATATTAATTATTCACAATATATTTTTCTACATTTACGATATCTAACAATATTAATTAGAACGGTGCTTAATTTATGGGTTATTGCCCTAGGTTTTCTATTTTTGTAGTTATAATGTTTGAAATCGCTAGATTTGCGAAGCGTGAAATATAATCAAAACTGTCACATTTAATACCTTATTTGTGAGTACAAAAAGCAAACATTTATCTTTTATAATTTAACTTAAACACAACGAAACATAATGATTCCTTTTATTAAAAAAAAAAATTTACTACAAGATATAAGTCAACAAATCCTATCCTAGCCTATAAGCGAATCAGTATTAATTACATGCATTAGGTCGACTGGACCCGCGGGTCCCGCCTATGTGGGATCAGTTGACTAAAGAGCCATAAATATGAGATGAATACATACTATTGCAAAACAAACGAGTATAGGTTCAGAGAGATGATTGTCAGCTGCGCAGGGATTAATTTAATTCACTATTGTACTCTCAGTTCTTACTGACTTCTACGTTGGTCAGGTCTTTAGGGTACTTCGAGGATTACAGGTGCTATTTATATTAATTAAATCATATTATTATGATCTCTGGGATTTCTGAATGGATCTTATCTTCGGCACCTCTACCTAACCCTTCCGGAAATACAGTTGAAATGTTATAAATATCAATAATAAAATTAATTGATCTTCACATAAAACCCAGCAGTAATTCTAAAAGTGGGCGGCTTATGATTATGCTCCAGTTTAGATGTCAGGACCGTTCGTTGTGCTGGGTCGGCTCTGTTAGTGATCATCATCCTCGCTTTGCACCTCATCGCGCTAGTACAAGTCCAGGTGCTCTTGCTCATATTCTGTGTGTGGCAGTAGAAGGTATATCCGTCCACAATAGCCAGTTCCTTGCCGTCAATTTTTTTTACCCATTGTAGTTGTGCTGAAAATAAACAATTATTGATTAAGATCACAGATGTATTTCTTACGTGCTTAGCGTTATAGATTAACAGCCTTATTCATAAAAAATCCTTAATTGAGGTTTGATTGGTCTGTTAGCTAGCAGACTCATTACGCTTGTTAGACGGTTGTCAAGAAGTATGATTCATAAACGCTTGCTAGCAGTCTGCTAGCTAATGAGCTGCTGATAGACGGATTAGACGCGTTATGTTGGCCATCTTGACAAATCAACAGACAAAAAAGTTCCGTAGCAGCAAGTAACATAATTTATAAGTTCTTGTAGTTCGTTGTAACTTTGATCGATGTTTTAATAATAGTGTATCTTTTTAATTAAGTTAAAACCAGTTTACGGTGGAAGTTTACATGGTAATGTACATCATTATATTTTTTTTAGTTTTATCATTCTATTATTTTAGAAGTTACAGGGGACACATTTTACCACTTTGGAAGTGTCTCTCGCGCAAACTATTCAGTTTAGAAAAAAAAAAATATCAGAAACCTCAATATCATTTTTGAAGACCTATCCATAGATACCCCACACGTATGGGTTTGATGAAAACAATTTTTCAGTTTCAGTTTAAGTATGGAAACCCCCAAAATGTATTGTTTTTTTTTATATTTGTGTGAAAATCTTAATGCGATTCACAGAATACATCTACTTACCAAATAGTTTCGAAAAAAGTGGCTGTTACTTACGGACGGACAGACAGACATACATGACGAATCCATAAGGGTTCCGTTTTTTGCCATTTGGCTACGGAACCCTAAAAATGGCCTCATCGACAATTAAAAAAAAATTGACAGCAATGACAGCAAATTAGCGGGAAAATACATTTTTTTACAAATACACACGAGAAGAAAGAAAAGAAATAAAACAGAAATGATAAACCAATAAGAAAAGATAAAAATTTGACGATACAACCCCAAGATCAACTTTAAAAAAAGCGAGATGTTTGTTTTCCCGCCATTTCCGATCCGCATGTTTATGTTGTACCTAAGTGCAAAAAGCCGTAACTATGTTAATCATCCTAATTTAATTTTTTTCATATTTATTGTTAGTACACGTATCATCTTAAATACCTAATTAAGAGGATTTTTAAATACAAATTCCAAAAAATATATTTTCCTGGTTTTTTTTTAATCTGCGCAACCCTCCCTTCACTAAAATTATAATCGGTATGGTTTTTTGCTCTTGTCAAAGTCAGCTGTTCAAATTTGCGGCCGCCATTTTGTGACTTAGCAGTGAGATAAAGGAGGGTCAACAGTCTTCTAACTTTAGCAGAGCCTTGATGGACTGATTAGCGTTAGCAGACGTTTATGAATCATGATTTTTAGCATCGGGCCATCAAGGAGCCTTCAAGGAGGCTCTAACTTTTTATGAATAAGGCTGTTAGCCTGTAAGTATTAAAATAGAAGAACTTCACAGGAAACATGCGTTTTCGGGGGTGCAGCACCAACTGTTGGTATTGTGATATGAGTATGGCAATTTATAATGTGTAGCCATTCAGAATAGCTAGCCCGTACCCATTCTGTTTTGTCACCAAAGTTACTAAAATTGATCAAAACACTCGCAACGAATTTTCAATTTGTGACTTTTAGAGCAATCTTCAATACCCAATGACAGGAAAGTAGAAGAATTCAATCAAGTGTATTTTTGTAGGCTTTAACGAAAGCAGGGAGCTAGAAATATACAAAAACTTCGTCCAGACGTTACAATTTATTGACTTAGAACTAAAAACTAAAAAGAAAGCAACGCAAAATGAAAACCAGGCTAAAGTCGACCCTACATACGACATAAATACCTAAAATGTTAAATAATTGAACATATGGTTGAGAAATTGTAGTTAATTTTTCATTTATTCTTAATTTATCTAAATACAACATTAAAAACATGAAACATTTATTTTAGTTGATATTTCAATGTTGGCGGTCGATGTGTGTGGTTCAGTGAGGCCGATACCACCACCCTTTCCACAGGTATCATATGAGGCGTTGTAACCATCTGAGCTTTTCATGTCTTCCCTAAACTGCACAGCCAAGTCCAATTGCTGCGGGCAACTTTTTTACGGCACGTGAGTGTGTACCCTTCTACTAAAGCAAGTTCCTTCTCGTCCATTTTATTCGCCCATCTCACTGAAACTATTAGTTAATTACATGTTACCTGAGTACGTAAGAGGAAGTACGAAAGTGGCGCCGGAGGCTGAAACGTTTTGTGGTAATCGGTTGTCGTGGTATGGATGTGATGCGGAGGAACGGGGAAAATGTCGTGAGGGAAGTTTTGAGTATGAATGTGGACGGGTATAAGAGAAGAGGAAGATCAAAGGAACGATGGATGGACTATGTGAAGGAAGATAATTATGGCAAGAAAGAGGAGGTGCCTGATGAGAGGTCGAGTAATAGAGACGTGTGGAAGAAGAAGACATGCTCCGCCGACCACAAATATATTAGTATAATAATAATAATAAACCATTTATTTCAGGTAACAAATACCCATAGATAAATACCTTAGCCTAAAAATACATACTAATAACAAATTTTGTTAGTTAGGCAACTTAAAAACTATGTTAGTAGCACTGCACTTAAACTATGACACACGAAGTGGCGGCATAGTGTTACGCTGCGCGGTGTCACGTAGCCTGCCACGAAACCGTCGGTAGACTACACCCTTCGGCCAAAACTCTTCCTTGAGAAACCTGTCGAGATGTTGTGTCGGAACTCGCACCACAAACGACTTGAAGTTAGTGTTGTGACGCGGCTCCAACTTCTCGACCCTCAAGGTCCAGCTGGTCTTCACCTTCAAGTACTCTACGATCTCCTCAACCTTCGTAGAGTGATGCAGTCGGGACAAATACAGCAACGTCGATGGTATCGCTGGACGCAGCAGCATATTAGGTCCTGACAGTCCAGTACCGCATTGATTGCGACAAGTAGGCTTCTTCTTCTTCTGAACTAAGGTGAAGCCGTCCTCATCATACTCTTGCTTTGCTGGACAGCGCTGTACCGGATTCCTCGGAAGGGTTTCACAGCGACGGTTCTGCTTTCGTATAAGGGCAAGAGATGTTGATGACGATGTTAGTAAACTGCTATTTTTAGTGGATGGGTTATTTTTGCGCCAGAGTTCGGATGAAGTATCTTAAATGACCCACTCGCCGCTCCGCCCTTCGGGTGAAAAAAATCATGAGTATTAGTCAACAATGAGAAAAATATACCCATATCAGCCAAAGTATTCTCAATAATTTTGCGTAATTAAAACAACATTTTGTATTTTACAAACATTATTTATTGAATGTTCCTGTAAATAATAAACTAGAGGACGTCACGCGGTTTCACCGAGTACTACCGAGTACGAGCCTATGTTACTCAAGGTGAATGTCAAATCAAATCAGTCGGAATCGGCGCTATAGTTTTTGAGTTTATTCATTACAAACATACATACACAATATACAAATCTTTTCTCTTTAAAGTATATAAGTGTTATAGTTAGTGTGTATATTGCATAATGAATGTGGTTGTATTTCCAAAACAATAAGTCAAAATATCATGTCAGTCGCTATAAAGTAGAACGTGCTTAAAACAGAGAGAAGATAATATTACTGACCACGTATAAACTCGCAACACTACTTAACATAATATGATTGCGTAGAACTTAGACTCAAGATACTTCGCAACTTAACACTTTCATCTTTTTTTTCAGGAAATGCTTTGATGTTGTATCGGGACAAAGGACACAGCACAGCAGGGCTAAAGCGGGGCGGAAGTTAGCGTTTACCTATATCTACCTTTGCAGAGGCATACCCGGCCGTGCTAACTATTAAACTAGTCAAATGCATAAATCTTGCATTCTTGAAGATGGTGAAGCGCACGCCTCTATAATCTAACATTTCTGATATACCTACACATTTCAAACGTTAGCTACAAACTACAATTACCTAATTACCAAGCTACAATACCCATTACTGATACAATACTTATGAGGTTCGTGCTTGTGTTCCAGTTTCGCTGACAGCACCACCCGACGCGATGGTTTCACGTGCTTGGAGATCTCCATCCTGGCATGACAGTCCCCTCCATAGGTACAGTTCCAGATCTTCGTAGACCTCTTCAAACTCTGCTTGCGACAGTAGTAAGTGTAGCCGTTCACTAGTGCCACTTTTTTTCCGTTCAGTCTCTTCATAAATGTTACTGTAAGATTTTTTAATTTGTTAATAACAACGTGAAAAATTTGATCACATGTCATATTATATGAGTTTATTTCATGCATAAGGCGCGGGACAAATACAAGAGGCGTCGGGCGTAGGTGAGACGCGGGTGCAGCCCGGGCGAACGCAGGGATGCATTTGGGAAATTCTAGTGTTTGAAATTCTGTATCGTCACGCATTTTCGCCGTCTAGTTCACCCCTGTGTACACTGCCGGCATGCCACTGTTAACTGCTAGCGCGCCGAGGGCGAGTATTTGGCGCCCGCACCGCGCCCGCGCCACGCCATCTTAGTATGTCTCGCGCCTCACCTCTTCTTTACAATTTTTATGAAATTTCAGAGAAATGGCGCCGCGCCCGCGCCGCGTCCGCGCCTCGCGTCTAAAATACAAAATGATGTGGTAGTTGTGGACATAAAAAAAACCGGCCAAGTGCGAGTCGGACTCGCGCACAAAGGGTTCCGTACCAATTATTATAAAAAAAAAACCGGCCAAGTGCGAGTCGGACTCGCGCACGAAGGGTTCCGTACCAATTATTAAAAAAAATCACGTTTGTTGTATGGGAGCCCCCCTTAAATATTAATTTTATTCTGTTTTTAGTATTTGTTGTTATAGCGGCAACAGAAATACATCATCTGTGAAAATTTCGACTGTCTAGCTGTCACGGTTCATGAGATACAGCCTGGTGACAGACAGACGGACAGACGGACAGACAGCGAAGTCTTAGTAATAGGGTTCCATTTTTACCCTTTGGGTACGGAACCCTAAAAATCACGTTTGTTGTATGGGAGCCCCCCTTAAATATTAATTTTATTCTGTTTTTAGTATTTGTTGTTATAGCGGCAACAGAAATACATCATCTGTGAAAATTTCAACTGTCTAGCTGTCACGGTTCATGAGATAGATACAGCCTGGTGACGGACAGACGGACAGACGGACAGACGGACAGACAGCGAAGTCTTAGTAATAGGGTTCCGTTTTTACCTTTTGGGTACGGAACTCTAAAAAGAGCTTTTACAGGTAAAAAGCTCTCTTGGTATAATTTCTGAATAAAAGGAAACTTCTTTAGTAAGCAACAATGAGTTTACTAACGTAGTATCTGGAGTAGGTCTGAAAGGTAGGTGAAGTAATATTTGGTCTATTATAGGAACCTAATGAAAGAAAAAACAAACTAGAAAATAATAGTAGGTTGTATTTTGTTTCTCATCGTATTTTATAAAAAAAAACTACTTAAGTAAATTAATTGCTATCATATAAATGTTACATCAAACAAAGTAGACACCATAATACACATTCAACATTGATATTAAATCTTAATCTAACAAGTCACATAATATTACTTTTAAATATTAATTGGGAGTAAAGTTTTAATCATGGTTATGCTCTTTCTTATGTGAAACTATTTCATTGTCAATAGTGACGATAACCGATTTACATCCCAATGACGTCTGAGTACAGGGCCATCGCTGCTTGGACCCTTTATACCGAGTAGCGCGATTATACCGATAGGGGCCGAAGATGATCACAAGGTTGCCACTCCTCGTCGTGCTGAACACTGGCTGTAATTCTGTAGCTGTAATAAAACATCAATGCATTGTAATGTAAAAAATAAAATGTTAAAAGTTGAAAGTCAATATTATATGTGCTGCGTGTTCCAGCCTGTGAGTGTCTGCGTAATGGCTTGCAGGTAGCGGTCCATAGTTCCCAGCAGTGGGAACAACAAGGAAATTAAATGATCTATAAAGGCACTTTTTGTTTGGCACTACCTTTTAATTTGTTCAATTATGAACGAAACAAACACCACTTGCAATAATTGCTCAGAAACTGCCTATTTAATTGAAAGCAATTTAAATTTTATTTTTGACAAATTCAATATTTAGGTACTAACTCTAACAAACAGTCACTAAAACCATAAATTTAATTAATAAAGAGGTTCAACGAAATCGTCTCAATGATTATGTTCAGTCTTGTGGCTAATAATTTGACTATTAAAGTAAATATATCGGCATCCCCGTGAGGTCCGGGAACATGTCCATCGCACTTTGGTCCCTTTACAACTATTAACCCGATTATACCGATAGGGACCAAGCACGATGACATCTTTACCAAATCTTGACTTGCTGAAAACTGGGACATAATCTGTAATATAACAGAATAATGTTGTGTGACATTATTTATAAAAAATATTATCTTAAATTGTAAATTTGCATTTACTTTTATTTATGAACAAAATTAAGTAGTAGTAGTAGTTAGTTAGTTATTATCATCGATGTGTTTGGGGTTACAACTTACAGTTTCGGAAATTGACAGTTGTCACCACACAGAACCTGTTGGAGCAAATCCTGTTGTATTGATTTTAATTGGGATTCCCATGTTTACAGAAAGACTGAAAATCATTTTATTAATAAAGACGATGTTTCATCACCACTGCTCTCAAAACGGTGAAGAAAAACATTGTGAGGAAACCGGCATGTCCTAATAGAACCAAAAAATCCGAAGACATCATGTGACATCTACCAATCCACATTGGGCCCGCGTGTTGGATTATAGCCCATTCCCTCTCATAGAGAGGAGGCATGTGTCCCAGCAGTGGGAACATTAATAGGCTGATGGTGATGATGATGATATTTAATCATTCACACACAAACAAATCTTAAAATAATTTAAATATCTAATTAATATAATTATAATGATTGAGAACTTAACAATGAAATTAGATTGAAAGCATAAAGTAATTTTAAAAAAATAGTCAAATTAGTAAAACATAAAGTTTTCATTTATATAGTAAGTACTAATATCTACAGTAGCAAGCCTTACATTTAAAACAAAGCATCAAAACAGGAGTAAGTTATGTACTATCAAAATTCTGGAATCAAATCAATATAACTATTAATTATTGAACTGTTTTTACTACAGCACTACTTTTTATATGAACAATATACTTTATTCAAAGCAGTAATACTACCTAGTGATTATGTGCAGTCCTATAGAGAACAATCACACCGTTAACAGTTACGATAGTAGATCGGCATCCCGATGCGAGCCGGCTACAAATCCATCGCACTTTGGCCCCTTTACAACGACTAACACGATTATATCGATAGGGACCAACGATGATCACAGGGTTGCCACGCTGTGACGTACTGAACACAGCACGTGTATCTGTAAAACATAAACGTTTTGTATAGTTTTGTGTTTAGTTCATTAACAGTAAACAATGACATAAAGAATTTGTAATAATCATAAAAAATTGCTCTAGAAGACGATGTCACGGGTGGAGGTAGAGTGGGAGAATCAAAAGTATTATATTTTTTTTTATATTTACTTATTTAGAGCTCACTTATTATTATTCACTATGGATAATATATGGAATAAATTATTAATATTACATCGTGAGTATGTTTCACACGACTTCGAACGGCTGGTAACATTATTTTTAATACTATTTGGCGCTTTCTACATGTCCTCCTAAGCGTCATAAGCACTCTTAGCTGTTCTATGATCTTCTATTTTATTTAATGGTTATGTTCATCCTTATGACTAACTATCACACTATTGACAGATACGATGGTAGATCGGCATCCCGATGCGACCCGGGTACATGTCCATCGCACTCTGGCCCCTTTATAAGTATTCACACGATTATATCGATAGCGACCAAAAACGATCACAGGGTTGCCACGCTGTGATGTACTGAATACAGCACGTGTATCTGTAAATCATAAACGTATTGTTTAGTTCTTGGCGTAGGTACTAAAAACTGGCTCGTAATCTGTAATGACAGTTTATTGTTAAAAATGAAGGCAGGATAAAAATAAAGGTTTGTTGTCACCTAAAAGTAAGCACAATTAAATAACCGCCACAGTGGTATCTCCTTTTTTACTATGGGTGAAGGGTGTAGTGTAACTTCACAAGGAGCTTTTTTTCAGCATAGACATCTAGGGTAAACTTGCCTAATTCGTACTTACGCCAAATTCGTACTCCACTTAAAACTCGGCTTTGGTAACAGCTATCAGCGCCTCTAGTGTCAAAAAATAGAAATAACAGTCGGCCATTTCACCACCTGGCAGATAACATCTGTGAAGCTGCTCTCGACCAAAATATTGAAAAAGTAAGTTTTTTTTAACTGTTGTTGTAATATTTTTACACATTTCGTAAGAGTTTTATTCAAATAAGGTCGTGTATAACCTATTTTACGATTTGATACGTATTAATGTGTATCTTTGCGATTTCATCTGACGTGTTGTCATACTCGTAACTGTTGTCAATTTTTTTGGCGGTAAATTTAAAATTTGTTTGGCTCTTGCTCCTATTTCGTACTCGAGTTAAGTTCTTAAAATGTACTGGTACGATTTAGGAAAACTATTTATGAAAACTGTTTAGAATTGGCGAAGACCATCCGTCGAATTTGTTAAGAATTACTACTTGTTTTAATAACACATTGTTGATTATGATGCTGATTCTCAATACTGTATACCAATGAATAGATCTCAAAGTACGAATTAAGGATATAGCAGTACGATTTGGGATGAATGGTCTTAAATCATACTTTTTTCGTTTTTTTTAAATTGTTTATTTTTGAGAAGTTAATAAGGTTTATGTTAAATTTGATTACGAAAACAATAAAGCAATTTAGCAAACAAAAATTACTTTTAATTAAAACAAATTTATCTTTCCTAATTTTCTAAATATGACGGTTTTCTCTTAAGGGGTACGAATTAGGCAAGTTTACCCTACGTGGAATCCACGGAGTGACTACGCAGATCTATGCAGAGCGCCTACACGCGGTCTAATCCAATTTATTTTGCTCGCCTACGCTACTTCTTAAGTCACGTCTTCGTCTTAGTTTTAAAAAATCTTTTAGGTATTTTCAAGCATTCAATAAATAGGTACAGAAAGTTCAATAGCGATGTTTACATTTAAAACCAGCTATTTCATCATTGACTGTGATCAGAACTGATTAACATAAATATCCGCTCAATCTTCTAGCACATCGCCGCCGGATCGTCCCTTTGTCGATTGATAGGAACCAGTGAAATTAAAGGATTTCCGTGCGGAATTGTTGTCAAGATTGCTTATGAGTGATGTAAGTGTAATATTCATTATATTTTTTTCTTCGACTATTTTACAAGTGTGTTTAAAAAGGCATAAACGTATTCACAATTCACGTAAAATCTTTCAATGTAAGTAACATTGTCTGCACTTAGCTGTACCTGGTTTCTGGTAGGCAGATAATATAGTAATGTATGCGATTATAAGTTTTTTTTTTGATAAAGCAATGGTCTTTAATGAAAACCAAGTATGTGACAAAATTATAGGATCTGTATCAAAAGATGACCACATCAGCATCACAGATTCAAAAATAATAGAGGTATTTCTTGTATTCACCAACAGCTGCGGTCTGCAGTCGCTATTACAATCGTATTTGAACATATTATGAGGATAAGACGTTCTTAAAAAATATAAAAAAACTATAATGTTAATTGGCAGAAGACCTCAATATGAATTAAAATAACTAGCTACTTTATAATAAGAACTATTTCAATTTTAATGGTTATGTATAAAACTAAACATTCCATCGACCGTTACAACAACGAACTTAATGGCTATGTTCACTTCTATGGCTAACAATGACACTGTCGATAGTTACGATAGTAGATCGGCATCCCACTGAAACCCGGGAACATGTCCATCGCACTTTAGTCCCTTTACAACTATTAACCCGATTATACCGATAGGGACCAAGAACTATGACATCTTTACCAAATCTTGACTTGCTGAAAACTGGCACGTAATCTGTAATAAAACAAAATATTTTATAATGTGTACTATAAGTAGTACAATATCATTTCATTTTATTTGTCAACAAGCTGATGTTCTACGATTTCGGATTATCAAAGAAAAGTTTAGGAAATTGAAATTAGTCACCACACAGAAACAATTTGAGCCAATTGTGTTGTGTTTATTGTTGTGCTTCTCATGTCCATGGGAAGAGTAAAAAATCGGCCCACGTGTTTGGTCTCTAGGGCGTCACAAAGAAACAAACAACCAAATCATAGGCTGATAAATCCATGATCTTCCCGTAAAAATAATAAGCTTTTCATTTATACAAATATTTATGCACACAAACAAGTCTTCAAATTAAAATATTTCAAATAATTAACCTACCTCCTACCTACGCTCAGATTGTGAAATACAAGCAATTTAAATCACTGAAATAATAGTAGATTTTACAACAAGTGCACAAAACGAACCATTGTTATCCGAGATTTTTAGCAGCCCGAGCCGAACGCGAGGGCTGATAGTAATGTCGAGGATAAAAATGGTTTTGTGGACGAGTTATAAACTCTGCTTTTCACTTCGATTGCGAGGAAATAAAACAGTATTATAAATTGAAGAAATTAATAAACACGCAAAAACAAGAGCTGTTTCCCGGCGGTTTCCATTTTTGAAATCTTGCGACATTGATATAAGACTTGGGCTGCAGACCTATACAGCCTACTATGAAATATTTTTTTTTAATAATAATTTTCTTAAATTAATTAAATAACCTACCGTAGGTACTTGAATCAAATTTTTTATGTCTTTTATGTCTTAAAAAACACAAGGCAAATAAATTAAAGTAAATATTATAAAATAACAAATTATATCTATGAACTTCTTATTGCGTTTGGCTGTATGGCTCATTTTCTTTGCCTTAATATAGATACATTTATGAGTAGATACATTAATGCCCTTGTGCACAAAATTCGATTTTGTGCAGCCTATATCCTGCACAAACAAGCACTTTTAGAACATGAGAAGTGAAAAACAATGTAACTATTGTCTTTTTTAAACTTTCACGATCAGAACACATTATAATACACATGTAATCAAGTATTTATCGCGAATTTTACCTTTAATAAACCGGATTGCACCAGCCGTGGTCGCGGGGTCTTCCCGCGACCACGGCGGTGATGCAATCCGGTCGAAACGTCGGGCTTATATTAAAGGTAAAATTCGCGATAAATACCCGTTTACATGTGTATTATAATGGAACTATTGCGTGTTAAACCATTATCTTATATTTAAGGTCAACGCACGATAGTAAGGACAGCAAGGGCACCACCTCGGCTCCGGATCAACTAGTTAACAGCAGTCACTGAGTTCAGCGATACTGATCCCGTGCAGTGTTTCGAAGTGTGTGTTGATCTTCAAAGAGCTACTCCTAATGGTTATGTTCAGTCCCTTGGCTAACAATCACGCTGTCAACAGTAGCGATAGTAGATCGGCATCCCGATGAGTGTCGCGTACAGGTTCATCGCACTTTGGCCCCTTTACAACTATTAATCCGATTATATCGATAGGGACCAATGATGATGACATCATTACCGCTTCTTGTCTTGCAAAAAACTGGCCGCCAATCTGTAATTAAACACAAACATTTAATTTTTATCAATATTTAATGATACCTACAGTAGCAAGCCTTACAATTATTTAAAATACAACATTAAAACAAGAGAAAGTTACATAGATACCACTTGTAATCATTTATTCTGGAATGAAATGAATATACTACTTATTTATTGAACAATAAGTTTTATTCAAAACACTAATACAGTGATTATGTTCAGCACTATGATTAACAATCAGACTATAAGACAAAATATTGACAAATAAATTGAATAGAACCTTTTTTGAAGATGACCTGGATCTCGTAGTTCATGATTGTTTACAATATTGTACTCTTAGGCATGATTCGATGTCTCATCTGAATATTATTAGGTGGATAATAATATCTACCATCTTCCTATAAGTAAAACGGAATGAAAATTGTAGATTGTTTTTTAATAGGTCTGAAATACAATATTATGAAAATATATAAACGAATTCATCGGAAAACCTTTGACCATCAATGGTTACGGATATCGTGCACACGACTAACAACGACATTTTTTAATGTATCCACTTTTGCTCGGCACCCACTGTGGTTCCTCGTACAGTACCACCGGATTTTGGGCCATTTACAACCATTGAAAGATCGCGGGATTCCCTTGTTTAGTCAAGCTGAAAACTGGCACTGGACCTGAAATACAAATCTTAGTATATAATCTTTAGGCGTTATGGTATTAGGTAAGCACTACATAATTTAATTGTGAAGATGAAAGTTCCACTAAGGTAGAACAACTTTAGGTTCCTTTATGAAAGTTTTCTATAATGCAGCGTTCTATGTAACAAGTAGGTCATGAGACAAATTCACATTTTTGTCGAATTGCAATGCAAAAGTTTTTCCTACAAACTATATGTTTTTTGAAAAGACCAAATCATCATCATCTGCTTAGCCTTTGCCCAAGTTTTATTGGGGTCGGCTTTCAGTCTAACCGGATGCAGCTGAATACCAGTATTTTACATTGAGCGACTGCCTATCTGACCTTTTGAAATAAACAAATAAGTAAATAAATAAATAACTTTTTCGGAGCAATTATGAATTAAAAACAAAAAACATTTTTTAAATTAATTGCGGATAATTTATTCATGATTATGTTCAGGCTGATGGCGAATGAGTAGATTATTGAAAGTGAGGATTCCCGATCATCCCCTGGGGTACTTATTACAATACCAGCGCATTGTGGACCCTCTACAATTATTTGTCCGATTATACCGGTAGATAGACCACAGGGTTCCAATACCTAGTCGTGCCGAAAACTGGCTTTAGACCTGAAACAAAAGCTTTGTGTGAGTCTTTGTACCGTGGTCTCAATAATTATGTTTCGTATTATGGATTATTTTGTGCGAGACAACTTCATTAAAGACTGCAGTTACTTTATCAATTTACTTCTTAAAACTTTACTTGGTTATTTACCATTTCCTTTTTGATCTCAAAATATCCTTATAAAGTTTTGCCGAACAATGTATAAAAAAGTTCAAGTAGTTTTAGAGATGATAGCAATTGCAAACATCTTCTCAACCAATTCCACAGTTTAAATCTTATAATTGTCAAAAAAAACCTTTTTTAGTCTTTTTATTCTTTTAATGATTATGTTCGGACTTATGACCAATTATCATTCTATCAAAGGTAACAACACTAGATCGACATCCATAGCTGTATCTATTACAATACCACCGTTCCTTGGCTCCTTTACAATTTAGTGCTCGAGTATACCGGTAAGATCCTAGAACTAGCACAGGATTCCCATGTCTAGACGTGTTGAATACTGGTACTAGATCTGAAACAAACCATCAGAGTTAGGTAAGACATTTTAAAGATGACTGTGATCCTTGTACATACATGACGCAACCGCGCCGCGCGTTTATGACAGGATGTACTTACGAACGTGGACGAAGGAAAAGGTACATAATGCAGAAAGGTACACACATAAACTATCTCATCGGCATAAATTGTAGAGATGTAGAGAGGGTAACTCAACAGATATAACAAGTTCTTACACGAAAGATTGTCACATTCCACGTCATGGTGCTGGACTTTTTTTAAAAATAGACCTCATTACCATATTAATGAACGCATTCAGGTTTCTTATAATAAAAAAACTTTTTTACAAAAAATAAAACCGACTTGACCTTTTGTTTGATTGATTTTTTTTTTGTCACAGACTTATGAAGCTAAAGTTATTTTTCACATTTTTTGTAGTCGGTTTTATTTTTTGTAAAAAAAAAATATTTTTCCATTTTTAGTTGTTCCCAATCAAAATATTTGCCATGACATTGTTAACACATGCATGTCATGGTTATAGGCGTATCCCCAAAATGGAAATTAACATACCTTTTTTTTCGGATGGGAAATCGTCAAATTATCCCTCTCGCTCTGGGTGGAGCGGAAGGAAGTGTCAGACTTTTACTGACTAAAACCCCATCCATGTTCCTTCTTAGCCCGAACGCGCCAACTTAACATACCGAACTATCGAAATCTGGGTGTATTGTACACATCTGCGTACCCTCTTAGAGCATACAGGTGTGATGTTATGTCATGATGTTGTATAAACAATAAACATCCAAGCGATTGTATATCTCCGAAGATAAGCATCAGATGTTCACAAAATGAATTAATTTTAATTAAAAAAAATATATATATTTAAATGGAACCACACGGGAAGCACCAGCTTTCAAATAAAAAAAGAATCATCAAGATCGGTTCACCCAGTCGAAAGTTCTGAGGCAACAAACACAAAAGAAAAATACAGTCGAATTGAGAACCTCCTCTTTTTGGAAGTCGGTTGAAAATTGAAACAAAACTAAAATAATTGCCACTTTTGAATACATTTCAGATATTTTAATGAATATGGTCAGGCTTACAGCTAACTATTACATTATCAACAGCAACGACACTGGAGCGACAGCCTCTGGGGTACTTGTTAAGGTTGTTTGGGGGATTGGTGCAAGAGAATCATTTTTTTTGTGTTTTTTGTTTTGCTTTACTTTACATATTGTTACTACGACTGTCATACTTCTACAAAATTGATATTACTGATTACCTACCCTGCATTCGAATTTGTTTTTTTTTTTTTAATACAAAACAGAAACTTACAAACAATGCTGTTATTGCACTTAATTACTTGCGCCCTCTACCTACTTCTAAATCTATATTTTCATGTCTGTCTGTGAGACCGCGTTGCTCTTTCAATTTATATCGGAAAGTCAACATTCCTACTTAAATTAGATTCAACAAAGCCATCTCCACGTGCTAACAAGTCATGAAAACCGTGCGAAGCAGGAGAGGTTCGACACTTAAATAATGAGTAATCTCATCCAGAAATGAACATTATCAGCTATTGTTCCAGACTAAAGACTTACATATAAACCATTACGTTTCATATAAATGCGGGTGGGTGACAGTGTTCCAGGTCTCCGTATGTCATTTTTCGCCTGTCTTTCGTGATGCTGAAGCGAGCTCTGCATTTTCCTTCAAATGAGCATACATACAACTCAGTTGTGCTACTTTGTCCACAACACCAGAACGTGTATCTTTGTAGCATGGCTATCTCTGTCCCACTCTTCGTTCGGAACCATTGTGCCTACTGTTAAATATAAACGAATAATTAAGTACTTTATGTGCGTGAGAAAACCAATGCGAGCGTATAAAAGCGATGAAATAACAAGGAATAATGATAGGTTAATTCTTTATTTTCGACACATACAATGCGTAATGCCAGTTATTTGATTAAATATAAAAAAAAACATATTTAGGCTACGTTAGTCTAACTTTACACAACCATAAAGTAAAAATATTAATAAAAATAACCCTCCTTTTGGGCTTCGCCGCAGTCGGGTAATAACCTACACTCACGTGGACATCTAAGAGAGTAAGAATAATATGTTATTATTATTTTAAGAAAAGCAAATAGATAACATAAAACAAATCATGTAGACACAATAATAACTTAACCTGATTTGAAATAATACAACTTTTCTTTTAAAAATATTTATTTTAAGGTTTTTCTATCTTTATAAATACGGAAAAATATTTGGAACACAGTTCCGAACGTCCGATCAAGCGACGTAAAATACACAAACGACTCTGAGGCGGGAGGCCTGCTTGCACTAAACTACATCGTTCCGTTTCTGTTCATCTTTTAAAGATGACAAAACCAGATTGATGTTTGAACAAAATAATGTTTAACACTGAACGCATTTCGTGGTTAGTAGTGCCAGATTAAGTTACTAATAAAATAATGACAAATGTGAACTCATATTCTACAGGGCGTACTCGTAGGTAAGTGGCAATCGCTTTCAAAGCTCTACTTCCAATACGATTGACTTGAGGTTTTCAGTGGTATTTTTTTCATAACCCTTATCGCATATATAATGCTTACATGCTGTGTGCCATCCCGTCTTGCAAAATCGTCACAGTTGACAAACAAAATGCAAATTGACACACACTAGTCAAACTGATACACATTATTAAATTTTTGTAATAATACCTGATAATGGGTTTTTAAAGCTTAATATAAAAACCATTACGTATAATATAATTAGGGGGTGGATGACTGTGTTCCAGGTGGTGGGATATCATAATGTCCCCCGTCTTTTGTGAGGGTGAAGCGAGCTTTACACTTGGTCATGCCCAAGGAGCACATTAAGAAATTAGTTGACTTTCTCCGACCATCACAACAGAATGTGTATCCTTGAAGCATGGCTATCTCTTTCCCATTCTTCTTTCGGTATCATTTGACTAGAAAATAAAACAAAGTTTATATTATTTACTTGTTTCAGGTGACTACCACCATCTCTTAAAGTTATAAGTCCTGCATAGCTTCATCTCTCACCCTCACTGAAGAAAGGTTAAAATAATACCGTTTTAAAGAAGTATTGGAAGGCCCTCAGGGAATCGGAGTGAGTAACCAAGCAATTTAATTATCAAGAAAAGAAAATTATTTTCATTGGCCATGGGGCAACAGATTTGATGTTGAAGGTATAGATAACATCGTCCTTATAGAAGTGATAATAAACTATTTTAAATAAAAGAACTGGGGGTCTAAAATGGCCACTTTAGCAGAATCGTAATTGGATCAAGTTAAAAATTGAAAATTGTTAAAATAGACTTTATGATTATGAACATAAAGTCTATTTTAAGAATTTAAACATTTTAACGTGATTCATATTGTTATCCTATTATGATTCTACTAAACCGGCCATTTTAGACCCCCAGTTGCTTTTCATGTATTTATTTGTCGCAAAAAGTGCAAACAGATGAATATCTGCTGCAATGTTTAGCGTTAGCGCTGGCTGACTTTTAGATTCATTCAGATAATTCAGTGCATAATTTTTAAAGGGTGCTAATTAAATAGACTTCTTATTAATAGCAGTATTCGCCTCTAAAAATCGACATTGCCTTCTAAATTATTAAGTCAAGTAACAAGGAATTGTGATAGTTAATTGTGATTCTTTATTTCGGACGACACAAAATACACAACGTAATGGTAATGAAAACAAACTGCGGCATCACTCAAACATAAGTAGGAAAGGATAAAAAAGCTAAAACACAAGATAATATGTAACAAAAACGTTTGGAGGACGTATCAAGAGAATGAATTAACCTAATTTGGAATAAAAACAACTTTACATAATAATATGTTTAATATTATTTTCTTTATCTTTTTACAAACAAATGGCTTTGGTATGTAAACATCCCAAACTGACCCACGCCATTCAATTGATATCTCAACCTTATATACAAAAAAACAGGTGCCTGAGTTCTTATACTCTTAAAATAATCACCAAAACTTATTACAAGATTAGAGGGTAGCTATCTGTGTTCCAAACTATGTTATTACTTTCTTGTCTTTAGTAATACTGAAGCGAGCTTTACGTACTCTTCTCCTGGAGCATGAATACATCTAAGTTGTGTTACTTTTGTGATGACGACCAAATGCCTATGTCCTTGTATCATGGCAATCTCTCTCCCGTTACGACTTGGTATTTTAATAAGAAAGTAATTTTGAACTTACACAGATAATGAATTAGGTAGTTACTCACATCATTGAAAAAGCGAGTTTCTTGTTTTTATTGTTCCTTATTTTTTAAATAAATTCCATTACGTATTGTAAATGTAGGGGGTGGATGATTGTGTACCAGATTACTTGATTTGATAAACTTTCTGTTCATTGTCACATTGAAGCGAGCTCTACACTTACTGCCGTGAGAACACTTATACGTAACACTTGATTCATATTTATGGTCCATAGAAAATATGAATCCTTCTGCCACTGCTATCTCTCTTCCATTCTGTTTTCTGTACCATTTAACTGTAGAACATTAAAGAATTAGTCTAAAGCAATGAAAAAAAAAGCAACATAAAAAAAAAAAAAAAAAGTCAAATAAAGAGGTATTATTTTTTATAGACTCGCCAAAATCAGTCACCAAATAAAGAACATACCCATTGTTTATAATAAAACAACTTGTTCGTTGACTACAGCAGGAAAAATATAATTTATTAAACAGAAAATATGTCTTGTACATTTAAAAGTGAAATAAATCTATACGACTTGAACTAACCTATTTTTTCTTTCTTTCTTGCTTTCTTTCTAAGCTGAGTAAATAGACAAAATTGAAATTTACAAAATTGTTAAGCACAATCGCAACTTAGCTGCCTGTGTTTCAATCTTCTCGTTCGACTGTACTTTGACCAAGTAGTATGGAGATATTTTGATCGAAAATTCATTAAAAAGAATTTATATTACATAACAATAATAATACCAGCCTATTACTGTCCCACAACTGAGCAAGAGCCTCTTCTCATACAGAGAAAGCCTGAGCATTGATCACCGCGCTTGCTCAAGACGGGTTGGTGATTCCAGACTTTTCAATATTTATAATTTCATCAAGGGGTACGGTAGACTCGATCGAAACCTTACCTAGTCGACAACATATTATATCCGCAAAATTCGGATTGTCGAGTTTCCTCACTATGTTTTTTTGATGTGAATAAAAAAAAAAGTTTCTCGGTACCCGCGCGAAATAACGGTTTATCTCCCTGCCGCACCATGCCGCACTACTTAGTTACGTCATCGCATGCGTCATCTGACACCGATAACTAAAACACTTATCGCTCGAGTTCTAAGAGTCCTTATCTCGAAACGTAAACATTGCCGTCTTCGTTATGAATCAGACTGCGTTTTATAATATAAACAACACTTGTAAAACCACTTCAGAATTAAAAACATGAGTTATAACATAGATGACATGGGAGAGTTTACCTGTGGCCGTATCTTATTTTTTTTTGGTAAAACTACTGATTCAATTTACACGAAACTTTAGAACTAATGTAACAAATACACAAGTAACCTAATACATAATTCATATAAGAATCTTATTGATACATTCTAATCAGATTTCAACTAGATCTAACAAAAAGTTCGTATACGGCGAACTGTCATTGACCTTGACTCGAAAACACTTGAAATCTATATAGATATGTATATTTATGCCTCGGTTACATATAAATAATGAATTATCACTAATTCTTACCTTGCTAATGCTGTTTCCAAGACCATATTTCATTTTAGAACAGTCAAATTCACATTTTCAATTGTTCACTCCATGTTGACAAAAAAATCGTTCGACGAAAATTTTGTTGGCTCACAAAATAATTTTGGATCATTGTTCTACCTAAATATCTTGCTACAAAGTAGCATTATACAATAATAAGGTAATAAACATTCACTTCACAACGTTTTCAAGCACTTATCTAAACAAAAACACAATAAATCACTCGAGTGGCACTCAATGTTTACCTGCACTGACGTTTCAACGACTGACGCGCTTCTATATTTTTTTTTTAAAGTTGCCCGTTTTAAGTTCATAGTGTTTGGCATCGTTAGAATCGACTACTGTCAGGCACCAGATGTAAAAATTGCCTAACGATTTAGAACCGTATGTTGAGTAAAAATAAGGTTTGAATTTGTTCGTACGAGGTGGCATGAATTCATGCCAGTTGGGCTCAACGGTATGTTCGTTATGTGGAATGAATTCAGTCACTCCGGTACCGAGAGGTTAATAACTAGGAAAGTTACTTTATAATATTATACAAACTACACATAAATCTATAACAATAATAAAAAATTAAGACTAAAAGTAAATCATTTTAATAAAGCATCGTTTATCAAAGCAAATTGGTAATTTAGGATATCTTGAACTACTAAAAACCAATTTGCTAGAATAAAATATACTTTTATAAAATAATTCTAAGTTCTAATATAAAGACCGTTACGTATTACATAAGAAGGAGGTGGATGATTATGTTGCAGACGAGAGGATTTTAACTCTCTGTCCTTTGTCACGACGAAGCGAGCATTGCATTTTCTTCCAAGTGAGCATATATACGAATCGGTAGTCTTATTACGACCGTCACAAGAAAATGTGTATCCATGAAGCACGGCGATCTCTTTCCCACTCATCTTGCGGTACCACTCGACTGTAGAACGACAGAAACAAACATTATCACTGCTACAAAAATAAGTACACTTTCAATCACTGAATTATGAATTTAAGGAAAACCTTATCAAATGTGTCAATTTCGTATTAAATACGTCGTTACTTTACAGTGTAAATAACGCAATGACCGTTTGTTGGTCTGTCGAATTAATGGCATTACCGTTGTACATGTGTGATGTGATAATATTATCATCATCGTTATGACATTGCAGACCTTGTTTGAACAAAGTCTGCGATGTTATGACATAGTGTTCCGTAATGGCGTAAAATATATATATATACATACCTATATATATACTTAATAAAAAATAAAATAAATAAATTTTATTTTACATTCAATATGGCTACAGTACAGCTAGTAGCACTCAGAGAACGTGTTGGTGCCGTCAGTGCTACAAAAATATATGTTTTTAGCAACGCAAATAAAACAATGCAAAAAAATATAATGCACTGATGTGCATTCATGTTACTCTAAAGTTAACAATACAAAATTTAAACAGTTTTCACAAATAGGTACCATTGATCTCAAACAAAAAAAAAACAATTCGACTGTTCTCCCATCTTTATACAGGGTGTAAAAGACCTCATCACGAAGCCGTCAACCAAGCATTCTGTACATCAAACTAAGTAACTTTACACAAAAATTATTGCTGGTAAACGACTTTTTTTTTGGGGTGAAAAATCATGTTTTGTGGTAGAACTCAATGTAACGCACTCAAAACATAGTGCTGATGGATGGATTAAATAATGCGGGGGTCGTGGAGGTGTTTAAAGTAAAAATCTTACATTAAAAACGTGTATTTAAAAAAAAACTGGTCGAAAAGTTGGAACTTTGACCCCCAATAAATTTCCGTAACTAAAAAGTTCCCAGGGATGTCGTAGAACAAAAAAAACAATGCAATGACGAGGAGAACAAGTGACTTTCGGCTTCGTTAAGAGGTGTTTTACACCCTTTATACACTCCGTTACGTATAACAAACTCATGAGCTGGATGTTGGTGTACCAAATGTAAGGTTTTCATAGAAGTCCTGTCCTTATTGAGGACAAAACGAGCTTTGCATTTGGTGCTTCCCACATTTGGTGCGTTGTCTTACTTACGACCGTTTTTTAAGTAGACTGTATACGGCAATCTCTTTACCATTTGGCTTTAGGGACCGTGTACCATTTAAGTGTAGAAAAATTCCTATGTTATTAATGAGAAAACTCAGAACTGACATCAGGATGTTTTGGCGCTTCAATGACATTGACAGGAGCATTATTTTTAAGTTTGTTAAGTCTGTAAATTGTACCTATTGAAAAAACGAGATGGCGTGAATAGTTCTGATTTGAGCCACGCGCCAAAATATCCTTGTACATTAATAATGCAAAAGCTTAACCCAGTGCGTTGACTACAGCTTATACAGCACATTATGATGTAACACAAATTTCGGAGGTTCGTGGTTATGGTTCAGCTGAGCTGATGTGATTCCTCCGACGTTATCTGTGATGAACCTTGCGCGGCACCTCGCCCACCGGGTGCACCGCCATAAAATGGTGGAGGCGCTTCCTTTGCAGGAGTTGAACGAATGACCTTGAAGCAACGCCAACTCTTTGCCAGCAGCGTTGCGCACGTACTTCACTGAGGGACCAAGAGAAAAACGGTAAATAAAAAACATACTTTGGTAATCATTGAACTGCGTGGAAGAAATAATTTTATGAATATGAACAGCAAATATTTTTTGAAACATTGTGTTTATTTTAAATAAATAATCTTAACAAATTTTATCGACACTTTCTACTTATATTCAAAAATAAATTACAAACTAGTATTCACTGTGTGTAATGCCTAAAATCAGCTTACTTTAAACATAAGCTAGCGAAAGCACAATAACAAAAATTAAAACACCAACGGCAACCGATTTTTTTTTATATTCTCAAATGTTTTTTATGACTTTTTTTTCTGTTTAAGAAATATGTAATAATTAAAAGAAAATTTGTGTAAAACTGAATAAACGAAAATGACAAAAGAATTGATTGTTACCTCACTACAAGATGATCGCATTTACTAGGTTAATAAGAGACATGGGTACATAGATAGACGACAGGTGTGTATAGTAGGTAGTCGATTCGATTTCGATTTCGATATCGATTAAATACATGCCTTTTACATATCGAACAAGGCAAGTCAGTCATGATTATGGTCTGATATAAACTTAACAATAATATTATCAATGGTAGGTATGTAACGCCGCGCAGCATTTACTGTGTCTTTTAACACAGCGCCATCTAGTTCTTGCGCCCCTAATGTAATCTCTGTGATATCGGTGAGGTCCAAACTCTAAACTAAGTTGTCCTCGCTGATTCGTAGTAAATATTGGAACTTCTGAAACACGAGTCTTCAATTAATTTATACTCATTTACTTTAATCCCAATCCAGAAAATTTAACTTTCTATAAAATAATCTGTACTAAAGAATTTAGTTCGTTATGGATTACAATACAATACAATACTGTCACCCATTTCTTTTTTATTTGGTCTACCACCAATTGTACGTTTATACCGAAAAGGGGTTATTCACCAACTGGACACGAGAGACTGAACACACGTGTGTCCAGTTGGTGAAACTCACAATTAGTATCACTTATTATTTCGTCATCTGGACACGCCAAAATTTTTACGCGTGTCCATAAGTGAAACTTAAATTAAATCACTTTTATGTTTTCGCCAACTGGACACACGTCCACATTTTATCTGAATTCATGAGGAAGTACAGTCACGCAGATTGATTTTCTGTATCACAATTGTGCCGAACGGGCGTGATCCGCTGGAGGGTGGATGTATAACGTGTACCTAGCGGTCTGCCTATATCCTTTCCACACCGGGCGCATGCATACACTATACTTCGCTCTCAGACGGCGCTGACGTCCTACACCTATTTAACTGTAGCCAATCTACGCAATCTCAGGCGTAGAACCTAACGAGGGAAGGGGAGTTTACGGGGAAATAATACACTGATAAACTTTCATAACTATTCAGGAAGCGATTCGGAGCTTCAGGACTTTTCGCGCACAACTTTTTCACTGTTTTTCTTAATATATTTGCCGTACTGATGACTACAATTCTTAGAAATGTTGTGTTTACTAAGGTACTCCGGAACTTTACTGTAACGAGAACCGATTCGCTTCCTGATTTTGGAAAATTTTAATGAAAATTTTGATTATCGATACATGCATCTTTTCGAAAAATTACAATTTTGTGCATATATCTAAGTACATTATATACATGATATGGCATCTACATAAAGTTATTTATGTACAAACATTAAAATCACAATAATCTTTATTGTAATTAGGTAATTATTTCCAAAAAACCAGACAACTTTTCCAACAGTGGCTGGTTGAAGGCTCTTCCAGGCTGAATTACACGAAAACTGTTGCTGTGACTGTACGTAAGTATATAATTGCCATATACTAGACGAGTACATGGCCTATCTAAAACTGTTACTTATTTTGTCGTGTCTGTATTTTTCAGCCTGTAACGATCCTTTAACTGTTATTCTGTTAGACCAAATTTTCCTATTACTGACGAATATAGCTGCTAGATTGTCATACTCTCATCAAAGTGGTTTTCCTGAAGGGCTAAGTTATTAAAAAAGACTATATCCAGGCCTAGGTCGCAACCTATATAGGCTACCTGGATCTTACTAAAATACTAAATTAAACTATAAACTCCACTTGCGAGTTTATATGAGTCTGGCACTTATGTAAATTACTGTTTTTTACTATTCTAATCACTGAAGGCACTTATTACTTGTCACTATATTGCCCATACACTGTTTTACTATAACAAAAACACTATATGCTGATTAAGTGACGTTCGTCGCGAACAACAATCATGTTCGGCCAGATTCCACTGTTGGGAACAGGTGATTTTGTATGTCAATGTAAAATATTCACCATTTCTGATATATATATTTTTTATTCAGAAATTGTCAAAATCACCCGTTCCCAACAGTGGAACGTGGCCGAACATGATTGTGATACAGAATATCAATCTGCGTGACTGTACTTTCTCATGAATTCAGATAAAATGCGAACGCGTGTCCAGTTGGAGAAAACATAAAAGTGATTTAATTTAAGTTTCACTATGTGGACACGCGTAAAAATTTTGGCGTGTCCAGATGACGAAATAATAAGTGATACTAATTGTGAGTTTCACCAACTGGACACACGCGTGTCCAGTCTTTCATGTCCAGTTGGTGAATAACCCCCGAAAAGACGTACATAAACATTTAGTCCACTAATACGAAAACAAAAGATGTCTTATGATAAAACGGAAGTTTCACCAAGTGTTAATTAAAAGTTGTTTAAGAGCCTTCAGAAATAGAAAATAATTTCGGAGATTCATAGTCATGTTCACCCAAATAGTCAGTGATGACCATGTTCCCGCTAGTGATGACCACCGCCACTTCTGGTGCCTTGCGCACTACTTACGACTGTAGGTATATCCAAGAGCGGGAAGGCATTCAGATCTGTTCAGTTTAATGATTTGCCCTGTTATGTACGTATACAATACGTTACTGATTATTTTCTGTCCAAGTTATAGTTATATTAGAGTCCACCGTTGACTTCGTTTAATGATACTTTTAGGTTGAGGCTTGTGGACTGAGGTGTAAACTGATTTATTTCACAATGACACGGCTTTTGTCGGCATTTCAATTATTTATTCATCGTTTGGCCCAAACCGCCGTAAAGTCAAATACCTCGTTGAAAAACCCGTCAATTCTAAGACGTTCAAAGCCATTACCAAATAATAAAGCATTTTTTGGCAGTAGTACTTTCTCAAAAATAACAAACAAAAACACTATATCTCCAATTTATACGAGCTACCTTAAAGTTCGCAACAAGTGGTAAGCTCAACGTGCGAACTGAATATTTCGTCAAACTCGCACGAACAAGTTGCGGACCTGCTGTAGACATCGGACACTGACAGATAGGTACTTCGGTAAAGTATCTGCCAGTGTCTAATGTCCGGAGCCGTGAATGAACGAATATATCTAAGGCAGTGACAGTGGCCCGATATCCAGCCTTCGTCTTGCTACATCTCCAAGCAACCTGAGAATTCTTCTTAGCGCGATCTCTACTGTACTTCTGCCCGCGATAGAGCAACATTACATTTCCGCGAGAGTTCTGAAGAAATGTAGCTTCTTATGTGAAATACAAATTAGCTCGTTGAACCACACTTTTCTTTCAATACAATAAACGGGAACGCTCTCTGACTGGTTAACGTCATCAGAGTTCATAAGAGCCAAACTTTTTTTTTTATTTAAAAACGGGGCCAATCTGTGAGTTTTCAATGTCATCAGATTTCCGTCGCGGAAAAGTATGGCGCTATTGGTCATGCATAGCTTCATCTCTCTCTAGCACTATAACATGGCGGCTCTAATACATCAAAATTCATGGCTCAAAAACAGTTTTAGCACTACTTCGAATAATTACAGACGAATATCAACTATGTCTACATTACGTTAGTTATTGCGGTGGTACACATATGAAAGAGAAAGTCAAGAAATCATTATTTAATATTATTTTACCGTTTCATACTACAACTTTTTTGGGGTCGGCGCAAAGTCTTATTCCATACTTTTCACAGTTTTCACAGAGTCCGTCCATTATTTCTTTGAGAACCATTAGGCATGATTATGTATATTCTTATAAGCAATAACAACATCGTCACGAGTGTGGACAGTCGATTTGCATCCTGATCTCCTACGGTAACAGCGCCACAATACAACGTTGTGTTTAGTCTGATAGTCTTGGTTGAAATTTTGTTCTTTATATACTAATAGAAGCCTTCCACGACGACTTTTGAGAAATATTGGCCCTGTAAGTACAAATAATATTTAGGTCTTTTAAGATTGCCTTTTTCAGCCACCTCTATAATGCTTAAATCGAAAATTAATGGAGTAAGACATACAAACCAAATCGGGGGGCACGGCAGTGCCCCCGCCAAGTCGAGCGCGAAGCAAACACTGCCGTACCATCCTTTACTGGAACCATTTCGCCGCATTTTCAGGCCCCTATTTGACAACCTCTGGATATGACCAGAACGCAGAAATTTTCGTCATCCAGTAAGCTATAATCACATACTTAAAATCCAAAATTTAAAGTCTGTAAGTCATTTAGTTCCGAAGTTAAGCGAAACAAAGTTTCGCATTTATGACACTCACTCACTCACTCATGATCATCAGAATAGAACTAGTACTTCCCATAAACTCAGAGAGCTGAAATTTCGTACTGAGTTAGGGTTTAATGGCCACATACAGGGAAAACTATAAAACTAGGATAATCGAAGATCTGGAGTACCTGGTGACCCTGATTAAAAAACACAAGAGCCCAACCAAATTATTAGAGATCGACATACCGCCTTTACAAAAAATATTCAACTTAGTGGGCCGCTTCATTTGATGTCAAAAGACGAAGGTCTGAAGTATCTGATGAAAAACCCTCAGCTGGTCTCAGCTGTATTAGAGATATGGTAATGCACCCTTCTACTATTGGTACATAAAAAAATCGTCTGTCATTGCAAAAATCCAGCGTAGTGGGACACATCTTCTAATCTAATTTAATCTAGCCTATAGCATCCCACCACTGGGCGAACGCCTTCCCTTCTGCAAGGCAATACAAAAAACTGTTGCTACTGTACAAGAATCAGAACAGGAAAAATGGAAAAGAAAGATTTGTAATAATAAAAAAACTACTTCTAAAAAGAAAAAAAACTGCGTCAAATAAGAAAATCTAATAAAATAAATCAATATGCCCACGTTTCTACAAAAAGAAGTGAAATCCCACCAAAAAACATTCTGTAAAAAACTAGCCAAGTCTCGATGGAGCTGCTTGTTTATCTCTAAAAAGGATTGAAATCTAGACAAAGTCGTGCCAAGTCTAAGGTTCCTTACTGCGATTTCTTTATTATTCTAGTTAATGCTGTGTGACTTGGCCGTTGAACATTCTTTATACGTTAGTGGGTACAAGTTAATTTTGTTTACACGTTATATCTGTTGTAACTAACTATGTTTGTTAAGCGAGATAATAGCCCATACAGGTATTGGTAATTGGAATTTTTGGTATATCTTCATCGTTAACTGTTTTGTCCACTACTTTTTGTTTCCTTTTTTAGATTTCTCTTACTTTTTCAACTTCTCTCATTTTTGCTCTTTTTTTCATCTTTTCCAATTCCGTATTTCTTTCTCTTTACCCGCTATTTTTTCTAATTCTTTCCTTTTTTCTATTTCTCTAATGATTTCTATGCCTCACAAAGTTTCTCTTTGCATTTTTCTCTTGAATTTAATTTCTCTCCTGAGCTTTATTTCTCTAATCTAATCTTCTTTCTCATTTGCCCTCACACAATCTGTAACAAAATACGATACACGAGAACACAATCAGTCTGATGTCAAATACCGAGTGGCAAAAGCAAAATGGTTTAGAAATTGTTAACATTGCTGTGGGTTATATTTCTTCACAGAGAATCCTTATTATTCGATCATCAAAACACAGTTCTTTTTATGCATAGGCATTTTAACAGTCAACAAATAAAGAAGTAAATAAAGGTGAGAAAAAGTACAACATTTTACACAAATTCCAACAATAGGACTCATATTGTCGTTTGAATTATACGTCATGTTCGGAAGACTTAACAAATATCATAGTCATTGTTACAATCATCATTGATACAGGAATGAAGATTTACTCATGATTATGATCTTCTCGTTGTCTGATGATGATGTTGTCAATGGTCATCACGAACGCTTGGCAGCCATCGTTCCTCTTCACACACCGCCACCTGGTCTTTGGACCCTCGTTCTGATGTACAGTATACCTGTTTAACCCGATAAGCAACGCTTGCCATAGTTAGTTGTTGCGAAAAACGCTGCAATATTAATTGCTTGGTTATTGACAACTCAATTTTGTTTAATCGTAAAGTCGTCACTTACTCGGCAAATAAAAACCAATATCACGCCAACAAGTTTTTAATAAATATACACACTTCGGTATAAAATAACATAAGTACAGTGCTCAACGTGCGTTAATTTTCTCAAGCGTACGTACTCATAGCCTCGAACAGTCCCAATGCTGAGGCACATATTCTTCTCCGTCAAAGAGAAGACCATAATCCACCACACGGGCCCAGTGCAGATTGGTGGATATGTTCTCTATGCGTAGCAAAAAATATGGCGAATGTGACATTTAATCGTGATGTTGTTTGTTAACTATGTTAACAATTGTGTTATCGACAGTGAGCACGTGTGCTGTGCAGTTGATGGATCTCTTTACGCACCGCCACGTGACCCGCCTGCCTCTTCTGTCATTGCGCATGTTGTATACCGGTGCCGCCCGACTATTATCAAAGGTTTCCCTTGGTTACTAGTTCCAAAAAATGCACCTGAAATTAAATAAAAACATTACTTCAGTTAAGTTAAGTTAAGATTTGCGATTTTCAATAAGATATTAACGGAGGTTAGTTTTTTCTTTAAGAAAAGTCTTTTTATTAACAAAGTAATGTTTTATTTTATAATCTAGCATACTAAAAGCTATATAATACAATTAAACTTTACGTGAAGATTAACAATGAAAAGTTCAATATTCGAAAAATATTAACACACAATTAAAATTTGCTAAGCCTAGGTACTACTGTTCGTAAGGTTACTGCCCGTAACTAGCACAATTACTGTACTAACACTACTCAATCCCTTACAATGTTAAAAATACGGTGGGGCCAACGGGATTTTATTTTTATTCTTCCTAACATTTTTCTACATGATGTTACTCAAATTTGAAATTCGAGGGCATTTTTTTTTTTATTTTAAGAGCGGGACCAATCTGCTAAAGAAATTGACATAAAAATATTAATTTAGTAAACTGATCCCGCGGGATCGAAATGAGCGGGATCAATTTACTAAAGAGCCCAAATACGTACTCCTATCGCCACGCTTGTATGTCCGGAGGGGGTAGAAAAATGATGACTGTAGGACACCCACCTACAACTAACATTCCGACTACGTAAAACACTACTCAATGATTGTGTTCACCCCTAATGTTCAATATAGTATCACCGATAGAAATGATGGTCACTTTGCAATCATCAGACCTCTTTTTTTTACAACTCCAGTACTGTTTGTCACCTCGCACTTTATTTCTGTAGTACTGACGGTCGTGTAAGAGAGAATAGGCTCCACGCTTTGTTAACACGAAATTAAGAGCACTCTCTGAAAAATAAAAAAATATATAATCGCTACAAAAATCAAATTCGTCTGTACACGATACATGAGTCAAGACTTTCTTTAGGCCAAAAATCACATTTCAAACGCGCGCTTTCACCGCAAAACTCTTAACTAATCTTAGGTTTCCGGATTTTACTAGTCAATTTCTTATCTTTTCAGAAAGAATTTTGTTTATAATGTAAAATATTAAATGCTTTATATTTTATTATGTAAACTGGTAACATTGATTCCGTAAGAATGGCAATATTTCTATCATTTGATTTGTAAAATGTTTGGCGCGAGAATGAAGCGGTTCTCTGAGTGGATCACGAGACTGACGTGGCGTAAAGTCGTGAGCCAATCAGGGCGCTGGATTTTCCCTCCAACGGCAGGAGTCTTGGTCAGGCGCCCGAGCGGGCAAGTAGGGGCCATTCTGATGCTGAACGTCGAGGACAATTGACAATTATTAAGAAGTCTTAAAACTGTACCCGAATCATTGTGCCCAGTGTTAATGTGTCAAAGTGTAATGTGAAGTAATTTGTTAGACTCAATGTATCTGTTTGAAAAGAGTAACCATGGAGTTTCTTGCCGGTTCTTCTCCATGGAAACTACCATGCCGAACCGTGCAATGTGCAATGTGAAATAAAATAGTGTCTCGCATCCAGTATGTTTTCATAGCACGAAAACCCGTCTTCTGCCCACATAAGCTCGAGCCTAGCTAATAACTAAATACAGCTACACATCAGAAGTGACAAGAACAATTAAAACGTAAGTACACGCCCAACATTTTATGCTTCTTTTTTTTGTTCGTAATTCGGTTCGAAGCCAGTTTAGAATCTTAACGTTCTAATTAACGATATTACCCGTGGTTTCAAATAAATCTACCGGTTACATATCGAATTTAAAGCCGTCAATTATTTTAATTAATTCCGTTTTATTATTTAATATTGCCCTTTGTACTCATATTTTTGGTTGGAGGGTAGATCTATTTTTCCGCAAGGCTGAATAAACTCTCGTAAATTCAATTTATTTATTGGTAATGCTAGTTAAGTTATGTAGTACAAAGGCCCGTTTAACACAGAAATAAAATAAATGTTTTACACAATGCTATGCGGTCATTGTTCTTAAGAATTAATATATTTTTCAAAATAAGAACTACTCAATCGTATCCTAGTCAGCGGCTGGACGGTTTGGTTGGATTAGAAATAATAAAAAGAACTGACGCATCAACAATTGTGAGTTAATAACATTTTCTCAGTGCACATGCATATTGTTTCTTTGGTTTTAACTGGGAACGCATTTAAGTGTCATAACTAAATACTCTAGTATTTCTTTTCCCATTAATACCTATAAACTCTCTGAGGTTTCCTGTATATAACGTTGTGATACTTTTTTTTTAGTTAATTTTGTTGAGCCACGTCGGTTAAAATGAATAATATTTAAAAGGTTTACGTAATTTATATTTCATGATTATATTTTTAGGGGTGACATACCTTTTGAATGTCTTGATTTTAATAACATTTCAATTTCTATCGTGTTTTGTGTATTCAACTCGACTTCCCAATGCGTTAGACTTTTAAAAACTTAGATTCTCAAACTCGTGGACGTGAGATTTCAGACTATATCGCAGCCTCCGGGCTGACGAAGGCTCGCAACACCGAGTCGAAGGGGTATCCACTCTGCCACCCCAAACCGAAGTTGCCTTTGAAGTCGGAGCCCCAGCCGTAGTAGGCCGGAACCGGATATCGAGCTGCGACGTGAGCGACTACGGATGCTGGAGGTGGAAGTTCGGCGGGAACGTGGTCACGTGCGCGCCGCAGAAGATCTGCGCGACGCATCGCGACGCATCAGCGAGCCACGGGCGAACAGTCGACGACAGAGCACCTCCGAGACAGCGAGGCGTCAGGATGCTGGGCTACGGGCGGAGCGACAGGTCGAGCGTGGACAACGGCACGAACGGATTGACAGGTTACGTAGCCCTTCTTTATATAAAAGATATACCTATATTCGATTTGTTTAAATTGAGGGATGGTCTTGCATTACCCCCGGTACACAACGATTGCAGAAAACTATGAGAATCGATTTTATAAATGAAGACGCGAGCGTACATAACCCCGGAGCAAAATTTTTGAAAGAAATAAATGTCAACAATTCTGAACTCCAAGCGTTTGTAGATTTCGGAAGCGACGTTACTCTTATTAAAGAACTCTTTTAGGAATGGTGTAGTTTAGTCGTTAGGCAACTTGAGTATTGACATGATCGTTGATGGGGTAGAGGCTAGAGTGACACGCAAAGTCGTAAATAATCACTTGCTAGAGGTCCCTGTGCTTATGGGGCAGACTTTCACGGAGCAGTCACATATATTGGTTTATAAGGACAAGAATAGATTGCAGTTTTTTGACTAGTTCAGAACGATCCGATGATGGTGATGCCTTAGTGAAGTTTTCTCCTGCCAGATCAGTTGTAGTTTATGGTCCAGCTTCCGTTAAAGTGAAGGCTCAGTCCCGTTTCAGTGGTGATGTCCTTCTGAGAAGTAGTATTGCAGGGAAACCTAACGAGCAGCAGATCATCACCGGCGGGCTACATCACTCGATCAACGGTGAAATCAAGATAATGGTCTTGCCTTGTTCTGAATCTTGCCGCATTTCATCTAAACAGGTTCTCTGCCGTGCTGAAATAGTTGATGCGCCTGCCGTTTTTCAACGGATGATCAATAACATACTGGGATCGGCACGATTTAATAAGGCAACCACGTACATCACTGATGTTCTTATTTATGGTAAAGACCCTCGGCAGTGTCTTGAACGTCTTGAAGAGGTGTTACAGATGCTAGAAAAGGCGAACCTTACTCAGAACCTATTAAAGTGCGAGTTCCTGCGTGATAAGGTAGACTATTTAGGCTACAAAATTAGCGCTAGTGGTATCAGGCCCGGTGAAAACAAGATATCCAGCATTGTCAATTTTCCCCGACCTCAGAACGTACACAATGTCCGGCAGTTTTTGGGTTTGACCAGTTATTTTCGTAAATTTATAGAAAATTTTGCGCAAATATCGTTTCCTATCTTTTGGTTACTAGGCCGGTTCTATCTATATATGACCCTAATGCAGAGTTGGAGCTGCACACGGATGCAAGTAGGTTAGGAATTGGAGGGATTATTTTACAGCGAACGCAGGGCTCTGATAACTTCCATCCTGTGGCGTTTTACAGCCGATAAACTTCCCCGGAAAAAAACACTCTTACGAGCTCGAAACCCTAGCGGTGGTTTACTCCCTTTGTAAGTTTAGGGTTCATTTGTTAGGGAAGGAATCCAAGAATTATCACCGGCTGCAGCGCTTTGCGTTCTTTGTTTTCAAAACAGGACTTGATTCCAAGAATAGCACGGTGGTGGCTGACGTTACAGGAATTCGATTGCACTATAGAGTACAGGGCAGGGGTTAAAATGAGCCATGTCAACGCATTGTCGCGGAATCCTGTCGAATAGTCGGAATGTCTCGACGATCAGTTTCCAGCCATAATGTCTATCAGTAGTAAGAAGTATGTAGGTGCTTACATTGAGTGTGCATATGCAAAGATCAATTCCAGCACTCGCGAAGGGTACTATATCCTATCGCAAAGTTGGAGATTCCTTTCCACACAGTTCACGTGGACCACCTTGGACACTTCGTGAAATCGACTAGGGGTTTTTACTCATTTACTCGTAGTTGTTGACGGTTTCACCAAATTCTGTTTCCTCAGGCCTGTTAAAAACACGAATACCCAAAACGCAATTAGGGCTCTAGAACATACTTTCTGTATATTTATAAACCCTGACCGACTCATAAGCGACCGTGGCACTTGTTTTACTTCGCATTCATTCAAACGGTTCTGCTTAGATAAGGGAATCAAACATATCCTAAATGCGGTTTCTAGCCCTAAGTCCAACGGACAGGTTGATCTGTATAACCGCACGATTCTCGATTCCCTCAAGGCACTGAGCATTAAACATAGTTAAAAGTGGGGCTGGGACAGTCATCTTAGGCGAGTTCAATAGGAACTCAATAACACTATACAGAAAACTATGGGCAGAACACCGGCAGCGGTGATGTTTGGAACTTGTATGAATAGCGAATTTAACCCCATGCTTAATGAAACTACTGCAGGCACTTGTAAAGATGATGACTTGACAGAGATCCGCGAAAGTGTTAAGGCTCGGATAGATCTAGGGTAGGTCAAGCAAAAGGAGAGGTATAACATAGGTAGAAAACTTTCCCGTTCCTATAGTGTAGGGGACCTTGTTAAAATAACAAAGACTTATTTTAATAATAATGGACAAGCAAAAAATTGATGTCTGCCTTCATAGGTCCATATCGGGTTATCAAGGTCTTAGTCAGGGACCGTTATATTGTAGCCCCGATATCAGGCCTTGTTGATACACAGAACACGGTCGACAACCGTGGCCGCGGATCGCATTAAGTCGTGGATTCATGTGACTGCCTTAGAAGTAAATGATAATGATATCGATGAGAGTTCAGATAATGGCTTAGATGATTCTGGCAGTATATTGAGTTAAAATAAAAACCTTACTTTAATTGCATGGAATGTGCGAACAATTACTTACACAGATATTATTCGTTGTTACAGATCAAGTACGCGAGAATCGATCGGATCGCGGCTTGGTGCAACGAAGGCAAGACCTACGGCAGCCACTATGAGCATTTATCGATCGGCTCGTACTGGCGTCGATAGGCATCCTGAATTAATCGATCGTTCAGGCGGTTAGGGCACCCTGATTAATTGATCGTCAGGGAATAATAGTGTTCTGAATTAATCGATCGTTCAGAGTACTCGTATGCATATTTTGTCACGACTTAATCGATCGGTTGTGACTTTGGTTAGGCATCCTGAATTAATCGATCGTTCAGGAGGTTAGGGCACCCTGATTAATTGATCGTCAGGGAATAATAGTATTCAGGACATATTGGGGCCTGTTGCAACTGGTATTCGGGACGTATTGGGGCCCGTTGCCAGGGGTATTCAGGACATATTATGGCCTGTTGCCACTGGTATTTGGAACGTATTGGGGCCCGTTGCCAGGGGTATTCAGGACATATTGGGGCCTGTTGCCACTGGTATTCGGGACGTATTGGGGCCCGTTGCCAGGGGTATTCAGGACATATTGGGGCCTGTTGCCACTGGTATTCGGGACGTATTGGGGCCCGTTGCCAGGGGTATTCAGAACGTATTAGAACCTGTTGTCATTGGTATTCAGGACGTATTGGGGCCTGTTGCCAGGCGTATTCAGGACATTATTTGATAAAAATGATTTATATAAAATAAATAGTATAATTTAATATGAATAATAGTATTCTGAATTAATTGATCGTTCAGAATACTCGCATGCATATTTTGTCACGACTTAATCGATCGGTTGTGACTTTGGTTTTTTTTTTGTCCCAATTAATCGATCGTTTGGGTTCACTATATTTAGTACCAGCAAATCGATTGCTGACGAATTTAACATCTTGTTACTTGTAATGTTATTAAAGTTGTTATTGTTAATTATCAAGACTATCTGATAGACAACGTTTATTACTTGTTTTTCAGTCAGAATATCGCCATTTTTTGTTAAAGTTTGTGAAGTTGTTTAGTGACGCAATTAATCGATCGTTTGTGTTCACTGTACTCAGTTCCAGTAAAGCAAATACATCATACCTACATACTGTATAAAAAACAGCTGAAAACTTTATATTATGCTACGAGTATCAGTCGTACATACGTTCACCGAGTTCAGGTGTTTTAGTAACTATACGTAGACTATGTTGTTGTAATTAAGATGCAATATACAGAAACAATCGTACAAATATGAAAACACCAAGGAAAGCTATTAATAAGTAAATTAATGTGTATTCGGGGAAACAGCACTACAATGGCCAACACACAATCAATCCAAAGGATTTTGAAGGCAAGATATTATAATCTATTGTTTTGTTAGTTTCAAAAATGTGTCTTAAAATTTTTTAAAGACAAGACGTGTGTAATTGTAATAAGGGGGGGGGGGGGGGGGGGTGGTTACATTAAAATTTAACCTGTAAGGCCGCATTGTTATTTTAATTGTGTCTATAATTGTGCGTACCGAAGAGCTACAATACCTGAAAACACATTGACAGCGGCAAAGATAATCAAAATAAGGATTTTTTTTTTTTAATCTCTGATGCGTCAAAATATAGTATGAAGAAAGATCCATGAGCTAGTCATGGATCTAGCTCGTGGCCAGAATCGGCAAACCACCCTCTTGCTCTTTCAATACATTGCTCAAACAATTTAACCAAATTAAATGTTCACCAACAGGGTCCCTCATCGTGTCTGGTATCTCAGTAGTTACTATGCTCGCCCTTAATTTTGATGACATCTGTTCCATACATATGAACGGTGACTCTGCAGCCGTGGGCGTTTCTCTTGCATACTTAGTAAGAGTGATTTTCCATCGTCTTATTCTTCATGAAGTATACTTCATTTTCCAACAGAAGTTTCAGTCCTTCTCGGGGTGTTGGTACTATCACAGGCTTTAGAAATAAGTAACACTAGTATTATCCTTTAATAGAATAAACTAAGCCTATTTTTTTAAACTGCACCTTAATAATAAACAGTCGGTCTGTTTTTTTTATTTTTTATTATTTCGTATATAAGCACTCATGTGTTTCATTCTTCATGTATTTTGTAAAACAGTTTTATTTCAGTTATGTTGTGAAAAGTAATAATTTATTAATAAAAATCGGCACTCTAAAACATTGTTTATTCCAGATTCCTACAATTACATGATAAATTCAACTGCAACAAAGCCACGGTTCTAAATATTAATTGGACAAACTAAAATGACGTTAATAATATTTATCTACACCCATGCTATAAATCCTCTATAAAGGTATCTGAAACAGTTAGCTTATGGCCTACATTAAAACAGCCAGTGTCATTATAACCATTATAACACCCAAACGGGTGTTATAATGTTGTACTGAATTTCATTATGCAACTCGTTTTAAAAAAAGAACTTCGAATGTGGTAGTGAATCGAACGTCTAGCACGTGCGATTCACTACCACAGCGCCGTAATTTAAAAAAAAAACTTATAGGTTAATTCGAATTCACGTCGTATCCCGCCATTTTTGTTCGACATTTGGATTTTAGTATTGCATTATGTACTCGTACTTTGTTGTTTACAAAAATGAGTGATACAAGCTTTGTGAATTTTGATAATTGAACAATCCAAAATGTAAATAATTATACTACTTCTTATACACGGTTTGTTTGTATTAAATACAAGCAATTAAACTTTCCATGAATTTACATAGACTTCTTAGAACACTGCAACACCCTATGGTTTCAGAACCTTTTATGGAGGATTCATATCATGGATAAAGTCTTGTATGCAACTGTACATAATTAGGTATTAAAACACTCATGTGATACTATTATCACACTCGGCTTCGCCTCGTGTGATAAACCCACATTCGTGTTTTAATACCCCTCATTATACAACAGTTGCATAAATAACTATTATGCTAAAATAATGAATATCTTATTACGTTTACCATTTATAAAACTTTAGTAAAAACAAAAAGAAACTATAGGCAGCGTGTTTATTTTTGAAACAGTTGAGAATCGTGATCTTTTGTTTTATGATGATGAGTAGGAACAGTGACGAGTCGGGCATAACTCATTAAAAACTATATCAGTTTTATTAGACTCATTTTATACGTATTTTAAAACCAAATACAATACAAACAACACAGTGAGAAAATAATGGTATTGTCTCGAGAATTATCCTCCACATCTCCAAATATGCCAATATTTCGTATCCAATAGGCACTGCTATAGTAATAAAATTTTCAATTGCAAGTCAATCCCGACAAAACCAAAGACAGATTTTGTTAATATTCATAGTGATTTCGTAAGTTAAGTGAGTCGATTTAATGCACTAGAACGTACAACGTAGTGTTCACTCGTGATGAGAATGTTCTCCCCTAACTTTGGTGACATTGGTGCCACTGGTGATTACCGTCATCTTGCAGCCATAGGCTCTCCGGCGACACACCCAGTAAGCGCTGTCACCCCGTTGCTTGTTCCTGATGAACTCAGCATTGTCCAATAACAGTCTCATGGCTCCTCTAGTAGTGGGAATCATTAAAGCATCTGAAATAAAATAAAATTGTGAAGTCTTTATAATCAATAAAATTACAAGTGGCAATACTTAAATCATATAGGTACCCAGGCCCTTTTTGGTGATATTTTTAACAGCGTGAAGATTCAAAAAACTAGAACACCTATCGAACAGTTTTTCTATTGAAACCGGCTGGTTGGGTTAAAGAATTTCAATTATTTTTTATAGAATAATCTTTTGTTTTATTTAAACATTTGTGAAAAACAGTAGTGGTAAAAATGCACCATAATCACCACAGGCACATTGTAGAATTAACAAGAATAGAGATTTTTTATTTTCCAATTATTATCAAGTATCGTCATTTGCCCCGCTACGGCAAGTCATCGCCGCATCGATGACATCTCGGAGGTGCTGATTTGATATTGAGTTAAATTGACGTCTGAATAAGACAGAGAAGTGATACCAACCGTGCTTATATTATGTTTGCAATGACCTCCAAACTTACGCAATCAAATTAACATGACGTGATTGAATTCTATGATCAGTAAACGAACATATCAGTCATGGTTATGAAAATTCCTAATATCAATGACTTCTTTATTCAGTCACAATGAATGCTGGACACAGCAGTCTCCCTTTCCTGACACACCGCCAGCTCGCACGAGGCCCGGGTGTGTCTGACCGCTTGTTGTACCTGTAACCGCCTAGTTCTAAGACCGGACGTCCGCACCTCGATTTCAAGAATCTCTAAAAAGTCTTCAATGCACTCACTAATGTTGCAAAAAAGTAACACCAGTCTGACAATAGATATATCTGGGTTCGGATAAGTTATGTACTTGTACATCTATCTATACCCAACGCGATAATCTATATACATGTACATACCGATAATAAGAAAAATATTTTAATGGTTATGATTGTGTTGAAGTAAGACGAGCTTGTTATCAAAAGTAATGGCAGTGGCTTTGCAGCGTCCTCTTTAACGTACACCCAAAAAACTCGGGCTCTCTTACTGTAAGTTCTTCTATTGTAGCCATGAGTTCCTATCGTCATCGAGGGATTTCTGAAACAGGTCGTAGAGAAAACCGGCTGCGAGAAATCTTAAATATGATATAAATCTGGAAGAATGACTGATAATAAATGCCTGGCTATAATATCACGAAATTCCTAATAGCATTATTCCGCCTTTGCAGATAATAATTGTAGTATTTCATTAAATTAGCTATCTCAGATACCTTTCAATTTGATTGTGTAGAAAAAACACTATACACGGAATAAATATAACGTCATTATATCCGCCTGCCAAGCGTGGAGATTACGGCAAATTCCTCCCATCATGGAAGAGGCTTATGTCCAGCAGTGGACGTTATGGGCTGTTGTTGTTGTTGTTGTTGTTGTATATTTGGTAACCAGAAATAATAAAACCATCTAAAATGATCATCATCATCATCATTTCAGCCAAAAGACGTCCACTGCTGGCCATAGGCCTCCCCCAAGTGTCGCCACATTGACCGGTCCCGTGCGACTCGCATCCAGCGGATTAACGCAACCTTCACCAGGTCATCGGTCCACCTAGTGGGAGGCCTTCCAACGCAACGTCTTCCGGTTCGCGGTCGCCACTCCAGAACTTTTCAGCCCCATCGGCCATCCGTTCTGCGAGCAATGTGCCCTGCCCACTGCCACTTAAGTTTGGCAATTCTTCGGGCTACGTCGGTAACTTTGGTTCTCTTGCGGATGTCTTCATTTCTGATTCGATCGCGCAAGGAAACTTCGAGCATAGCCCTCTCCATTGCCCTCCATTGCCTTTAAGCCTTGTGATGAGGCCCATTGTGAGCGAACACGTTTCGGTCCCGTATGTAATCACAACTCTCATAGACTTTCGTCTTGAGACACTGCAGTAAGTTGGACGAGAAGACACCGCGCAACTTCCCAAACGCTAAATAAATAAATAAAATAAACGCTGCTCAGCTGAGTCGGATTCAATGATTGACCTCTTTCTGGAAGTTAGACCTACCTAATTGGACCGTTTGTCCCAGCTACACATAATCGTCTACAACTTCGAGTGTAGAGTCTCCGATCTTGATAGAAGTGGGTGTGACATGGGCATTCAACATGACCTTGGTTTTGTCCATGTTCATTGATGACATTCATAATCTAAAATGATACTGAATCATAAATATTTCAATATTCATCTAACAATGAAACAGACTTTACAGACCAAAAACTCATAAAGTATTTGTTATTATGTATTTTAACAACTAAAAACCCTTTAAAAACTACATAGTGCAGCTGAAAGTACAAGTACATGTCAAATCTCTGATATATTTTGTAGCTATTACTCTAATTTGATTATTATTCATCAAAAATCACTTCAAAAAAATACGTAACAGTCAACTTAGCAATTTAATTGTATCTCTATTTAAATTTTACTTTCTAATCATATTAAGGTCTAGTTTACAATTCATTATTTATGATTATGTTCTCCATTAGTCCTGATGATGACTCCTTCCACCGTCATCAGTGATGCCGTACATCTAAGACTTCTCCTCTTGACACAGGTCCACCGGATCTTCCTGTCAATGTTCGTGCGTTCTTTGTTGAATCGAAAATGTCCGATTAGGATCACCGGTTTCCCTCTCAAAGATTTCCCGAATCTGGGTTCTGAAATAAAAATAATAAGTTCTTTTAAGCGCACTTCTCAAATCTTCTAAGGCTTGCCATATCAAAGCGTTACTGTGGTTTGTGTTAATTATCAGTGAATATGATTACAATTTAATTAATTCTAAAATTTAATTCGCAGAAAATGTCTTATTTTCCTGACTACCCAAATAAATTAAAGATGAAAATATGAAAAACACTGAAAAGTTTATTCATGCATTTGATATTTACAGAAAATCAACCGTGCACATTTTATTGAGAAGTACATCATAACATAGGTACATTACAAAATCATTGCTACAGTGCAACATTTTGATTAGGGTACTTACTGAAACGACTTAAACTGAAAAGACTAGAGAAGAGGAAGATTGACTCTGCCTGCTTTTCTATAGACTTGAAGAACAACGCTATATATATCGTGGACCTCTTTTTTAATAAATAGGCTTGCATTTGGCCGCAACTCGGTGTAAAACTAGATTTAAGAATCACCAATATAAACAAGGACATTGTTTAGACTAGAGTCTTCAGCTCAGAAGCCCATCGAAGGCTTTCATCCAAAAGTTCTGCTCATGGGTATGACGAGAGACATGCTCTAGTTCCCCTGCATCTGTGATGATGGAGCCGCTGCACCTCAATGAGGATCTCTTGTAGCAGACCCACCAGACGGTACTCTCTATTTCTTTGTACTTTCGGTACCAGTAACCTTTGTACCAAAGATAGGTCCTACCGCAGCAGTTCTCATAGAAAACTGTAAAGGATAGAATAAGATTCATGAACTGGGAATTTGTCCGAGAAGCACGACAGACCTGGCTCCAGAATATACATAAAATTGAGCCCTTGAAACTTAGAGATTGGACTCTTTGTTTGATTCTTTGGGTAGTAAATACAGTTAAAATAAAACACTCGGCAAATACAAAAAACTTTTAATTTGGTTTTATAGAATGACGCAGTGATAACAAAATTTTAAACCTGACAAGACAGTGATAGTTCCTACTTCCAATGATCATCTGGACGAGTGTAACTAGGGAAGCTTTCAACTAAATTTATTTTTATTTTCATGTGCTACTGACAGAGAAGCGAGCATCAACATGATTTCCCTTTATTAACACTGCACTAAATTATAAATAATTATATCTACACCCTATAAAACCTCTAAAAAAGTATCTGAAACAGTTAGCTTATTGCCAACATTAAAACAACCAGTGTTCTAATAACCATTAGGTATGATATTATTGAACATGCTTCTAAAAAAAATTTCTGAAATGGGTAGTTAAGCATAGCAACCAGTCAGAACTATTAAATGAAGTTATTTTATAGTTTTACAAACACAAAGTAACCTCAACGTAAACATCGCATTAAAACAGTTTGGTAATACTTCTATTTCTGCTATCTCATCATGCAGATCTTGCTGCATCAGAACAGCCTGTCCTCCGCCATCCACAACCAGTCTGTCGCTGTCCACTTTTAAGGTTACCAAATCGCCACATGTGGAAACTCTTTTACAAATAACCATACAATAATTTGTAACCATTGGATAGAAAGGGTTATGTGGCTCTTTCATCTTGATGATGACATCATCTTAGGTGACCACAGACGCTCGGCAGCCTTTGGATGCTTGGTTGCAGTACCAGTAGATCCTCGAACCCTGACGAGGTTGAAACGCTTGCCACAAAAATATAGGAGTCGGTTACCTTTCCAAGTGTTGGTGAATGTTGGAACTGTAGACAATGACTATTGTTATCCTTTATCAATGAAATATGACGGTATGGTAAGATTAAAGCAAACCATAGAGTGTATTTTTACTCGTTTTTTTTCCATACAATAATAAACAGTAGACACTTATAATATTATTTAATAATTAAAAATTAACTATATTAAAATCGACGGTTACAGTTACGACAAAAAGTATAGTAAAAATATTGCACAACATTGATCCATACATTCGTATTTTCACAGAGGTGCCTCGCTACGCTCCGTGCTACGTCGTAGCTCATCGCTACGAACGCTACGATCGCATCTTGTGTCATGTGTATGTTTGAGGACCTACAATATAGTCAAACCCACGATTCTTAAAAGAGCATTGCCGGATAATTCCTAGTTTACAGTTGCCCTATAGATTTAAAAACTATACTTCATTACACTCAATGTTATACCTACTCGAAGATTGCCGAAATTGCATTAAATATTAAAGAATGAACTTAATTTTACAAAAAAAAACTTGGTATTTTACAACAACTGAATATCCTTATGGATGATTGTGTTCATTCTTGACTCTGATAATGACGTCATCATAGGTAACGATGGAGACCCTGCGTCCTTGTGGGGCCTTATTGCATACCCAGTAGATCCTTCCACCTAGTTTCCGTTTACAGTTGTACCTGTGCTATTTGATCTGAAGAAGCGGAGTACCTCTATTAGTCAGCAAAATTTTAGCATCTGCAAATATAAGCAAAATTTTAGCACATGCAAGATTCGCAGCATTTATCTTCAAATAAGTTCTGCTGAAACTCACTATAGGTAATGAATACAGGTTTTAGGAAAATGATTTTTGTCGCTGTCCAAGTACACGTCAATACATGAAAACTAAGTTTCAACCGCGGGAATCACGTGGGCGGAGGCGATGCATGTGCTCGCTTCCGGGGATAATTAGCGACTGATCGATAGCGGGGTGGCGTGGAGGCTCGTCGGACTCGTATTCTGCAAGTTTCTGCTAGTGACCGTCTGGGAGAGCAGGGCGTATCTCATCAGAAATTGCAATTTGTGCAAGCCTTAACAGGATCCAGATATATTTAAATAATATTTTTCGTTTAAATACACACAATAAAAATCAAGTTTCAAAGTAAAATAATATTTTTTTATAGATTTAAATAATAAGCAGGTAAAATAAAAAATTCAAAACACTTTCCACTGAACAGCGTCCGAGTACCCTAGTGACCCAATAGGTGCGTACCCCCAACCGCGTCCGGGTACCTTAGTGACCCAGTAACATTTATAAAATACCCCGTCAATTAATCAATGAATAATCGACTAAACGTGCTTTATTCGTGAGTAGGCTGATTTACTTCCCATCTCTACAATATTCCTCAACTCCATACCAAAAACCATAGCTATAATCCGTCAACAAGTGTCACAATGAAAGTAACAAACTTACGTCAACGGAGCGCGCCATTTTTTGCGTCATCGTTTTAGCGTTAGTGTCACACTTCAAGTAATTACGAGTTACGTATTTGTTATTGGAAAACAGTGTTATAACTTAAAATGTTCGTGAGAAGTTGTGCTATCGTATTATGATAACACAAATTAGGTTCCGAATCGCAAAATTGCAGTATTTCGCCTGTGAAAATGCAGTAGTTATATTATGTACCTACAGTGATTGTGTAGTGTGAAGAAATACGTGATTTGGTGATTAAAACGTGTGTGAAATGGGAAAACTAGTATTTAATTAGTGAGATGATTAGATCGTTCAACTATTTAAACCAAAAAGTGTTTTGTATGAGGACCATTTCGCCCAACAGCGGCAGGCCAGAGTCAGTCCTCGGATGTAAACAAACAGTGAGTACCTAGTTTCTAATTATTATTTTTTTATGTTCGTGATGAGGTATTTATACGTTTATGGTCTTGTTGGAAAGGAAATATAGTCTTGTTTATATTAATATTTAAAAAAAAAATTATAAAAAAGTTAATAGTTTTTCCACAAATTAATAATTTATTAGCGAAATGTCCGTTTTTATCGCTGTTTTTCAAGTTCTACATTATTTTTAGGGTATTAAATTATAATTATTTATCTTTATTTTTAGTTAAATAGGTTCCATATCTATTCAGCTATTCATTGTAGAGTTTATATAGCTATATCTCTTGTAGTTTGCGATCGTCAAGTGTTTTTATAGAATTGCGAATTTTTGCGAATAATTCGCAAATCGTTAGCGCGGTCGGCACGGTTCGTTCCAAAAAATATACGCTTTTAGCGCTATTGACGCTGCTCAATGGGATCTTAGATCTTAAATTACATTTTAATTCATAAAATAATTTGTACTAAATTTTATTTTATGAAAGCAACAATCACTCTTTGGTACGGTCTGTTTGAAGAAATAAACAAAACCATGCAATTAGCTCACAATGCATTGCGCTTAATTAAATCACTCTCAAGAGCCATCAGTGTCATGATTCTTGTAGAATCTATACTAATATTATAAAGAGGTAACATTTGTTTGTAAGTTTGTATGTTTGTAAGTTTGTATGTAGGGGGTAATCTCCGGAAGTAATGAACCAATTTTAAAAATTGTTTCACTGGTAAAAAGCTACATTATTCGTGAGTCCTATGGGCTATATTTTATTCCCGTAATCTCACGGGAACGGGAACTACGCGGGTGAAACCGCGGGACGTCAGCTAGTATTAAATATAATTAACACTCACACACAGCAGCTCTTAAAATGATTTAGGTGTCCTGATCACGTTCAGTTTTAATGGTGTAAATGGCCCTTAATGGTTGTGCACACATTTCTGTTTAATGACGACGTCATTAAAGGTAGTGATGGTGGCTCTACATCCCATGCTGTTCCTACAACAAATCCACAAGGATCTGGCTCCAAAACTGCAGTTGTTTCGGTAAAACCTGTACTTCCCCATCTGGATCGCTGGCTTACCATTGCGCGTCTTAGTGTATATCAGACTACTTCACTACTGAAAACCAATTTCCGTATTTCTCATCTTCAGAGTTCATGTGTTTCCATGATTATGCTGGTGCATACATTTTACAATAACATCGTTGACGGTAGCACCGCCATTGCTTATTATTGCTAAATTGGTGAACATGCTGATTACGATTAGGGATGTACCAGTTGTTCCGAGAGTTGTTGAACATAATCACTGGTTTTCCAAGCCTGGATGTGGAGAACACTGCAGCTGTGAAAACACAAACAAATTTGCATAAAATTCACACACAAAAAAAACAAAATAATTGAAAAAAATAAAAAGTCAATTAATAAATTAAACCAACGTAAAAACGAAAAGCAATAAAAATGGTTGCAACACGTGCCCACGCACATTAAAGAAAGACTTTGAAAGATTAATTTGTAAACATTCGTTTATTTATTAAACTAAAAGGAACACATTAACATACTCTAATAATCGGCTGTTGATAAAATTAACACGATTAAGTAGTTATCTAGTATTAAAAAAAAAAAATCAGTTTATTAATGAAAGATAAGTCACAGTTAAATAGGCAGATATTTTTTATTATTCCATTTCAGCAATTTCCTCTGCAGTCATTCCGTGATTAGGTTCGTTCACGAATTTAACAATTACGTCATCGATGGTGATAAGACTGGCTCTACAGCAGTTACTGCTCCACTTGCAGCACCGCCATTGCTTCCTGGTGAACTGGTGATCATGCTGATCACGATGAGGATTATTCCGATAGTTGTAGCGATAGTTGTTCTATATGATCACTGGCTTGCCACATCGAGATGTTGAGAACACTGGAGCTGTGAAGAAGTAAACATTCAGTTAGAGTTGTATCAATAGGTAAAGTAAACATTTAATACATTTAACTGTAGCAAAAGGTAATGGAAAAATATTATGTAAATGAGTTATGTATTGTATATAAGCTCAATTCAGATATAATTTACATCACATTACAAAATATTACTTTTTTCCAGAAAAAACACTGTCTTATTTTGCCAGTACTTCACCAGTTCTACGCCCATCTACTAATACATCGCCATAGGCCTACGTGACTATGTGTCAAGTGGTCCTCGACGCACAACCGCCGAGCCACCGTCGCGTAGACCTTTGCTGTCACGGTGCCGGTGGAACCTGTGGTGTCCCAAGTCCAGGACCGGCTTGTCGCACCGAGATACCGAGTACCGTAATTTTGAAATGGTGGTGTTGTTGATAGAAGATAGATAGAATAAGAAGTTCAGCTGCATAGTTTTGTTGTTAAGACTTTTTAAGATTAGATAAGAAATATAGTTAGATATGATCAGTCAAATGTATGTATCTATGATGTAATAATATGTATTATGATGTTAAATAGAAATATCGAATCAATATTGAGATCAGCAATTTTAATACTAATACATGAAACTTATTATATACGTTTTGGATACTTAAAGAATATTAACTTAAAGGTGACAACAACGTTTACTAACAAACCAGATAATCTTAGTGATACAAAGTCATATTTATAACAATTTACACGTATGGATTGTGTAACTCACCGCCTGCTCATTAATATTGATTAATTTGAGCCCGAACTATTTGGACAAACACAAAACCTCCACCTACCTTACGGAATCATTTCAGTTACGGTTATGAAAACAATCCTGAAATTATTTACCAAAAAAACAGCTCATCGTATATTTTGTCAAATATGTGAGCACGTCATACGACAGCAGCAAGCGCTTACATCACGTTTGGTAACTGTCCGGATTTGCCAACTAAACGAACGACGTGCAAAACAAGTAAAAAAAAACCGGCTAAGTGCGAGTCGGACTCGCACACGAAGGGTTCCGTACCATTGACTATATTTAGTATTTGTTGTTATAGCGGCAACAGAAATACATCATCTGTGAAAATTTCAACTGTCTAGCTGTCACGGTTCATGAGATACAGCCTGGTGACAGACAGACGGACAGACGGACAGATGGACAGACAGACGGACAGACAGCGAAGTCTTAGTAATAGGGTTCCGTTTTTACCCTTTGGGTACGGAACCCTAAAAAGAGAAAAATGATTTTTTGAGGTATAACAACATGAGCCGGTTGATGATGTTTTGTTTGAATTTTCGATTCCTTGTTTCTTGATCTTATATAGTGAGTTTTGCAGAGATCAGTATACTGGTATTTTTACACTAGGCCTTTGTGTTTTAATTCTGCCATTATTTTTTCATAAATCTGCAGAACTGGATCATAATTGATACTTTCACTCATTTGGCAGACTGTGCACGCACCTCATTTTTTTTTAAATCTGGTACACATTGTGTTACATGATTAGATTGAATGTTTACAAAGTCACCATTAGTGTCTAATTTCACTGCACCACCACATTTCATTTTTCTTTTATTACTGCAGGTCCAAACACTCGAATTTGTATTTTGTCTATGTAAGACATAGGCATGCCCGGTATGTAATAACCACTTTCCTCCCAATCTGTTTCTCGTAAATTCGTAATTGCGCTCGCTCCCTTTAAAAGGACCTGCAAATACCATTATCAATTAGTTAGTGCCTATGAGATACAATAACAATAATTATATACAAGATTTAAAAGGCAGACATATTATTTAAATATCCAGCCGGCCGCACCCAACTGGTTGGTGGCTCAGGTAAAATTTATGCAACACTTCTCGGCCGGGTGAAATAATTATTTGTTGTCCTATCTTGTAAAATATATTGCTAAGAGTATGATTTGATAATATTGTAACAGTTATTTCATATTTTGAAAATATTTTATTCAAATTGCTTTGCCATTTACACATAACATTACATTACATAACACTACAAATATTAATATTACATAATATTATATTATAACATTTTATTTAAATTAATTGTCTTTAATAAACCTTGATTCGACATTGTACAAATATTTCATTAAACTAATTTTGTCTTGTGTATTTCAAACACATTCATTTAAACTCTTTTTATATCGACTGTTCAAGCTAAAAACAAAAGAAAAAAATAGCCATATTTATCGTATTCGGGGTTATTCGCTCGAAGATTGGGGTACTCAGGGTATAACCTGATTTTCGCAGGGTTGGCATGCAGCTTGTAAAGGACTGAGAGTAGTCGAAGATCGAGTTGAAAGGCTTGATTTGAAAATCCTCATCCAGGAGTTATAGACTATGACTATAAACTGTAGATCTTTGGAAACCGTGCCAATATCGTTTAGTGATTATGTTGATCAACGAACTGGACAACCTCGTTGTCAATAGTCTTGATGAAGGATGGGCAGCCATATTGCTGCCTGATACAGAGCCAGAGCCCTCTGGGGCCAGTTCTATAGCAGTTATGTTGGTAGTACTTGTAGGGGCCACGCTGTAACATCGGCTTCCCTTGTCGCGATACTGTCTGTATTATAGTTATAACAATGAGACTTTTGTTAAATTATTTAATGAATGAAGAGATTATTGGTCAAACAGTAAAGTTAGATTTAATCTGTCATTGTGCAGCTAAGTAATACCTACAGTCTTGGTTAGACTTATTACGCGTTTGTATATTATTAGTGCTATAATAGCACTCAGTAGGGTTCCTACTAAATCACATTAAATAGTAATTATTAGAGTTGGTCTTCATTTGTTTTGATTGGCATGAACACAAAAACACGAGTTTAATGTTTTGCATTAAAACTACTAATTTTATTAATAAACCATTTGGACAAAGTAAAACAATTTATCACACATAGTTACTTAATTATTTAGATACCATAATATGTTGACAAAATAAAAACTACCTACTAAAATAAATATCCAATAATTAAATGGCACCTAACCCCGAAACGAAATCACTTTTTTTAAGTTAGAGTAAGATTAAGTTTACGACGACAAGTAAATCGAAGAACAAATTACGACCCGGGCGTGGATATCGAACACTGGCAGAACTAAGAGTAGTATCTGTGCTAGTCCAGTGTTCGAGTCACACCCGCAATGTATCCGTACTGGTTTGATCGAACCTTAAATCAGCTCACATGGTATAGCAATGAGAGGTTTTGAGGTATTAAAAAAAAACTTAGTTTCCAAGAACTCTATATATGGTGTTGAACTGACTATGTGCCGTAGTAGGTGCCAAAGCCAAAACGCTTGGAAAAAAAAACATTGCGTCACGTCACAAACGCTCGTTGACTGACACTTTTGTTTGCTTAAGCTTCCGAATTTATCCTACTTTTCTCGCGCTTTGTTAAAATCAGTTTTTTTAGGTTCCGTTCCTTGCAGTAACTTACCAAGTTCAGCGCCATCTATCCAGCGACTAGGAAAGAGCTAAAAAGAAAATCCCTCATTTCGCTATTCCTTTCTTTCGTTCTAGATTGAACAGGAATATTTTTAATTTTCAGTAACAATTTAAGTTCCATCTCTGTTGACTCCAACAAACTTTTCCGCGCTCAAGCAACAGCGTGTAATGACAGCGACGGACAAATACATGCCACGAATCACCGAGAGGCGTATTGAAGCAAGTCACGTCACAAATCGCATCGTCCAACGCAGTAAACGAGGCCTAAGAGTTATAATAACTGTAATCAGTAACATTCCGCCGGCGCTGATGGTTGTGCTCGCCTTTCATGCAGATGACCTTATTGTTGTAGGTCTTGATAGACACCCTGCAGCCAGAGCACCACTTGACACAGACCCACAACACCTTCGGGAAACCGTGTTGAAAAGTAAGAAGGCATCATAATATAATTAGATTTAAAAACAAGATTTAAACAAATCCTTCACGAAGTCATCCGTCATCCAAGTTATCTACATGACGCTAAGTAATTCTATTTTAATTTATAAAAATTGTACAGTAAAACATTTCTGTCTACATAACAAGATACATATATATAAACACTGATAATAAAATGATTGTCAGGAAAGACATGTTCAATAGTATTGTCGAGTGCAGTGAGTGTATGATCGTGCCCCATATGTACTCACATGTGATTCAATACCAAACAAATTCATTACACGTTCAGATTTACTAACAAATAAAGATAAAAAATAAAACCGACTTCAAAAAAACAAAAAAAGTGAAAAATAACTTTAGCTTCAGAAGTCGGTGACCTTTGTTTGATTCATTTAGTTTGTTTTTTTATTTTTCCATTTTTAGTTGTAATATCCTATACAAATATTTGCTATGCATTTATTTTACATTGTTAAAAATACATGTCATGGTAATAGACTTCTCCCCAATAAATGGAACTTGACATACCTAAACTGTCGAAATTTGGGTGTATTGTACACATCTGCGTACCCCTCAGAGCATACAGGTGTGATGTTACGTCATGATGTTGTGTAAACAATAAACATCCAAGCGATTGCAGCTATCACGACCGATTTACCATCTAGTTTTGAAGAGTTCCATTGTATATCTCCGAAGATCAGCATCAGATCTTCACCAAATTTAAATGCAACCATCTCAGGAGTATATTCTTTCAAACAAAAAAAGAATTTTGAGAATCGCTCCACAAATCGAGGAGAAATCGGTGAACATACATGAAATTATACCACACAACTGAAGTAAAAATGTTCATAAAATGAAAACTGCTGAGCCAAACCATGTTAAATTTTTATGGGACCAAATGGCAACTATTCCGCATCAAACTAAAAAAGAATCACGTAAATCGGATCATAAACGGCAGAGTAATCGGTGTACTATAACAGCCAGAAGTCGACTGCCAATCTCGCAACACAATGGCAAAGCAATATTAGTTGTACTTATGACCTTCTTCTATAAGAACGTTTGACAACACTTACACATTAGCAACTTGTTGCCCGCTTAAGATTGTTATTACAAATTTCAATGAGTTGTGTAAGTGATACGGTGGTTAGCACTGCGCCTCGCATGGCGAGTGTTCGGGTTCGAGTCTCACATCAAACATGAAAAACATTTTTTAAGTATTACATGTGAAATATAAATGCCGAGTTGTTAACAAAATATAATGTTAAAATATATTCCACAACTAAACGAAGATTCTTTCGTTTTACAATAATTTTCAATCTTAGCGTCGTTATTAAAATATGAGGGTAGATTTGAAACAAAGTGATAAGTTCACTTTGTTTCAAATCTACCTGCATATTTTAACTACTTTACTAGTTCACATAAATAATATTACTTGTTTGTTTCATTTATTATCATTATTGTAATAATAAATTACCTTTATAATATATTTATTATAATATCTATTTGTTCAAAAAACTTACAAAAATAAATTATTAAACATAATTAAATAAAACATAAAAAACCGGTCCATCTTGGATTCGAACTCACATCTATCCCGATCACACTAGCCTCGTTACCGATCTAGCTAATTTTAACTTACGCAAACTTGTCAAAATTTTGCATTACTATGAAAAAAATAATCAGACGGTAATAAAAAGAAGTTACTGATATTGTCATCCTTGTCTAACATTGACCACATCTATATTATTACTCGTAGCGATGCTACACGACATGTTAATTTGTTAGCGTTGGAACATCACTCACACGGATAAATATGCGTATGTGTGTATAGGCGCCGCAGCCATTATAGCGCAAACGATAATGTGCATTGCGGTGGAAGTGGAATTTTGACCTTTGACTGTACAAACATAAAAAAAAAAAAAAAAAAAAAAAAAAAACCAACCGAATTGAGAACCTCCTCCTTTTGGAAGTCGGTTAAATAGGTAAATATCGCTGAACACTTCGCAGCAAGGCTTTGTTTTGGGATGGCCAGAGTATTTATGAATAGTCACAAGACTCAAGACTAGACACTTTCGTACAAATGGACAAAATAAACACACAATGCAATCATGTAATAGCATCTATAATTAAATGGTTATTATAACATTTGAAGGCCACATTTAAGATAAATTGGAATAAATGAAATAGTAAAATGTTTCAAATATAAGTACAAAACGTTACTTTAAAACACAGTTTATATCTAATCAAATGTATTAAGGTGTGTTGCTGTTCCCTTTAACTCAAACAAATTACGCAACATAATTATGATATTCTAAATTCACTTCTGAATCCAAAACATATTAAAACATAAAATAACATAGATGAGTTAATGATTATGATCGTGATCATATCTGACAATAACATCATCCAAGGTGATGATGGTAGCTTTGCAGCCATAACAAACCTTGACACAAGTCCATCTAGCGCGAGGACCCTTGCTGCCACTCCATTTGTTAAAACGATATCTTCCTATTAATATCACTGGCTTCTCGAATCGAGATGTTGAAAAGACTGGATTACTGTCATCTGCAATTAAGATCACCATTTATTTGATTACCAGTTTTGTTGCAAATAAAACAAATGACAATTGATCATACATTTCACGTAATGCAAGAAAACACGTGCAGCTTAAGGGCTATATATATTCCACAAATGGCTTAGCATGATCCTCCGTTACGCCTAAAATACTTCAGCATTAATTTTGAAATAAATATATAGTAAAGTTGAGGATTAATGCTAAGTCTTATGTGTGACGAAAACACGATTCCATAAACTTTTCTCGGCAGAAAAAAATCCAAAGTTACCTCCAAATCGAAAAATAAACCGCTGGTATTCAAAAAGTGCTTCAAATTAGATAATGAAACTTTGCATACTAACTGAACTAACTATAAAGCAGGTCTTATGTGTTTTATTTTTTCGTCCAGTCAACAGATTTTTTGTAAATCGCAAAAAACCACCCATTTCGCACTATTCGGCCGCAGTGACTGACGTAACAGCCGCTTTGTAGTGCTAGCTGATAAGAACTTTATTCTAACAGTATTTCAAATGAAGTTTGAACCACCACAAATAGAGTTGCTAATTTTATGGTTAGAAGGGCCATAATGGACTTGAAAGTATTAAAAAAATAATTTAACCATCGTGTGTTTCACTTATAAATTGTAATTTAATTGACATTTAATATAATCTATTTGGCATTTAATTTTCATTTAATTAAATTTAGTTGACATTTAATTTTCATTTTTTTAAATTTACTTGGCATTTAATTAACATCTAACAGGCATTTAATTTACACTTAATTTTTATTAATTTACTGATTTCTTATATGTATAGATATAGATTTTATTTTCTATAATATTTACATTATTTACATACTAACTCTATAATAGAAATAAAAATATTTACAAGTATCAAAAAGGGTTACATGGCGTCGACATATTTACTTAACATGGAATGGACATGGTTGTGTTTGAGCTTTTATGGTTGGACATATAGACAGAAATGTAATTGACATTTTTACGTGAAATGGAATAGACTTTTGTCTTTGTGCTTTTTATAGTTTGATTTTTTATGCTTTTTATGGTTTCTGATTGCTGACATAGTAATTTTTTGTTTGTTTGCTTTGGATTTGATTTTGTTATGATTGAAATGTAATTTTTTTGTAAAATTCGAACATAATGTAAATTGTTTGATGAATGATGAAATAAATATTACATTATCATGCACATTCATTCTCTCGTAATTATCAATGAATGTGTTCATGAGTATTCGTTTTTTTATGTTTTTTTTATATTACAATCTAGCCTAATAAGGCTAATAAGCAATTTTAATCTAACTTAATTTGCTAAAAGTATAATTATATCTAAGAGCACGTCCATTGCGTTTACTTAGCGTCTATTAAGGCGAAGTCACTTTGTTCTTGTGTCCATTTAAATAGCTAGGTACTATATTACACTCACGGTAGTCACAATTATATTACACTACACGAACTCAAAAGGTTTAGTCCTTTTGAGCCTTCTCACTATGTCCGTGTTATCGAGGAGCTGGATTGCCTCAACATTAACATGATGAGTTTTCGTGACAATAATGTCGTGACGGGTAGTGACTTTTGCTGGACACTTTTTAGTATAATGGTGAGAACATATCCAGTAGTCTTTCAGTTTGTCTCGGGTACAACTCCGTCTATAAAAGCGATATTTTGGCCTTAAATGGAAACGAATATGGACTTTATTACAACAACTTTTATTGTATCACTACTTTTTGTCCTTTAATGTGTAAAGAGTCTAACGGAAAGATCCGAATCTCTCTGACATAATTATATTTAGTAAAAGACTAAGACGAATGATAAATGATGTTTGTTTTGCAAGTAGGTTTTTAAAAACACTTTTACACGTCGTTTTTTTAAAACTAGATGGGGCCGGTGTTTCGTACCTGACTACTCTGAGAAGAAACAGCCGAAACAAACTCAGATGTCATAGTCTCTTTTGAAGTCCAGACATAATCTTGCTCAATTCACATGAGGACTATGCAGATTAGTGTCTGAGATGGTCTTTTGAAGATAGAACCACACAGATTTGAGTGGACCTGTCCAGTCATTGCAAGCATTTGTCAGTTATCGTGTAGCTCGACTTATAACTCAAGGAGCTCAACGAAACGACAAACAATACCAAAGAAAGGACATTTGGGTAGGTCGCTTATAGTACTCAAACTGCCAGACAGTTGTGGTAAAAAATAAACAAAAAATAAAAATGTGACCCACGTGGCCCCACATTCACAATAATCAAATAAAATTAATAACATGTTCTTTTCAAAATGAATGTAAATAAAAATCACAAAAATCATTAAATGTCACAATGATAATAAAAAGTAAAATACTTAATAAAATAAGTATTCATGTCAAATCAGTAAATCTATACTAATATTATAAAGAGGAAAACTTTGTTTGTTTGTTTGTTTGTTTGTAATGAATAGGCTCAAAAACTACTGGACCGATTTAAAAAATTCTCATTCAACATAGGCTATATTTTATTTAGGTACTCCCACGGGAACGGGAACTACGCGGGTGAAACCGCGGGACGTCCGCTAGTGTCACATAAAATAATAAAAAAATAAAGTAAAAAATAAAAAAAGTAAAAGTAAAGTAGTAAAAGTACATTTCAAATCATTCAATGTCAGAGTGTATAAAAGAAAGGAATCAACAATAAACAAGCGAAGTCCGAAATTTCGCCATTCACAGAGCAAATTTAGTTGGAACAGCTTAATCCCAAGCCTTTTTATCTTCGAGATAGTGATTAACATGATAGTAGGCTTTCAGGCATAACTTCCGTTTTATGAACGATTTGAATTTATTTGGACTTAGTGCTTGAATATGGCTCGGAAGTTTATTGTAAAAACGTATACATTGGCATCTAAACGTACACCCTTATTTTTTGAGTCTAGTTGCAGGAACAACAAATTTGTGTTTGTTCCTCGTATTTATGTTGTGGATATCACTGTATTTAAAAAAAAAAATATATTTTTGTGTGTGTACAAAAGGTTTTCATAAATAAACTGAGAGGGCACAGTAATAATATTAATCTCTTTAAATTTTTCTCTGAGGGAGAGAATAGTTTAGGACACACCCTGCTGTGTTCAACAGTTTATTCAACTATCAAGCCTTTACTACTGAGTCACGATTCATTTCATCAATTGTCGTGTTACTCTCAGTAGGCAAACGCACATCAACAGCTAAGTGTTAATGATTGTGTTCGGTCATGGCCTTGACAATTACGTTGTTGATAGTGGTTATTTTTGCCCGGCATTTGTAAGGGTAGTTCTTCTTAGTACAAATCCAGTGGATCTTAGGTTCCTTGCTTCGAGCCCATTTGTTGAACCGATACCCCCCCATGAGGAGCAGCGGGAAACCCCGTTGAGATGTCACGAACCTTATTTCTGAAAATGAACAGTGATTATCATTTAGATTTTTATGTAATAAGAAATAATAATATGTACAAATGAATGGCTGACTGTGCCGTCTTTCTTAGCGATAAAATTGAAACAATAGGTAAAATATTTATCAATGAAGGCAGTTATTGTCAGGGGTTCTAATTCCTCCATTATCAGTGTTTGATGAGTATGTTTGATCACAGCCTTGAAAATTTGATAGCCTAGACAGGTGATTCTTGCTCGGCACTTGTTGGGTTAGGACACTGCTTTTAATACGAATCCATTGGATATTCAAGCCCTTGCTGCTTCTTGCAGCCGACGGAGACCTTTACCTGTGTAAAGGTCTCCGTCGGCTGGGTCTGTACCCAGCTCGCTTTGGGACCCTTGCTATCATTTCGCTTGTTGTAGCGATACCCATCGTACTCTATGACAGGATTCCCAAACCACGATTGTAAAAACATTAAACCTGAAATCATGAGTAGACAAATTAAAAGTAGTTAAAAGACATGACAGAAAATGACTAATAATAGTGAATATATACAACACTTGCTGCGCCGATCAAGTAACTCGAGATTGGGGCAACCGTATCTATCCATATTTATCGCTTTAGTTTAAAAGTCACAAGTAGAAATAAAATAGAACAACTTATGTTGACGACGTCCTTTTGGTCTCTTATTAAAACAAGACAAACTATAATGAAATAAGAAAGGCATATTTGACAGATTTTTGCACCGAAGCATGCTCATAAAACTAAATATCAACTGAATAACAAATCATACACGACTTAAGGTCCTCTACTAATATTATTAAATTAAACTTTGAATGCAAAAACATGCATCATGCCATGCTGTCATGCTATATTCAAAAATCACATGAGGAAATAAACAGAACACGTTCAACAAAACAAAATAGAATGCGCTTACGAACTAAAAACTTGAAATGACATTTAGTGCTGATGCTCATTTGATGTCTTGACGATGACGTCATCGAGAGTAACGATGGCGGCCCGACAGCCAGCCAATATCTTGTTGGAACACGTTCAGCGCCGACGACGGCCGCACGCAGATACGGTTGATCTCGTGAACCGATAGGGTCCCAACTCTATTACAGGATTTCCAAATCGACTTTCACTGAACACACTGCGAATAAAATAACCTTGAGTCAAGACCTACCTGAGCAGTTTGCAAATAGCATTTTCAAAGACTTTTTATTTTTTTTCTCTGTAATCTGCGTGACAATTTAATTGAATTGGTTGGATGGTTAGGAAAATTAAAACAGAGAATATAAATGTAATTTTTAATGTAAAACATATTTTATGCCCAGATAGGTAGCACGATGTCAATCAAGGAATCATTGTTTGAAACCACAAATAATTCCTAAGTTCGTTAGCTACAGCAATACAATTGACTTTGATAAAACAACATCATAATTCAATAGAATAAAATTATCAATTGGATATAACGAATAGAAGAATATTGCTAACATTCCTTTGTAAACCTTTGTCAAAGTCCCTCAGTGCTGCGGATCGTGATCCATTTAGTCATTTTAAGGGTTCCGTACCAAATGGAGAACCAGAGAACCAGAACTCGAACTAAGCATAAATATTATGCTGCGGGTCAAAATGATAAATAGAGGCAGAATCTAATTGATCGCAGACCGGAAACTACAGCAGTAAACCGCAATGATAGACAGCACCGACTACTGATGGCGACAGTATCGGCTGTTGCAATGTTGCCGCAGTGTAACATAAGTAGAAGCTAGTAGAGTCACTATGGATTGTTTGTTATAAAGATTAAGCGACTTTACAGGTGCATTTTGCGGTCGGTGGTCGCTTTCAGAATTGTACCATAAGATTTAAATGTTATAGCAAATATATCAGTTACAGCAGTACCAATTTCAAAAAATGTAATTTTCTCTTTAGTATCGTCATGAAACGGTTTACTTGAAATGATTTTGGAGGGCAGCTACATGGTCCCGCCACCGGGTTATAACATTTTTCTACTAAAAATGGTTGTGGTATAAGTTAGACTTGACTATTAGTCCCCCGAAGGTAGTAATCCTGGCTCTGCATTTGGTTCTCGTCTTCGTGGTGCACTGCCACCAGACATGGCCGTTCCATCCAATGACCCCGGAGCGAGTAAAGCGAAATCCGTTCGCGACTAGGCGCTCCGTTTTTTCATCAGTCAGTATTCTGTAGACTGGCGGAAGAAATGTGGAGTTAAGCAAAGTTTTCTTATTATTATCACAGAATTTTGTGTATAAGGGTTGGTAAAAAATTAATAACGTTCACGAAGATTACAACATTATATTATTTATTTATTTCACACACTCTGGTCATAATGGAGGTAAAAATCAGTGTCTCGGCCAATAGAAACTAAGAACAGCCCCCACCCAAAACCAGATGGCGTATGATAGAAATCGAAGAATGTGCAAGTATGTTTAAGAATCAAGTTGTAGATAAGATGATTGAAATGAAGGATATAGAAGGAAAATCTGTGAATGAATGTTGGAAGGAGATGGCGGATTGTATAAGAAGAGTAGCAAAAGATGTGTTTGGAGAATCCAAAGGGAAAGGTATGATAGATAAGGATACATGGTGGTGGAATGAAGAGGTGCAAAAGAGTCTGAAAGAGACAAAGGTTGTGTTTAAAGAATGGCAGGGTGTAGCAAACGGGAACGACATTTTGAAAGAAGAAAAGAAGAAGAAATATAAAGAATGGAAGAGAAAGGCAAAAAAGGCGGTAGCAGTTTCCAGGGCTAAGGCGCAGGAGAAGTTATATGACTCACTGGACAGTTCTAGAGTCCAGAAGTAGCTCTACCGGATTACAAAAGCAAGAAAAAGGAGAACGAGAGATATAAATCATATAAAGTGTATAATGACGGCGCTGGTAAGGTTTTGTCTAAAGATGATGAAATAAAAAGGAGATAGAAGGGTTATTTTGAAAAGCTAATGAATGAAGAGAATGCATGGAGCGGTGTGCTTAAAGATGTACAAGTAAATATAGGTTTGGTGAGGGAAATTAGTATGGATGAAGTGAGGAAGGCAGTTCAAAGTATGAAAAATGGAAAGGCTATGAGCCCTGATGAAATACCAGTAGAAGTATGGAAGTGTTTAAAAGAAGACGGATGTATGCGGCTGACTTTAATCTTCAATAAGTTGTTGTATGAAGGATCGATCCCACAAGAATGGTGCAATAGTTCGCTAGTGCCCATCTTCAAAAATAAAGGTGATGTGCAGGACTGCAACAACTATCGGGGGATAAAGCTCATGTCACATAGTATGAAAGTATGGGAAAAAGTGATAGAGAAAAGAATAAGAGAAGAGAGTAAGATCACCCAAAATCAGTTTGTGTTTATGCCTGGTCGAGGAACAATGGACGCCACTTTTGCACTCCGCCAATTGTGCGAGAAGTACAGACGTGCACACAAAAACTTGCACATGATGTTCATTGATCTGGAGAAAGCGTATGATAGGGTACCTCGTGATGTATTGTGGTGGGCCTTGAAAGAGAAAGGTATACCTGGGAAGTATGTAGAGTTAATTCGTGCTATGTACAGTCAATCTTGTACCTACGTCCGGTCAGCTGCTGGCAACACCAATGAGTTCAGTGTGGCTGTAGGCTTGCATCAAGGGGCGGCTTTAAGTCCTTACCTCTTCTTGTTGATCATGGACGCTTTAACGTCGGACATCCAGGAAGAGGCACCCTGGTGCATGCTGTTTGCCGACGACATTGTTCTTGTCGGTGAAGATGGACCTGAGATCCAGAGCAGATTGGAGAAATGGCAACAGAAACTGGAGAATATTGGCTTTAAAATCAACAGAAGTAAAACTGAATACATGTTCTGCGATTTCGGCGGTCTCTCCAGTTCTGGAGCCATAGCGTTAGATGGCGCACCTCTTCCTGTCTGCTCCGACTTTCGGTATCTCGGTTCACTCGTGCAAAGCGATGGCGAAATAGATCGTAGTGTAAAGCACAGAATTAACACGGGATGGATGAAATGGCGGCAGGTCACGGGAACAATCTGCGACTCCCGCATTCCCCTTAAACTCAAGGGGAAGATTTATACAACAATGGTTAGACCTGCTGTCTTGTATGGATCAGAATGTTGGGCCACAAAAGGGATGAATGAAAGGCATTTGCATGTCGCGGAGATGAGGATGCTAAGGATGATGTGTGGTGTTACGCGAATGGATAAAGTTAGAAATGAGTTTATAAGAGGAAGTCTGAAAGTGGCGCCGGTGACTGAAAAGTTGTGTGGTAATCGGTTGTCGTGGTATGGGCATGTGATGCGGAGAGATGAGGAAAATGTCGTGAGGAAAGTTTTGAGTATGAATGTGGATGGGTATATGAGTAGAGGAAGACCAAGGAAACGATGGATGGACTGTGTAAAGAATGATATGGCAAGAAAAGAAGTGTCTGATGAGATGACGAAAAATAGAGAAGTATGGAAGAAGAAGACATGCTGCGCCGACCCCAAATGAATTGGGATAAGGGCAAGAGAATGATGATTATTTATTTATTTCATTTTATTTATTTGGCTCACCAACAATTTGATAGACTGCTTCAAAGATACGAGATACATAAAATAGAGACCCAGACAAGTGTATCACCTCATAAAGGTAAGCACAACATGCACTACTTGTTTGTCGATGTTAATCAAAATTACAATAAAATTAAAATTTGGCACACGGCAACGGGTATCACGGAATTTGATCGTGCTCATTAATTGGGGACAGTAAATTAAATTTTATTTTTCAACGTTTTAAATACAAATTCAGTGATTGTGCTTTAAATGACTCCTTATAACTAAATTGTCAAGGGTTGTGACGTACGCCTTGCATAAAGTTTTAGATTTTTTTGAACATGCCCAACGAATTGTGTTAGTACAGATCCTATCCCTGCTAAATGTGTGACTTCCTATTTTCAACATTGGATAACCCCTTTTGTTCTGTATCCATTCAACTGAAATAAAAAAAGAAATTTGAGTACGCGTGCGTTAAATAATAATCAACTTTTTTGAGTAGAGCAGTAACTTACGAAATTAACCGTTGACGTTCATTAATTTGAAAAAAAAAAATTGCTAAAAATGACTTTTTATAGGCATTCCTGCGATGAATATAAAAGATAGACAACATAATTATATTTGTACGAAGACAGGTTAAAAAAAAGCAAGAAGAAGTCAGTTAAAAAAATATTTAATTCATTATACATTAACTTAATTCAACGACAATACTTTATTTTTGACCGACAGAAACATTACATTAATATTAGTAAGAGACTCCGAGAAACTTAATAGGTACCTATTAGTAAAATGGAAACATTGTGAGTATATTAAATTATTCAATGATTATGATTCAAATAACTACTTAACACTAAGTTGTCGACTGTTGTGACGAACGCTTTGCATCTAGTTTGGAACTTTTGTGAACATGCCCAACGAATTTTGTTGGTAAAGGTCCTGGACCTGTTAAATGTGTATCTTCCTATTTTCACCATCGGATAACCGCATCTGTTCTGTACCCATTCAACTGAAATTTAGAGTAATTCATAAGTACCCGTGCGTCAAATAAACATTTTTCTTCAGTCAAGTTGTAACTTAAGAAATCGAAAGTTGATTGAATTGAAAAAAACCGGCCAAGTGCGAGTCGGACTCGCGCACGAAGGGTTCCGTACCATTATCTATACATTAGACAAAACGGCAAAAAAATCACGTTTGTTGTATGGGAGCCCCCCTTAAATATTAATTTTATTCTGTTTTTAGTATTTGTTGTTAAAGCGGCAACAGAAATACATCATCTGTAAAAAATTCAACTATCTAGCTGTCACGGTTCATGAGATACAGCCTGGTGACAGACAGACGGACAGACGAGAGAGTCTTAGTAATAGGGTTCCGTTTTTAGGGTTCCGTACCCAAAGGGTAAAAACGGAACCCTATTACTAAGACTTCGCTGTCTGTCCGTCTGTCCGTCTGTCTGTCTGTCCGTCTGTCCGTCTGTCCGTCTGTCCATCTGTCCGTCTGTCCGTCTGTCTGTCTGTCTGTCACCAGGCTGTATCTCATGAACCGTGACAGCTAGACAGTTGAAATTTTCACAGATGATGTATTTCTGTTGCCGCTATAACAACAAATACTAAAAACAGAATTAAATCAATATTTAAGGGGGGCTCCCATACAACAAACGTGATTTTTTTGCAGTTTTGTCTAATGTTTTTAACTCTTCAATTCCCATGACTGTATTATTAAAAAATGTGACAATTTTTTTTGTGAAAATTGTTTGAATACATTGAAGATCACCAAAAAAATATATTTGAAAAATCTAACTACTCCCATTTTTTTATATGGAGGGTGTCACCTACAGGTGACACTGGGCATTATATGTAGTGAAACCCTGAATAACTCACGCGGTAGTCCTAAACATTCTGTAGAATTATGACATCAGTTTCTTTATAACATTCAGTATTTATTTATGTCAAAAAGGAATATACTATGGTGGTTAACTGAACCCTTAGTATTGATTGTAAAACATGTACAGTCACAAGCATAAATACCTACCTAACAATTACGCAAGATAAATATTATATGCGATTTCCTCCTAAAGTTCTGATCAAATGTTGTTTATACAAACATAGCATCTTGGAAATTATTCTATTATGAAATACTTTTGTTGTCACGCAGTGACAATGACTGTTTCACATGAAAATTGGTTTTGAATTTTGTATTAGTGTATGCTCGTGACTGTACCAATACTTCACACTTTGCGAGCTGGTGATAATATCCGTATTATATAACAGTCGATTTATGTCTGTACATATGCAGTTCCCGCACTTCTCATCACAGTAGGCACTTTCATTTACACCGGAACATCACAAGTAGGATTTCGTAATGGAGGCTTGCCATCCAATCATTGTTTCGTTTCCATCTTCACTTTCTTCGCCAGTCACCACACCATCATCAGGGAAAAAACAAAATATTATCGCCTGGGTCAGCCCCGACCTGCAACACCTCCGCAATCTCATCTAACATCAACCTGTAATACCCATACAAGATCTCCCCATCACCACATAGCGATAATACGAAGGGTAAAGAATATTCATGTTCAATTCTTATCAATTATAATGCCCAGTGTCACCTGTGGGTGACACTGCATATTTTCAGTGTTGTAGTAATCTAACTATAAATTATTTTCATTGCAAATTATGTTTACCCTATACTTTATACATTCATTTATTATATGTAATAAGAAAAAAAAACAATACTTACGGTTTAGGCATTTGTTATTCACTTTATATTGCAAGGGATCACAGAAACTAGGATTACTTCAATTACTCATGAAACAAATGAATGAATTTGAAAAATGGTGTATAGAAATTTTATCCAAAAATAAAAATGAATAGTGTCACTAATTGGCTTTGCAACAATAATGGTAAAATATAAAACTTAAATATCTATGTGGTAGAAAAAAAATCATAAAGTTGTGTCACCTACAGGTGACACTGGGAATTGAAGAGTTAAATAATGGTACGGAACCCTTCGTGCGCGATTCCGACTCGCACTTGGCCGGTTTTTACCCTTTGGGTACGGAACCCTAAAAATGATAGGTTAGATAAGTTAGTCAATAATTCATGCGATGAATAAACATGGTAGACTACCCGACATTTAACGAATACAGTAGCTTAAAGTAAACGGCAAAAACCAGTCAATTTAAAAAATATTTAATTCATGATACATATTCTTGATTCAATGACTATGTTTCAGAAAGCTCTTTACTATGTAATTTTCGACGGTAATGACATGCGCTTTGCATCTAGTTCTAGTCTTTCTGGAACATACCCAGCGAGTTTTATTGCTCCAACACTTAGCTCTACTATACTTGTGATCTCCTACTCGCAACATGTAACCCCTCTTGTTTGAAGCCATTCCGCTGAAAAAAAAAATACAAATTGAAGTAATTAATGCCAAGAAAGAACACAACTATTTATTGAGATAACTGGATGAGTACCTGAAAGTATCTCAGATACCCAAAATATCGTACAATACCGGGGGCAGTCAGAAACTCTGGAAGAAAGATAGTGAGACAGGAGTCCAAAATGGCTTAAAAGGAAGTAGTGTGTGGTAATTGTGTGCCAACTGCCAGCGCAGAACAAAGATCTCTTGTCATACATAGAAGGAACGGTCTTTGATTACCAAGTGCTCAAATCTTAGGCTTAGTTCTGAATTAAACCCAAACTTAAGCAGAGAAAAGGCGTCTTTTTTTTAATCTTTTATTTTGAAAAGAAACTCAACTTATCTTAAAGCACGTTGTAGTGTCTGTGAGTGAAAGAGAGGGAAGCGTTGTGTCGTCTCTCGGCGCGTACAGCCAGTTACTTTTGGACTGCGAAAGTGAACGGACGTGCGCGCGTCTGAGAGCCGATAATATAGAGGGAAATACCACATTTTGGCGACGAGGATTAACAGGACTACTGTGTGCTTGCTATTATTATAAAATTAGAAAAAAAAAAAAGACGGTGTAGGTACAGTGTTTTAAGATTGAAGTTATGATTGCTCAAAATAATTAAAATCACAGTACAAATTACGGTGAGGCCCCGTGAAGTACAATAATACGATTTCTTTATTTTCTCTATTCACAAAGGTTCACGTAGTTATAATAAACGTAAGAATAACTCTCACCTCGAATGAAATGTAGCTTGCATACAATGCAATGGCTAATTCGAAAACTTAGATAAATGATGTATTGCAAAAAAAAAAAAAAAAAAATGATAAAGTGTAGTGTAATGGATGTGAAATAAACTGTCCAGTGAAATGTGCAAGTGAGGTGAATAGTCAATGTGTGCAACTGAAGTGTGTGAGGAAAGGTAGGATGATGACCACCTTATTACTGTAAGTCACTTATCTTATCTCTTTAATGTACTAAGAATGCTGTGTACACATATTGAAACATACATTAAAACTGTAGTGTACTCTTATCGATCAATGTAATAGTATTGTACCTACTGTTGGTGCACCTATTTTAAATTAATAAATATGAGACTACCCACTGACCAAAATAAACAATAAATAAAATGATGGTGTGGGCGTGGATGTGTCGGGTGACACAGTCACAAACTATTAAATGTGTACGCGTTGTAGTAATTTACCCCGTATACCGATTTGTCGTGAAAGTTCATAAGTTTAGAGAAACACGTTCCACTAAGATGCACTACGTAGTTAAGTTTGGTTAAAGTACGAGTAAGTTACAGTACTAGAGTAAAAGTGATTATTTCTGTCAGTTGTTGATGTCTACCCACCTGTAAGTTCACTATATTTTAATTCGTTAAGCATGTTGTTATAATTTGCTAAATTATGACGCGCATCGTTGGCCTCTAAAGGGTTACCGAGTAAACAGAAAAATGAACGGTGATGAGTCCGTACAAAATGATTATCAAGGGTATGAGAAGTAACTGCTCTATAGTCTAGTTTTTGCAACTTTGTGACTTTAATCTTGCAATGATTATTTGGTAATGAAGAAATTTACAAACCTTTATCAATTTTAGTTGTACAAATAGTTGGCAAAGAAAACCAAAATGCGACGGGAGAAAGCGGTGTGGAAATGAGTAGTAGGACAAACTGCTTGTTTGCGTCGCTTTCCATCAATATTAGATTATTGTATCAAGTGATGATGGAGGAGCTCGTGGCTAAATAATAACAGCCGCACGGGTCGACCAAGGTTAAGCTATGCTTGCCAAGGTTGGTCCGTGGATGGGTGACCATCATTACATACCGAGTTTCCTCCGTGCCTCGGAAAGCACGTTAAGCCGTTGGTCCCGGCTGTCATTTGTGGATCTTTGACAGTCGTTATATGTAGTCAGAAGCCAAGGGGTTTGACATCCAGTCTTACCAATGGGTATAGTATTGCCCAGGTACTGGTCTCCTTCTGTATGGACTAAATAACAGATGATGCCTGTTAGTACATGATGTTACCAGATAATGCCTGGTAGTCCGAAAACAGGTAACGCCTGTTAGGACTTTGTAATTTAATTTACTACAGGTGATGCCTGTATGCACATGATGATAACAGATGATGCCTGTTAGTACATGGTGTTACCAGATAATGCCTGGTAGTCCGAAAACAGGTAACGCCTGTAAGGACTTCGTAATTTAATTTACTACAGGTGATGCCTGTATGCATATGACGATAACAGATAATACCTGTTAGTACATGATGTTACCAGATAATGCCTGGTAGTCCGAAAACAGGTAACGCCTGTAAGGACTTCGTAATTTAATTTACTACAGGTGATGCCTGTATGCACATGACGATAACAGATAATACCTGTTAGTACATGATGTTACCAGATAATGCCTGGTAGTCCGAAAACAGGTAACGCCTGTAAGGACTTCGTAATTTAATTTACTACAGGTGATGCCTGTATGCACATGACGTTAACAGATAATACCTGTTAGTATATGATGTTACCAGATGATGACTGGTAGTCCGGAAACAGGTGACGCCTGTACGGACTTCGTAATTTAATTTACTACAGGTGATGCCTGTATGCACATAATGATAACAGATAATACCTGTTAGTACATGATGTTACCAGATGATGCCTGGTAGTCCGGAAACATAAGTGGAAGAAAGCTGAAGTAAAGTGAAATAAAGTGAAGTAAAGCGAAATGAAGTAAAGGGAAGTGAAGTAAAGTAAAGTGAAGTGAAGAAAAGTAAAATAAAGTGAAGTAAGGTAAAGTGGAATAAAGTAAAGTGAAGTAAAACGAAGTACAGTGAAGTGCAGTAAAAATTATTTGCATAGATTGCAGGCACATAAAATAAGATGTTGGAATAAGATGGGTGAGTCTTGTATAATATACCTTATGTTAGACATGCAAACATTAATGGAATGGTTAAGTAACGAATATTGAAAATAAAATAAGATTATGGTTTACAGTTAAAACAAAGTCAAACAATAGTGGCATAGTACATATATAATACAAACTGGTGATGCCCGTAATATGAAGTTTTGTGTAGAGATAACGCCCGTTTATTGAATTTTGAAGACAATTCATACAACATTGTTAGTTTAATTTGGACAATGGTGTGAATAAATACTGCATGAAATAAATAATTATTTATGTGTCAGTTTGATAAAAGGATGATGACCATTTGGTGACCTAAATTAGACATTCTTTATTTGTTTCAATATCCACAAATTAAAATATGATGGCTGAAGTTTTACTTTTGAAAAATTGAGTACGATGGTGAAGCAGGATCTATCGGAGCTAGATGGGAACGTTAGAAAAGAAGATATTGATATTGTTTACAGTAACAAAGAGCAATGCTATTCTTCCTGTGCCACAATAAGTTCTCAGCAAGTTATATAGAATTTGCATGATGTACACTGTACACATTGATATTTCATGAGAACCTAAGCAATGACTTGTCAGTTTATAAAAAATAAAAACAGAATATTGAATTGTTATCTTCGGTTTTCCAAATACTCGCGTTATCACTTACATACTAGAATTCCGTTTAATAGATCCAAACGAGACGGTACGAAGACGGTCTTATCGTTGCTCGCCGGTACAAAAAAAAGTAATGCGCGAACGAGTGAATGAATTATCAAGATGCCAAAATAACAAGACCTAGCAATTCACATTTTTGTTGTTGAAAAATGTGACTGTTGGAAACGTATGTGTATAAATTATCGTGAGTTAAACAAAACCGGATAGATTGACCCGTTACAGTTGATTTCGGTTCAGATTTCGCGACTTAATAGAGTTAATTACACTAGTTTACAGCGTTTTGTTCTCGAGATGAAGGCCATGTGTTTGGATAAAAGATTTGATACTTGATATGATTCTGAGGTCAGAGAGAGAATGGGACGTCCAGCTTTCGGAATGTTTAAATTTGAATTTTAAAGTTTCAACGTAACCATGCATTAACGGTGTTACAGGTTGCAAAAGTTACGCTGGTTTTAGTTGTGATTTATGTCGATGTCTTTTGGGTGGACCAACGGTAGTCTGATGACATGTGTTGTCCCAAATGCTGATCAAGGCCCTTCGAATTTTGGTGAAGGCGAACATCGTGTCCATTGTTTTCAGGGAAAAGGTTCGGGTGTGATTGTGGGAAGTGATTTATTTATGTTGGAGGATAATATGCTAGCCCGCATAAGTTCGCCATCCTTCAATTCAGGTCGAATCGAGGCATCACTCATATGAGCTTGAGAGGTTGGGCGTAGTAAATGGTGTAAAACAATTTCGTTATAATTACATGGAAGGAAGTTTGTTGTGGTAAGTGACTGCAACTCTTTTAAGTTTTCTCGTAACAAGATTGCGTTACATGTCTTCGTTTGTATTTACATGAAAGGAAGTTTGTTGTGGTAAGCGACTGCAACTCTTTAAAGTCTTCTAGTAACAAGATCGCGTTACATGTTTTCGTTTATATTTACATGGAAGGAAGTTTGTTGTGGTAAGCGACTATAACTCTTTTAAGTCTCCTCGTAACAAGATTGCGTTACATGTAAAGAAGCAAAGTGTCATTCATGCAAGGTACAGGCAGAGTTGCACCCTACTACAAAGGTTGCGGTACCTTGGCACACGGTACACATCGATGCGACAAGTTAGCTCAGTGGAAAACGAGCTAACAAGGAGTATGTGTTCGTACTCATTGATACGTTTACAGTTTGTCCTTTTACATCATACGATGCGTATTGCCACCCCGCCCATAGTATAAAAGCTGTGACAAGGAGCGTATCATTGTTTGGAGCACCGGTACGGATTATTTCCGGTCAAGGTCGTTGTTTCACAAGTCACGAGTTTAGGGAATTTTGTGAGAGTAAAGTTAGGCTTCATTTAATAGCTACGGGATCATCGCGAGTTAACGGTCAAGTTGAGCGCACAATGAGTACGTCAAAATATATGCTTACCGCAGTTGAAGCAAACGAAGATAGGTCGTGTCAGGGTGCGTTAGGAGATGTGCAGAGGGCACTAAACTGTACGGTCAATAGGGTGGCAAAAGTAAGCCTGCTCGAATTACTAGTCGGTAGTCGCGCGCCTTCTTAGTTTTATAGCTTACGACGATGATACTGACGCAGATCTCAAACAAGTTAGTTCTCTCACCTCGGTTAATCGGAAAGTCGGCGCTATATAAAAAAAAGGGTAGAGAGCACTAAGGCACGACTGTAAAAGACTAAATTGGACCCCAAATATAAAGAACCTTTCACAGTTGTAAAAGTGTTAAAGGGGATCGCTACACATTGAGAGCATTAACCTCTAAGCGTACTCACAAGTACGCGAATCACAGGTAAAGGAGAATGCCCGAGGGCCAAATACCGTTTGCAGTAGAGAAATTTAGAGTCGGAGATAGTGGGGAAACTTAGTTTAGTTGGTAGGACCGTACCAGTAACCATTTCATAGCCGTAGTCCGGTAGAAGTCGGTGTCTGCTTGTAGCAGTCTAAGGAAGCGCGGTGCGTGGGTGGCTCTGGCGGAGATCGGGTCTGGTAGAGACTATGGAGTCAGGTGGGACTCGGCGTTCTTAAGGAACGTAGTAAAACAAACAGGGGTTTATTGGACGGCCTAAATGTTGGCCGTAGGCCACGAATGAGATCCCGTCTTTGGGTGACGATTAGATGGATGAAGTGAAAATTATCTCATCAAACAAAAATAATAAAATAAGGAAGGGATGTAGTGTCTGTGAGTGAAAGAGAGGGAAGCGTTGTGTCGTCTCTCGGCGCGTACAGCCAGTTACTTTTGGACTGCGAAAGTGAACGGACGTGCGCGCGTCGGAGAGCCGATAATATAGAGGGAAATACCACACACGTGATTGTGTATTAAATTGCTCCATGAAATGATGCCCTCGACGGTTATAATAAACGCCGGGCATTTCGTACGACTCCTTGTGGTACACTGCCATCTTGTCTTCTCACCTTTATTGTATGACTTGGTGAATCGAAAACCATACGCCGTTAGCATCTTTGTCCCTCTTCGCGTTACCATTTCCTTCACTGCAAGTATTTAAAACAAACGTTTTAAATGGGTAAATGGAAAAAAAGAACAAATCGTTGTAATCTTTCGATGTATCGAAATCGTTCTTCAGCTGAAAAAATATGTTTCGTACCAATTTCGTAGCTAAAGCTGCTTGCATAGAAAAGTCATTTAATTTTTTAGTTATAAATTTTGTTTATAATAAATTTAAACTTCTATTTGAAGTTCCTCATAACTATGTTCTAAGCTGCGTTACAATGTGTGTTCCATAGGTATTTTAATTCTCGACCTCATAGAACATCGCTTCCTGAACTTGCCAAGGCCTGCTGCATAACATAACCATTGCTATATCTATTTAAAAATACTTAAAAACGGATTCAATTTGTTTTTGCAACAGAACACACCGGATACTTCGTAAAATTTTGAGTAAAGGTTGATTTTTGATTAAAAATAAAATCACACAATTACTCAAAGAAATCGGTATATCATGTAACAATAGCAGTAGTTGTTCCGAGTCTGACTATTTGTGTTTGTGGAGTTAAACTGTTTCCAAAAGCACCCACGATACAGAATAAATTCTTAGAGGTCCCCTCTAAGAATTTATTCTGTATCGTGAGTGCGTTTTTTTTAACAAAAAAAAAAAAAATATATTAATGCTTGTTTTATTATAATCTTCATCCTATTAATACAAATAATATAGACATAAACTAAATCATGTTGACACAATAATTTTCATAACAATAATAGAATCCGTATTTCGAACTAGATGTTCCTAAATAACGTCTTCTCATGGTTGTGATCGAGAGGCGACTTGAGGATAGTGTCTTCGATCGTGATGACGAAGGCCTTGCAGTTAGTGCGGTGCCTGGCGGAGCAGCGCCATCTAGTTTTGCATCTAACAATTCTGTCTTTAGAAAAGCGGAACCCATCCAAATACATCAGCAAAGTTCCCCTTTGTGTCTGAAAAACTAAATAAAAAATAACAATTTAATTACAAATTGTAGTGAAGGAAAGAATTATTGTTAAAAGCATGCTAATTTTAGTGCAACTGATATTTGCTTTTCTTATGATTTAAGTTATGACATCTCATTCCCTGTCAGTTTTCTCCTCGTCGTTTTTCCGTATAATGTTATGAAAATTTAAAACAAAATATAGTTTTGTAAAAATATTTTATTTCCTTCATTTACCAATAGGTACAATAACAATGCTTATAAGTAACAACTTCATATTAAAATAGAAAACTAAAGCTCTCTTTACCTTTCAATATCCTCTTACCATAAAGATTTAATTATGATTTATTAAACTCGTTCATTTTTCAAAACTAATGAAACTTTATTAATTTCACGTTGGGATCAAGTAAAGACCTATAAAGCTGTTATCAAATAAAATAACGTACAAATACCTATTTACGTTCCCACAACAGTTATGTTATTACTCTGTGTTTATACAAAGAGTAACAACATAACTGTTGTGTGAAAGTTTCGCCAGTGCGAATGCACATGCGATCTCTAACTGAGAGCCAATATTGCCGTTCTTAGTCAACAGTCAACACATCGAAAATATATTTATTTATTTAATTCATCATTAAAAGAAGAGCTCCTAGCCCGGTTTGTAGCGAGATATTGGAGTTGAGACTCGCCAGGCGATTTTTACACTTATGTGTTTTGAATTAATACCTATTTAAACGAAAACAGTTTCGCATTTTTCTTATCTAGTATACCATTGGGGCAAGAAACTAAAAAACAAATTAAAATGATCATAGATGAGCCGTCACTAATAGAATATCGAAAAGCTGCCGGAATTTTAATGAACCTTAACAATTAAAATTATTGGCAACATTGGGATCAATATTAATAGTAAGTCTTAGCAGATACATAAAGAGCTAAGTCTATGCCGTGACTCGTACCACCTGCCCGCTTAGCATGACCACCGTAGACACGAAAGAGAGTCGACAAATCTTTTGTTCATCTGTCGTTGAATCAACAAAATGACAGATGAACAAATGATTTGTAGATTCTCTTTCATTTCTACGGTGGTCATGCTACGCGGGCAGACCGCGCTGTTACGTAGGTACGTTTTTATACAGATATACTTTAAACTCATGTAGTTTTCACTTATAGGAAAGCAAACAACTTTAGAACAGATATATCGAAAAAATATTAACTCTGACATACAAAATATAACTCTAATCCAATCTCATTTTTTTTAATTTAAGAGTCGGTTCCATTGTGAAAATTGTTTATATTCATGAATGCTGTCGCTACCTGGAATATAACCGAACGAGTAACAGTTATTCGCAATGATTGTGTTTCAAACAACTCTTCATGATCTGGTCGTCGATAGTAGTGAGAAACGCTTTACACTTCGTCCGGTATCGTACGGAACACTGCCATCGAATCTTCACACCCATGATTTTCTCCTTTGAAAAGCGATACCGTCCAACCAGCAACATCACTGTGCCTCTATTTGTCCTGTACTTTGTTACTGAAAAGAAAAACAAAACAGGAATGATTAACTACTATTTTCATAAAAATATATTTCTTCTGCACTTCGGTGTATCTGCATCTTGTCAATCTGACGGGAGGAAGGGAAAAATTATAAACCATAATGTGCTGTGTAAAATATCATTATGAACTTTATAAACACCTGGCAATCTTACTCCAAATTTATTAACATCCTGTCAGATAAGAACTGTAAGAGTAAACAATACCTGTTATTCGACTATCTCTAGAAACCATTTTTTTTGTTGAAATAACTGTCTGCATGGAAAGAGACCTACCCTTTCAAACTGTATGAAACAGATGCTATTTTGGGATGATTGCATAGTAAAACGTATTGTACTTTTATGTGCAATTTAATTAATTTAAAGTTAGCCTGTACAATCCTTATCATGATTAATTATCCTGATAATTGTAAATTTTCAGTAAAAAGTAGGGCCGAGGATTGAATAAAACTACAAAGTAAAAATCATAAATTATAATCGTGTAATCTTATCTAAAGCAGTAAACTGTTGAAGATAAACATTAATCAAGATTAAATACTGCATAAAAGACTCTCCCATTTTATCCACCACCGAAACCTAAGTAATAATAATAATAACGACGCCGCGCTTGATAGGCTGCGCTCAGAAGTACTGAGCAACCTTATCATCCTAACTCCGACACAAACCGCGGTGCATACGTCAGTTAATAACGTAACCCTACCGCGGTCGAACCCTGATGTTGTAGAGGAGGATGATAGGGTTGCCACGGTAAGTAGCCAGTGCAACTACCGATTGAGGAGCGCTCTGGAGGATGCGTTTCGTGAATATCGGTCCACTCCTACCGAACTTAGACCCCGATTACCACGGTTACCCATGCATAAGAAAAATAGGGCGCTGGTGAGTGCCTTGGACTCGCAACTCAAGAATATATTCGAGAGTAGCGAGAACCTCGTTGATACACACTCGATCCTGTTCTGTGGGGCTGTTGCGGCATGTCGTTTAGCTAATGTCAAGTTCCCGAATTGTGACGTAGCTACTCGACCAAAACCAGCCGTACCAGCCTGGCAGTGCAGGATCGAGCGCCGTATCGACGAGGCCAGGGTACTCATCGGCAAACTATACTGCTTCAGGGAGGGCAATACACGACCACGAGTGATGCGCTTTGTGAGGCGGGCATTCTCGGGGACTGAAATCAGTCCTCAAGAATACATGTCCCGTGTCACAGAGCGCATCGACTTCCTGAAGCAGAAAGTTTATGCATGGGCGAACCGTATTCGGCGGTTTAAGCGGCGGGTTGATCGGTATTCACAGAATCGCATGTTCCAGAGCGACGAGAGGTGGGTATACAGAGCTTGGGAGCGACCCGAGCAAAATATGACAGACGTGTGTCGCCCGGATGATGCCGCCACGAGTTCTTTCTGGCGCAGCATCTGGTCGGTACCCGTTTGTCATACTGAGTCTGACTGGATGCGTGATGTCGAGCGAGTGTGTGAACCTATCCTAGAAATGGAGCCAATTTTAATAACACCTTTAGATATAGCCAAAGCAGTTCGTCCGTTACCGAATTGGAAATCACCGGGACCGGACGGACTGCACAACTTCTGGCTCAAATGGTTTAGTAGTTCACACACTTGCCTGGCATCGCAATTCCAGTCATCCTTAGAATCCGGGTCTCTACCACAGTTTTTAACAACAGGCGTTACCCACCTGCTCCATAAGTCAGGTAGTCCCGCGGAACCCAAGAATTATAGACCGATCACGTGTTTGTCGACGATCTACAAGCTTCTTACATCCATTTTGAGAGTGAAAATTAATACACACATTGACAAAAACTCCATCATGTCTGCCTCTCAGAATGGATGTAGGAATGGGTCCCGCGGTACTAAGGAGCTACTCCTCATCGACATGGCCATTAGCCAACAGGTTCGTCGATCCCGCAAGGATCTGTCGACATGTTGGATAGATTATAAGAAGGCCTATGACTCGGTGCCACATACGTGGCTCATGAGGGTGCTGGAGTTGTACAAAATAGATACAACTCTACGCGCCTTCCTTGAGTCATGTATGGGGCAATGGAAGACGGTCCTTCGATATCCAGGATGTCGACAGATCCAGGGGAGCGATGAGCCTGTATGGATTAAGCGGGGAATATTCCAGGGCGACAGTCTGAGTCCACTTTGGTTCTGTTTAGCCCTGAATCCTCTAAGCACATTGCTGGAGAATTCAGGCCTAGGCTGCCGGTTGAGGAAGGATGGTCAGGTTATATCTCACCTACTTTACATGGATGAATCTGATGATCTGATCTGAAACTCTTTGCCCCCAACAAATTGCGACTGATGGAGCTACTTAAAGTAACTGAAACTTTTAGTAGCGCCATCAGGATGGAATTTGGTGTGGACAAATGTGCAGTCATGTATGTAAAGCGAGGGGAGATTATGGAATCCGAGGGACTTCAGCTCTCGGAATCCATACACCTAAGATCTCTTTCCTCATCCGAAACCTATAAGTATTTGGGTATGTCGGAAGCGTTAGGCATTAACGTAACTGACATGAAGCAATCGTTGAAGGAGCGCTTCTTCGGTCGCCTGAGAAAGGTATTAAATAGCCTTCTTTCAGGCGGGAACAAGGTGCGCGCCTTCAATGGTTGGGTCATGCCGGTTTTAATGTACTCTTTCGGCATACTCAAATGGACTCAGACTGAACTCGACGCCCTGGACAGAAGAGTTCGTACACTGCTGACCGAAACCCGGATGCATCACCCACGATCATCGGTGATGAGACTGTACATCCCGCGGAAGTGCGGAGGTCGAGGCTTTTTAAACGCGAAGAACCTCCACAACCGCGAGGTGTGCAGTCTCAGAGAATATTTTTTAAAAGCCGAGGTGGGTATGCACCGAGATGTGGTCGCAGTGGACAAGGGACTCACCCCGCTGTCCATGGCTAAAGAGAACTGGCACAAACCTGAAGTACTTACCACCGATGACCGTAAGGAAGTATGGCAAGGCAAAGAGCTTCACGGGCGCTTCTACCGGGCTCTTCATGGGCCCGATGTAGATTTTCTAGCGTCCGTGTTCTGGTTACGTTTCGGCGACCTCTTTGGGGAAACTGAAGGTTTTGTCTGTGCGATTATGGACGAAGTTATGTTGACGAACAACTATCGGAAATATATTATGAAGGACGGGACGGTTGACGTGTGTCGGGCATGCCACCTTCCGGGTGAGTCCATCAGACATATTATTTCTGGTTGTTCTCGTCTGGCTAACGGCGAGTACTTGCACAGGCACAACCAAGTAGCCAGGATTATACACCAGCAACTTGCCTTGAAATATAAACTTGTGGAATCTGAGGTACCGTACTACAAGTATGTGCCCGACCCAGTTCTCGAAAAAGACCATGTCACGTTGTACTGGGATCGGTCTATCATTACTGACAGGACTATTGTTGCCAATAAGCCTGACATAGTGATGATAGACCGATCAGCGCGCCGCGTAATGATAATCGATGTTACCATTCCGCATGACGAGAACCTCGTGAAAGCCGAGAAAGAGAAACAAATAAAATATCTCGACTTGGCACACGAGGTTCGCGAAATGTGGAATATGAACTCGGTTATCATTGTGCCGATTGTCGTGACGGCCAATGGCCTTATAGCCAAGAGCTTCGATGACCACATATCGAAGCTCTCTTTAGGCGGTTGGATCAAGGGCCTGATCCAGAAGGCAGTACTCCTCGATACGGCTCGCATTGTGAGGAGGTTCCTGTCTCTGCAGCCCTAACCACCGGTGGCTTGGACCCTGCTTCCGACACCGGCGGACCACTATTTTTTATATTTTTGAATGTATTTTTTAATATATATATTTTTTAAGGTACATTTAAAAATATGTTAAATAGGAGATAAGATGAATAAAGAAAATAATAATAATAAAAAAATATAATAATAATAAAAGTCGATGCTACAAATTCAAAATTCATCTTAAAGCTATATTGTAACACGTATATACTAAAACCCACCCTCGAACGTGAATCAAAATACATAGGTACTTAATCTTCAGTCAAAATTCATTTGATTTCGTCCACTGAAAAACATTATTAGCCTCAAAATGTAAACTTTAGCAACTAGCATTATCTATTGGAAAGCATCTTGTGTCACAATTATTTCTATTGATTTGAGAAGAATTGCTTACTATGCAACTTCTGGGAATGCAGGATAAGTCATGTCTCGACTTTGATCCTGTGATCATTATAATACTTTTACACAAACGATTAACCTACGTTATGAGGCTAAAACTGTTAGAGGCCGACATCTTTATTTTCGAAATATATCTCAGATCCGAGATCTAATTCTGTTCCCAGTTCATAGGAACGATGAATGATAAGTACTAGCTTACTTTGAACTTCACAGACTGGGAGTTTCAGTGATATTTTTATTATAATAAGTCACGGCCAATTTATCATTGAAGTGAGCCATATGAACTACCAAACCGTCACTTTAAATATCCGATGTTTGAATGTCTACAGTATCGGAATATTAAAATCACCTACCTATATCTCTACGTACAGCAACGTCTAACGCTTTAGGAATTATTGTATATTATTTGAAAAAACGAGTCGCGTCTCAATCATCTGGGGACTGCAGCCCCGATGTTCGATACAAATTCGGCACTAGACTCTATTAGCACTAGTGTGAGCTAGCGGGTTATGGAAGCCAAACACTCGGATGACGGCGTTGTCTACGGTGTGCAGCGACGCTCTGCAGCCACGCTTAGCTTTGACGCACACCCATCTTGTTCTGTTACCGTGTTTATTAACTCGGTTAAATCGGTACTGACCGATTATGATGACCGGGTTACCTCGCTGAGATTGCGCAAAAATAGGGTTCAGATCTGAAACAATACTTATTTTAGTTCCTGGTGCATGATTAAATATTTATAGACAGTAGGTACAATAGAAGGAAAAATACCATTACTTTTCACAAAAAAACTGTAGAAATATAATAAATACATTACATTCATCACTCAGATCATGCAAATGCAGCTCGAGTCGCGTGCACGAGCACCGATGCCTTGGAGGCATCACTGGTTTACGGGATGCCAAGAAGTTAGAATGGTAGAATTACTAGTATTGTAAACCCCAACTACAAAGTCTATGAACATGTAGGGTTTTGAACTGACATGACATTTATTTGCTAATATGGGTAAAACGATTTGTATATTTTTATAAATGGTGACCTTTGACTGCCTAGTTAGTTTAGTGGTCGTAAGTGCGACAGCTGAGCATGAAGTAGGTATTGGTTTCGATTCCTAGGTCGGGCAAAGTGTTAATTGGTTTTTCCACGAGGAATTTCTCAGTGGCAGCCACAGTCTGGGTTTGTGGCAATAGGCTCACCCCCTATTACATGTGCCTGAAACATAATTGACTGCCTAATCCTTCGTGGATTAAATAAAGGGAACGAAGCCGAAAGGCACTTGTTCTCTCCGTCATTACGATCATTTTTTTATTCTGCACTATATCTGGGATCCTGGGAACCTTCTAGTTACGGAGATATTGAAGGTCAAACTTCCAACTTACAACGGTTCTGTAAATACTTAATAGTTTTTAAGGTTATAACTTTAATGAGCTCCAGGGCCCGTTTACTTTTCAAAGCATCATTCAGCACAGTATTTTTGAGTGCGTTACATTTCATTTAATTTTTACATTCACCGTAAAACGTGATTTTTCACCCCAAAAAAAGAAGTCGTTTCCCAGCAATAATTTTTGCGTAAGGTTACTTAGTTTGTTAAAGGTAGGTACCTACAGAATGCTTGGTTGACGGCTTCGTGAAGGGTCGTTTACACCCTGTAGATGCGTGATTGTTCATGTCATCATCATCATCATTTCAGCCGAAAGACGTCTACTGCTGGACATAGGTCTCCACCAAGTGTTGCCACATTGAGCGGTCCCGTGCGACTCGCATCCAACGGATTCCCGCAACCTTCACCAGGTCATCGGTACACCTACTTAGTAGGAGGTCTTCCACCGCAACGTCTTCCGGTTCGCGGTCGCCACTCCAGAATTTTTCGGCCCCATTGGCCATCCGTTTTTCATATACTTACCAATTTTAATAAAATGCAGCAGAATACCTACTGAAACCAAGGATGAGCATCATATCAATTTCGGACTTGTAATATCCATCGTGTGGTGCCTGCAGACTACCCAAGTTCTCATTCAACAGTTCTGTCCCGCCTAGCATCCTAAAATATTGTGAGTAGGTATAAAGATATCGTTGGAAATATTTTGTAAGTAGTTAATTTTCATAATATTATTCATGTTAGTCCTTCACCAAATAGCTTTTGGCACGTTCAGTGGAACAGTACAATGAGTGCCTCTGGGTATTCCTAACTTAATTAATTTCAGGTTACTTAAATCGTAATATATTTGGGACTAGCGGACGTCACGCGGTTTCACCCGCGTAGTTCCCGTTCCCGTGAGAGTACGGGGATAAAATATAGCCTATGTTACTCAGGGGGGTGAAGGTGGCTTTCTAATGGTGAATTTTTGAAATCGCCGCAGTAGTTTTTGAGTTTATTCATTACAAACACACACACACAAAAATACACATCTTTCCTCTTTATAATATTGCTTTGATGTGTTACGTAGGCATGAACTCTGTCGTACGATTTATTGTTCAATTTATTTTTCTTCTTATCTTACTAAACATCCACTTTATTCTCAAGATCAGGGGATCGCGCCTACAGATCCGTTTTGGGAAGTATTCTAGGGAAGTTGAGGGCATGGAGGGCTAGAGCTGCTACAGTTGGGGAAGAAATAGGGGAAGGGAGGATAGCTGCGGGTAATCCCAAAATGTTGGCCAGACCTCTGGGACGGAGTTGCACTAAGGCACCGTTACCGCAACGCGCGTGTGACGGCAACGCGTGGTTGTGTTCGTTATCAGACGGCATCAGCTTCTCTGACGTCAGCCGAACCCGCGCTCTGCACCCCATGTGCTTCGACGAACAGTAGAAGAACCGTCCCCCAACTTGTGAGTACGTGTAGCCGCAAAGCACGAGGACATATTTCCCTTTCTCCGTGGGTATGAACTGGATGTCTGTAACAGGGGTACATCTAGAAACTATTCTGAAAGACTTCGACTGTCTCAGAATTTATTTGCATTTTTTATTTGATCAGCCAGAGAGCAGTGGTGGCAGAGTATAACAGTACTGCAGTAGCCAAGTTGTAACGGCTCCAACTTTCGTGTTATAGGTCATGAGTTGGATCGCAGACAGGCGCGTTAACTCTGAGTAATTTGTTTCACCGCCTCTCCTCTCACAACTGTGAAAGAAAACATTCCGTAGAAATCGTTTTAGTGGACGCTCGGTCATACCTTCACTTTTCATGTAGAAAGTATTCTGTCGTCATCATCATCAGCCTACAGCAGTCCACTGCTGGACATAGGCCTCTTCAATTGCACGAACTCAATTCTCGGCAACTAACTCTCAGACCACCGTGGAAACGGGTTTAGTCGACGGAAGAATAGACAAAATGACAGATTTTAGAAATAGCCCGGCAAAGTTAAAAATTTAGAAAATAAAATTAATGTTTCTATTCTTCAGTCGACAAAAGTCTACAACTTTCGACATTCGACGACATTTTTTTTTTCTACTTTTGACACTTGGGGAACATTTTCTTCTCAACAAATGTCAAGGTCTACATCACATCGGACCTAGACTCTTGTGACAAGAGTCTAGGTCCGATGTGATGTAGACCTTGATTTTGGAACTCGGTTAAAAACACAATGAAAATTTATAAATACAAAAGATTGTATTTATAAATTTTCATTGTGTTTTTAACCGAGTTCCAAAATGAGGAGGTTCTCCATTCGATTGGTATTTTTTTTATGTATGTACACCGATTACGTTGACATTTATGATCCGATTTACGTGATTCTTTTTTTGTTTGATGCGGAATAGTTGCCATTTGGTCCCATAAAAAATTAATATAGTTTGGCCCAGTAGTTTTCATTTTATGAACATTTTAAATTCAGTTGTGTGGTATAATTTCATGTATTCACCGATTTCTCCTCCATTTGTGGAGCGATTCTCAAAATTATTTTTATTTCAAAGAGTATACTCCTGAGATGGTCGCATTTAAATTTGGTGAAGATCTGACGCTGATCTTCGGAGATATACAATGGAACTCTTCAAAACTAGATGGTAAATCGGTCGTGATTGCTGCAATCGCTTGGATGTTAATTGTGTATACAACATCATGACGTAACATCACGCCTGTATACTGTGAGGGGTACGCAGATGTGTACAATACACCCAAATTTCGACAGTTTAGGTAGGTATGTTAAGTTATATTTATTGGAGATTACCATGACATGTATTGTTAACAACGTAAGATAAATGCATAGCAAATATTTGGATAGGACATTACAACTAAAAATGGAAGAATAAAAAAACTTTTTTGCAAAAAAATAAAACCGACTTCAAAAAACACAAAAAAGTGAAAAATAACTTTTTTTAAGTCGGTGACAAAAAAAACTAAATGAATCAAACAAAGGTTACCGACTTCTGAAGCTAATGTTATTTTTCACTATTTTGTGTTTTTTGAACTCGGTTTTTTTTTTTGCAAAATAGTACCTACATTGTTACCCTAGGGGTGAAAGTAACTTATTTAGTCCCGAGACGGGGTTTGGTGCCCGAGCGGAGCGAGGGCGCTAATAGTTCGAGGGACTAAATAAGTCTTTAACCCGAGGTAAACACTGTGCTTTTCATTACGAATACAAGGAAAGTAAAAAAAAACATACAACTCGAAAAAACTAATGAAGATCGGAATTCGAATGGGGTAGATGACACACCAATCAATTGAGATACTTTTTAAGAGCTGTCAAAACGCGGTTCTCTAATAGACTTTGTATGGCAATAGCCTACTGTGACGTCACTGTTTATTCAACTCAATGACTCGACTATTTATTGATTTCAAAGCAACTAAAAATCGAATTTGGCAATTAATTGAAAATAAATCGGGTTTTCAGGCCCAAAATAAAGTGTTTTTTTAGAGAAAGGTGTCTTGGAATTATTGTTTTATGGTGTCATCTACCCTATTGCCGCTTTCCCACCTATTTTGCTTTTTTTTCTGTGGCCGGCCAGCTATTCAGCCAATACCTATTTTTCATTTTCATCATCGAAAAATGGTAAATATTTTTCCCAAATCTATGTTATTTTAAAGAAATAGTTGAAACTTAATTATAATAAAGATATTTAAAATATATATGTCGGATATGGTCATGAGTACGGACGGGCGAACGTATCGAAAGCGCGCCAGTGGTGACATCACGCGACCTACTTACCAGTCTACCCCACCATGGCGGCATCTACAGAGTCCTGATGTTAACAACACGCGGAGAGGCGGACATTCTATGTCTGATCGCAGCGGAGTTAAGAAGTCTTGAAACTGTACCCGAATCATTGTGCCCAGTGTTAATGTGTCAAAGTGTAATGTCAAGTAACTGGTTAGACTCAGTGTATCTGTTTGAAAAGAGTAACCATGGAGTTTCTTGCCGGTTCTTCTCCATGGAAACTACCACGCCGAACCGTGCAATGTGAAATAAAATAGTGTATCGCATCCAGTGTGTTTTCATTAGCACGGAACCCGTCTTCTGCCCACATAAGCTCGAGCCTAGCGAAATAAAACCCTGACCATCCCGACATATATATTCTTTAATTAATACTTAACTTTATGTTATTTCAATTTTACATCGTGGCTGTATAGAAAGTTGGAACATGGTTCAATAGAAAAATGAACCATTTTTTTTTTAATAATTTGACAGCTGTCAGTTGAAAACGATTCTCCCTAGGGCTGAAAAGTATTACTTTCAACCCGCTCTTCAGGCAACTTCAGACCTACTTTCAGAGTATGAGTAATGAAAAAGTTTTTTTTGACCTCCATTTGACCTATAGGGTGTAACACACCTCTTAACGAAAACGAAAGGCACTCATCCTCCTCGTCATTGCGATCATTTTTTTGTTCTACACCATACCTGGGAACCTTCTAGTTACGGAAATATTGGGGGTTAATGTTCGAACTACTATGTCTATAATATCTATTATTAACAACTTTAAATTTACTGCTAATCTTGTTTATTGCTGTGCCCTAACAGGGTCCATAAATTGTTCTTAGCTGTAAGCCCATTGTAACATCTTTTTAAACTTATGGAACGCAAAATAAAATGAATATGAAAATGAATATTAATTGAAAATAGTTCGGATACGCACTTCTTTTGAGATTTAAACGACTCAAATTAGCGATAATAAATGTTAGATTTGCCATCTGTAAACGAAATTCAAGTTATTTTAACATTGTTTGAAGTTGTATTTTGAAAAAGAATAAAAAATGCAAAAGTTTTCATTGGTTAAATTATGTTTTTCCGTAACATGTATCCGAGCTAGTCAACTTTGTAAAATTTGACAGATTCATTCGGAAACAATCTACTTCAGGAAAAAAAAACAAACATGAAGATAAAACAACTTTTTGACAAGTTTTTTTTTAAATACAAGTTTTTAATGTAAGATTTCTACTTTATACACCTCCACGACCCCCGTACTATTCAATCTATCCATCAGCACAATGTTTTGAGTGCGTTACATTGAGTTCTACCACAAAACATGATTTTTCACCTCAAAAAAAAAGTCGTTTCCCAGCAATAATTTTTGCGTAAACTTATTTAGTTTGATGTACAGAATGCTTGGTTGACGGCTTCGTGATGAGGTCTTTTACACCCTGTATTGATTTTAAAAATATATCTGGGTCCACTAGGTCCTACCGTCACCGTCTCCTCAGTTTTTAGGCCGAAAGGAATGCTATACGAGAAACCGGTGCCGTTGGTTACTGTGTACGCCAAAGATTTTATCAGACAATGCCTAATGCCCGTTTTCACCAACACTAAGTAACGCGGAACTGACTGACTTTATTCCTGTTTTTACCAAGACTAAGCGACAACTAATTCAATGCCTAATGCCCGTTTTCACCAACACTATGAGGCACCAAACTCAATGCCCAATTTCCCGTTTCCACCAACACCAAGTGGCACCCAACTGAATGACTAATTCCTGTTTTTACCAACACTAACTGACACCTAACTCAATGCCTAGTACCCATTTTCACCAACATTAAGTTTTACCTAAGTGAATGCCTAATGCCTGTTTTCACCAACACCAAGTGTCACCCAACTGAATGACTAATTCCTGTTTTCACCAACACTGTCCCTAACTCAATGCCTACTACCCGTTTTCACCAACATTAAGTGTCACCTAAGTGAATGGCTAATGCCCGTTTTCACCAACACTAAGTGTCAACTAACTGAATGCCTAATGCCTGTTTTCACCAACCCTAAGTGTCACCTAACTGAATGCCTAATGCCCGTTTTCACCTACACTTAGTGTCACCTAACTCAATGCCTAATGCCCGTTTTCACCAACACTGTCACCTAACTGAATGCCTAATGCCCGTTTTCACCAACACTAAATGTCACCTAAGTGAATGCCTAGTGCCTGTTTTCACCGACACTAAGTGTCACCTAACTGAATGCCTAAGCTCGTTTTCACCAACACTAACTGTCACCTAACTCAATGCCTAATGCCCGTTTTCACCAACACTACGTGTCACCTAACAGAATACCTAATGCCCGTTTTCACCAACACTAAGTGTCACCTAACTGAATGCCTAATACCCATTTTCACCAACACTAAGTGTCACCTAACTGAATGCCTAATGCATATTTTCACCAACACTAAGTGTCATCTAACAGAATGCCTAATGCCCGTTTTCACCAACATTAAGTAGTGTCACCTAACTGAATGCCTAATTTCTGTTTTCACCAACATGTGTCACCTAAGTGAATGAATAATGCTCGTTTACACGAACATTAAGTAGTGTCACCTAACTGAATGACTAATTTGCGTTTTCACCAACATGTGTCACATAAGTGAATGCCTAATGCTCGTTTTCACCAACACTAAGTGTCACCTAACTCAATGCCTAATGTCCGTTTTCACCAACACTAAGTGTCACCTATGTGAATGCCTAATGCCCATTTTCACCAACACTATGTGTCATCTAACAGAATGCCTAATGCCCGTTTTAAACAACACGAGGTGTCATCTAACAGACTGCCTTATGCCTATTTTCACCAACATGAGGTGTCATCTAACAGAATGTCGAAGCCAGAAGATTTTTACTTCTTGCTTGTCAAAATGTGAACATTGTAAAGCCATTCTATTCATTAGTAAACGCAACTCTGGCCCCCAAGATACAGGCGCAGCCTAGTTTGGGGACCTCTGTTTTCTAAATATTAATGTTAAAATTTTACTCGTTACGATTTTATCAAAGTGCTAAGTTAGTTTAAGAAAATGATTGTAACAATGATTCAATAAATTTATTCTTATTCTTATTCTTAAATGCTTCGATTTGTACTTCTTGTCAGGCCTATAGTGTCCGATAGGAATTAACACTGCAACAGGAAAATATTGTTAAAACATTTTTTTATTTGAAGGAGAAACATCGAGTTTTTCATAGGAACCAGCCAACTTGAACCATGCACCTATATTTTGACATTCCTTAAGCGCTCATAAGAGAACTTGTCCACTATTTATCACCACTCATTTGCAGTACCTACTCACCTCAGTCTACAACTTCTGCTAATCTCTAAAACAGCTGTTCTTTGTCCTTCTGTTCTATAGATTTGTGACAGTTCTTTGTTGTACCTCCTTCTTTGGTGTTGGGGCGCTGATCAGTCTCAGTGTTAATTTATTAACTAATCATACACATTTTGAGATATGAGAATCAAACTCAACCATGATGACAGTAACAGCCTGCAATCAGTAAAATTATGAATAAATGTAATAAATAATATGTTGACCCAAATTTCACACTTCACTAAAAACAATAAAAATAAGGCAACAGAAAAACAAAGGTAATGGCAAGCGTTTATTAAAATCACACAACAAAAAATATAACACAACTAATTCAGAAGAAAAAAAGACAAATCACAATATTAAATAATTTTTACTTTACCTCTAAAAATAACAACAGTACCTACCTACATTCTTTTTTTAATGGACAGTGATAGTGGTAAGAAAAAAACACCAGACATCTCAACTCAGAAATGTTTTTTTTTTTAACACAATTTTCATAAAAATGTTATCAGTGTATTACCTTAACACAACGGGAACTCACATTCGTCACACATTCATGTGACTCAAGCCATAATTTTACACCATCTGCCAACTCATCATCTCACATCACTAATATCACTACTATTACTGGACCCTAGTGGATCATATTTTTTTAATTTAGTGAGATTATTTCTGCACAGAAAAACCTCAATGACAGAGTCATCCGGAAGATGTGTGATTTAAAACACAAATTCAATGTGTACTAGTTGTCATAGACACCGTGGCAAGCGTTACTGAAGAGGTTCGGACGTTTAAGAGTTAATTTCAGCATGCTCGGTCTACATTGGGGACGGTGTGAGACTGGATCACAGTCTCACATTAACCTATTAGGTATAACAGATTAACGTTTTAGAAACCAGGTATAGTTTTAAGCTATGACGACCAATCTACGGTCTAGAGAACGAAGATAGTTCTGAAGGGTTCTTCCATCTCCCTCAAGGCGCTTCAAGAACTGATTTCGCTGCTGGCCAACTATCCCAGGGTACAAAGTTCTGGTGATACCCTGCAAAACAAGACGCGTTGGTACCATGTTTTTTAACTAACATAATTCACGCATTAGATGCTTACGTAGGCTGTAATTACCTTTGAACTTGATATATTTCATTGTTAAGTTTGTTAGGATAACCTTTAAATACTTTTGTCTCTTAGTAGCAGTGAAATTGTGCTGTTTTAAGTAGCGTAGTGATTATAATTTAGAAGTTTCTCACACTCTATAGAGTTTCCCCTCAGCAAGTCTAATTTATTTTTCAATCACACAAACAGTTTATTTACGTTTCAAAAGCCAAATTGACAATTTGACATCATGATAGTCAAATACATATCAAAACAGCTTTAGGGTTGCTAGATCAAGTTTTTAATTTTCCTCATATTTTTTGCCCCCGTTAAAATGAAACGCTAGATCTTTTTCATACACGAAAATCTATTTTTCAAACAGACACATGAAATACACAAATAACACAAGTTACTTATGGCTTTAAAAAAATACTTAATTGGTTTGAAGTAATTGTATGGAAAAATTACTGCTAAAGTGGTAAATTAATTGTTAATTAATTAATCTGCAGCGTTTTTTATCTCATTTTGGGGAATTTCGCCAAGGATTTTAGGTACTCAAAATTTCCCTTATTGTTTTTTTCCCACAAAAAAAGCTGAAAGCTCATATCTACCAACACTGAACAGCACAAAATGACGTTTTCTAACTCTAAGATAGGATGCGTTCACAAAAATCAGTTGAAGGCCTGTAGGTGCGTTCCGGATACTAAAATTCTAAAATCTTTTGTAGTCTATTTATGCTGCTTTATACCAGGGCAACACTGTGCGGCATAGCGGCATGCCACAAAGCCGCATACTACAATAATTCAAAATGTTGCACATTGTGGCAAGAATCGTGCGGCAGGGCAATACCTTGCGTCATGTGGCAGACTGTAGCAGCCAGTCGCAGCTTCTATCCAAACACAATGGATTCCATGCTACATTTTTGGGGCGTCATACAGTTTATTGGTTATGTTTTACGATACTTTGAAAATTATCTAGGCACGATGTTGCCTCGATGTAAAATATGCTGCCGCATACCGCTATTGCCGCATATGTTGGTTATTTGTAGCATACAACAAAATGGCGCATGCCACGATGTGATCATGATGTAGCATGCTGCAATGCCGCACAGTGTTGCCCCGTTGAAAAGTAGCCTTAAGGTGAATGCTCCAGGGTAGCCCGCGAAATTCAAATTTTCTTACGTTTTTTGCAATTTGCAGGCCAGTGCTAGGTAGTATGTTGATTAAAATATTATTCGCGGGTGTAAGACGTATGTAGTTACAGAATTATAATCATCAAAATCATCAATACAACCCTCCACGTTCATAAAGGTGTAGAAATGACTTTTTCTGCTTTTTCTTTTGTTTCCTGTATCCTGTATTGATGATTTTGATGAATATAATTCTGTAACTACATACGTCTTACACCCGCGAATAATATTTTAATCAACATACTACCTAGCACTGGCCTGCAAATTGCAAAAAACGTAAGAAAATTTGAATTTCGCGGGCTACCCTGGAGCATCAGCCTTAATAGGTTATATTATTTTATTTTACTTGCCTAGTATTTTACGTGCCTTGTTTTTCTATTCATCATCATCATCATCAACCTATTAATGTTCCCACTACTGGGACACAGGCCTCTTCTCTATGAGGAGGTTTTTCTAATAACACGCTTTTATTACTTTCACCTGCAATTACGTAGAAAAATCTGACCCACTTCCCGTTTCTATGTGTGAAAAAAAAAGCGGAATTGAGCTGTATTTTTTTTTATACATTGGCATCATTCATCCAATATAATTTAAGGTGTATTAACCAGTAGGTAATTGGTTTGCGGAGGGCGAGATAGGCAGTTGCTTTAGTAAAATACTGGTACTTTGCTGCTCCCGGTTAGACTGGCTACCGACATCAATAATGTTGATAAAAAGCAGGATGATGTCAGTAAGTCGTTTCTGATCAAAGAAATTAATTATTTCTAATGATCAGAAATAACAGTAAAACATTTTTATATTTTTTGATATTTTTATTCATTTATTTAATTTCGACGCACGGACCACGTTAGTAGGTGGTAGGTAGGCGGTAGGTAGGCGGTAGGTAGGCGGTAGGTAGGCGGTAGGTAGGCGGTAGGTAGGCGGTAGGTAGGCGGTAGGTAGGCGGTAGGTAGGCGGTAGGTAGGCGGTAGGTAGGCGGTAGGTAGGCGGTAGGTAGGCGGTAGGTAGGCGGTAGGTAGGCGGTAGGTAGGCGGTAGGTAGGTGGTAGGTAGGTAGGTAGGTAAAAATTCAAGGAGGTAGTACTTAGGTAGAAAAAATTGTGGGAAAATATAATGATCACCAAAAATAACTTTGTGACCACTAACATCTATCACCTAAAATATCAATTGATCACCAAATTTAGTAAACTGAACACCAAATTTTAATGAGGTGGTTGATGACAAACTACTTTTACCTAGGCCAACTTGGGGCACCCCGACACGGATAGATTAGGTTAGAAGGGTATGGCGGGGTCGAATGAGCGAGCGAAGCGAGTGAATAGACCCCGCCATACCCTTCGTGGTTATTTTTTTATAAACCATTCAGAAGTAGGAGCCCGTCGAAGCGGGGCTCCGCCTCCGTCGACCGGGTCTCCCTCGACTCGGATGCAAGAGCATAACAGTTCAATTTCTGGTGATCATTAACAGCTAATTTTAACTCTAATTTTAACTATTTTTGGTTCTCATTTCACGCTAAAATGGGGATTAATTTTGGTGATCATTTACTATTTTTGGCAATCAAAAGTGATTTTTTTGCCGTTACATTTGACTAAATCTGGTGGTTCGTTAAACATAAGCCGAAAAAATTCATTGCAACGTTTATACAGGGTGTTAAAGTAGTCGCGTGCCATAGCTTAGGGGTGAGTGTAGGAATATTGGTAATAAAGCAAGTATTTGTAATATTCAATTGGTAATTTATTTTAAAGGTAAACGTCACAAGGCAATTGCTTCGAGAATGTGTCAGATACCAAAAGAAATATAAACATAACCTTGTTGAGGGGTGTAGGGAGTGGAAGTCTGATGTACTTGTTTAATTTAGTTGTTTAATGTGGCAGTCTGACTGTTATATTAAAAACTCCTGAACATTAAACATATTAATTACAGGCCGCTTAAATAACTATGTTTAGGTGGATGGTTATGATTGTTATCACACCTCACGATCGTATTTTGGAAGGTGAAGGCAAAGGCAGTACAGCCAGGTTTCCAGCACCACCACCGAGTTTTACCATCATTACTTGACCGTTGTCTATAGGTACAATTGATAACCACCAATAGCAATCCTTGGAGCTCCTCGGGACGAAGTTACGAATACCGGCACTGAAATTAATAAGGTGAGCTTAACACAAAGGAATAGATAAGTGTAGATTTAGGCATATTACGTTTTGGGTTACAATACAACTGTAGATAAAAACGATTTAGGTATGTCTTATAAATGAAACTTTTGTCAAAACACAGGTTTGTTTTATTCATATATTACAACTAGTGTGCCTCAAGATACGTACCAACTATCTACGTAGCTATTACGACTAACGTATATAGGAAATGGGTGTGAAGAAAAACTGCAGCGGATTGAGTAGTTAGGGATTTATCTAAATAAAGATGAAAATATACCTCTAAAAAGAGATTTAGCGTTTATTCATTTTACTCATGTGATTTGATCTATATTTTTATTCAAATAAATATGTTTATGAGTAATAATTAATACTTGTTTAGAAACACACACATACACATTAGAAACAACGTTTCATAAACTACAAATGATGTCTTAAAACTATTTTATGTGCTTTTTAGCGTTTAATTGTAAGGTCTACTTGCACTGTAAATCCAAAATGCGATCAACGCTAAATATCTATATTTAAAAACATCATTTTGTCTCTGATATCGTCAACGATTGACAGAAGCTGATGATTGTCAGTGCTATATTTTTTAAGTGATTTGTCGTACAAGCCGGGCCTTGGAATAATTGTATAGTATAGTATTTTTTCAAATTTACATATCAAGCGATGAGGAGACAATTAACTATAGATGAATAGCACTACCTTCTAATAAATTTAAAAATAATTTATTCTATCAATCAGATATGCACGAGTGCAACTAAGGTGGATGGTTATGATGGTTATTGCAGCGAACAATGGCATCTCCAACGGTGAACACGACTGTGGTAAATTCTCGGTGCTTTTGTGAATACTGGTTGCGCAACACATGTTAATAAAAAAGGTATCGATGTAGGTAGTGCACAGATTTATTATGCAACTAGCTGACCCGCGCAACTTCGTCTGCGTCACATGAGAGAGAGGGTTAGAGAGAGTGGAGTCAACCTTGAAAGATAGACATAATGCTATCGCGGTTTTTTTTAGAACGCTTTAAAACGAACAATTCCCTAATACATGATTGTTGCGCAACTTTAACCGTTTATGCAGCACCCGCAAAGGAAGCTCTCGAAAGAAATAAATTTTCCTTGTTTTTGCAACATTTATCATTGATGCTCCGCTCCTTTTAATTATAGCGTGATGTTAGATAACCTATAGCCATCCTCGATAACTATTCAACACTAAAAGTTTTCCTGTAATTAGCGCGTTCAACCAACCAAAATCTCTTTAGCTTTATAATATTAGTAGGTATATACCTACGTAGATCCAAGTGGGTAACAATTTAATTTCTTCGATATATTTGCATTAATCGCTAAAATAATCTACTTATGTTTTTCCAAAAAAGGGCTTACCTCGACAGTCTTTTTTTTTTCGGATGGGAAATCATCAAATGACTCCTCCCGCTCTGGGCGGACCAGGAGGCAGTGTCATACTTTTACTGACTAAACCCATCCATGTTCCTTCATCGCCTTTTGTGTTCCGGGGCCACGGTATCTCTTTAGAACAGTCCCGCAACCCCGGCAGGCATCGGCCCTTGCGGACCCCTTCTTATTGCTGACTCTCTTTGAGGCGCGCGTCGAACACGAACGTGCCGTCGACACGGCCTGTCGTCATGAGACAGACGGACGGCGAGCTAGCCCATAGCCCACCGTCCACAGGCCCGCGCGTACGGCGGCCGGGGGCCACGAGGTGGCCCCGGACGCCCGGGGCGTCTCCCGCGGCGGCCGGGACGTTTAGAGGTTCTCTCCCTCTCACGTTCCGCCACCTCCTTCATCCTTAGACACTCGATGACAGTCATACTCCAGCTAGGTCGAAAGTTCTCATCAAAGGTGCAAGAAATTAGCCCAAACACGATTTTTCAATTATAAATGGGACCAACTTTGAGATGTACCTACGCTTTTTACAAACAAAAGGACCATGTACGGACTTCTCTGTAAAAGCTATCCGTGGTCATATATAAAAAAAATACGCGTTGAATTGAGAACTTCGTTTTGTTTCGTCGGTTAAAAAACCAATCTTGAGGCAATTGACACGTTTGCGGCGGCGACCTCTCGCGTCCGGCCCTGGTGCAAGCCATGGTCCGGAGCGAGACGGAATGGGACGCCGTCACCTCCTTCTGCGAAGCAGTAATGCTAGAGAAGGAGGTGGCGGAACGTGAGAGGGAGAGAACCTCTCAACGTCCCGGCCGCCGCGGCAGACGCCTGGGGCTTCCGGGGCAACCACGTGGCCCCCGGCCACCGTAGGCGCGGGCCTGTGGACGGTGGGCTATGGGCTAGCTCGCCGTCCGTCCGTCTCATGACGACAGGCCGTGTCGACGGCGCGTTCGTGTTTCACGCGCGCCTAAAAGAGAGTCAGCAAAAAGGAAGGGCCGATCCGCAAGGACCGATGTCTGCCGGGGTTGCGGGACTGTTCAAAAGAGATACCGTGGCCCCGGAACAAAAGGGCGATGAAGGAACATGGCTGGGTTTTAGTCAGTAAAAGTCTGACACTCCCTCCTGCTCCGCCCAGAGCAGGAGGAGTCATTTGATGATTTCCCATCCGAAAAAAAAAAAAACAAAAAATAGGCAACTGACACGGGCGAGGGTCATTCAATTCAGAAAATGGAGTGAAATAAACAACGCCGTCTATCGACCAAAATGTTAAACTGCTAAAGTATATTACCTATGCTATAAATTTTTTTCAGTCAGTCGATTTAAAAGTTATGACTGTGGTGAGCACATTTTTAGTCATTGGTATCATTTTAGTTCAACAGATGTCGCTGCATGTATGTATCTTACATTTGATGATTAGTTCTTCTTGAAAACTTTAAGTTCATATATCTTTTGATAGAATTAACCGATTTCAATGAAACAAACACTAAATCATACCCCAAGTTACACACAAATTTTATGTATAAACATTGTCAGCATTGAATTCGTAGATTTTACGTGATGTGCGCACAAACAAACAGACAAACAGACAAACAGACAAAAAATTCAAAAATGATGGAAATGGGTTCTGTTACTTATCTTTTCACACGCTGGCTATTTTTTGTTTCAATTTCTTCAATGTACAAAAATTACTTTTCTACAGATTTATTATATGTATAGATAACAAACAGAAGTTTTTAAAAAGGTGTTTTACAAATCGAAATATGTTAGAGTAATCCTGGTCTCCAGAGTCTGTAGGTAGTAGTAGTCAACGCTTTTTATTTTAAGGCTCAAACACACAGGGCACGCCACAATAGTGGCGATAAGTCCTCTCTTTGAGGAGTGGCTTGAGAGACGCCACGGCGTCCTCACCTTCCGCCTGACGCAGGTCCTCACCGGACACAGTTGTTTCAGGAGGTTCCTGCACCGAATCGGGCGGGAGGAAACGCCCGGGTGTTTCCACTGCGAGGATCGACCGGAGAACACGTTGGAGCACACAGTGGAGGTGTGCCCCGCGTGGGCGGACGGTGTCGACGGCGCGTTCGTGTTCCACACGCGCCTCGAAGAGAGTTAGCAAAAGGAAGGGGTCCGCAAGGACCGATGCCTACCGGGGTTGCGGGACTGTTCGAAAGACATACCGTGGCCGCGGAACAAAAAGGGCAATGAAGGAACATGGGTGGGTTTTAGTCAGTAAAAGTCTGACATTCCCTCCTACTCCGCCCAGAGAGGGAGGAGTCATATATTATGATGATTTCCCACCCGAAAAAAAAAGGCTCAGACTCACCGCGGCGCATGCTGTGCACGGGCAAGTGGCGCATGGCATTTATGCTGCGTTGATTCGTTTGACAACGTAGCGGTCCACGTTTCCACTGCAGTACACACTACACACCCATAAAATATTGTAACGGTAGATGTAGAAGAAAATAATTAGGTACGTTAACAGTTAGAATAATGTCTGATACTTGTAAGATTCCTTATAATCTAGTCATAAGATTTTGTATGAAAGCGTACATAAGGCAGTTTATCACACTGTAGTCTTGCTAAACGGAAGATATATTTGACACGAAAAGTGTTATTCTTTTTAATTTGTTCGGATACTTCTAGCCATGGTATAATAATATACTTCGCCAGGTATAGCATTCCGAGACACAGAGGTCACGTGGGTGACACAAGTCTACGTCATCAACACTAAACAGTTTGGGAATCACTATTTGCACTGGCACTGAGCGAGACAGGTACACTTGTTAAAAAAGAATAGCGATACACGGCGAAATGGCGGAATGTCAATGAGACAGCCCGTTTCTGTGTTACCAGTAGTGTGAAATAATAACTCCCTAACCACCTATAATACCTGTGCGAATCCGATCAAACATTAAAGTTTTAAATTACAATTACTTTAGTATATGATTAAATTGAATTTTTTCGTTTGATCAGGCAAAAGAAATAGTAGATTGTATGACAAGGGAGCAAAATAGTATTTTTACGGCGAGGGCGCTATTTTGATTCCAGAGCGAAGCGAAGGATTCTAGAATAGAATCCCGAGCATAGCGAGGGATTATAAAATAGAATCCTGAGCGTAGCGAGGGATTCAAAGTACATCGCCTGAGGGAAAAATATGTTTGCTCTCGAGTCATATACTCTACTTTTCATCTCGTTCTATGAGAAAATAAATAAAAGACACTTTTAAGTAATTCATGAATAAGTTTAATTAAAAAAATGACATGAATGTAAAAAAGGTCAATTACAAATTTATATTTATATCTAATAGATATAAATATAAATGGTACTGGCAAAATTTTGAAAATATATTGTCACAGTGTGTATTTTGTTTGGGATTGATATAGTTGTGGATTTATTTATACATTTTTTGTTTTTTAATTACTCTTTCTTTGTTCTAATATGAAAAGTTTACTTGAAATTTGTAGCGTTTTTGATGATGCATCAATTCTTTTCTAAACTGTGGAAATAGAAAAACAAAACTAGTTATGCTTTAAGTTATGCTTTAAGCTTCTACTCCATTCACCGAATATACCCATTTTTTTTGGAAAGTGATAAAAAAGTCATCCAGTATTTTGAGTGTTTGTAATATCAGTATCTGGCTGGTGCTCAGGAAAAGGTTCCTTTGATGTAGAAGAGCGCGGTGACAACGGCATGGGCGAACTATCTGCAACTCTTCATTTCAGATTTTCTACAATGCGCGTGCTGACCCCCGCACCGTACAAACACTTTCAGCCAGTAATTTATACAATTTTCGTTCGATTTCAATGAACGATTCATGTTCCAAATTCAAATCTCATTACTGCCCGCTAAAAAGTCTAGTGGAGAAAAGAGCTACTTTGCTCCCGCTAAACGGGGAACAAAACGACACTTTTCGAATAGAAGGGATGAAAACAACTATTTAAATGCTTATATATAATTTATACTACACTTGCTTAGTAAGTGTACCAATACTACCCCACTAATAGGCTTGAAAGCTGTCCATTAAACCTTCTCAAAAATCTAGGCAATTATGTTGTATGGAATTTCATTACTGCCCTGAAAATCAGGGTAGTAATGCATTACTAACGCGTTATGTTTTTGTTTTTTTTAAGTCTTGATGACGTCATCATCATCTTCCTGCCCTTATCCCATGTTACTTGGGGTCGGCGCAACACGTTTTTTTATCTTTTCTTTTCTTTTCTTTTCTTTTCTTTTCTTTTCTTTTCTTTTCTTTTGTTCTCTTCTCTTCTCTTCTCTTCTCTTCTCTTCTCTTCTCTTCTCTTCTCTTTTCTTTTCTTTTCTTTTCTTTCTTTTCTTTTCTTTTCTTTTTTTTTTTTGCTCTTCTTTTCTTTTCTTTACTTTTCTTTGCTTTTCTTTTCTTTTCTTGCAAGTGTAGTATAAAGCAGTATATATCACTCGAGGGTAAGTACAGATTACTTAACTCGTGTGGTTCACGGCCCTCCGCTTCGCGTCGGGCCTCAAATGCGCACTCGATTAGTAATCTGTGCCTTACTCCCCTTGGTGAATAAATAGCTATTATACTACACTTGCTTAGTAAGTGTACCAATACTACCCCACTAATAGGCTTGAAAGCTGTTCATTAAACCTTCTCAAAAATCTAGGCAGATATGTTGTATGGAATTTCATTACTGCCCTAAAAATCAGGGTAGTAATGCATTACTAACGCGTTATGTTTTTGTTTTTTTTAAGTCTTGATGACGTCATCATCATCTTCCTGCCCTTATCCCATGTTACTTGGGTCGGCGCAACACGTTTTTTATCTTTTCTTTGATTTTCTTTGCTTTTCTTTGCTTTTCTTTGCTTTTCTTTGCTTTTCTTTGCTTTTCTTTGCTTTTCTTTGCTTTTCTTTGCTTTTCTTTGCTTTTCTTTGCTTTTCTTTGCTTTTCTTTGCTTTTCTTTGCTTTTCTTTGTTTTTCTTTGCTTTTCTTTGCTTTTCTTTGCTTTTCTTTGCTTTTCTTTGCTTTTCTTTGCTTTTCTTTGCTTTTCTTTGCTTTTCTTTGCTTTTCTTTGCTTTTCTTTGCTTTTCTTTGCTTTTCTTTGCTTTTCTTTGCTTTTCTTTGCTTTTCTTTGCTTTTCTTTGCTTTTCTTGCAAGTGTAGTATAAAGCAGTATATATCACTCGAGGGTAAGTACAGATTACTAAACTCGTGTGGTTCACGGCCCTCCGCTTCGCGTCGGGCCTCAAATGCACACTCGATTAGTAATCTGTGCCTTACTCCCCTTGGTGAATAAATAGCTATTAAACCTAATGGTGGCCGAAAATGTTTCAATAATTTAGTGTTTTGTTTCAATAAAGTGGCAACTGAATAGTGACGTAAACATGTGTCACTCCCGGAATGCCAGACCTTGTTTTTTTAGACCATGCTTCTAGCTAATAATGTTGTACTCCACGTGTGTGGAGCGGTACCTATTTGCATATCGATGCTAGCTTTTCGGTAGCTAACGCAATCCAATATATTTTTCCAATACTAATAGAATGAAAAGGAAAAAAAAAAAAATGTTTTTGCCAAGATTTTCTTACAAACTAGTGATTGGAGTTTCCGTGTAGGTGTCTAAAGCCTCTAAAAAATCTACTCTTCTATAACTTAAATTAACATTAATAAACTTGGTTTTTTTTTTACAATATTATTACAGAAAAAAATAGACTAAAAAAATACTATTATAATGTCACTTTATCTACGCTTACCAGAAAAAATAAATCATAAAAGTCTTAATTTACAAGTCCAAGGACCACTTGCTACACAAAAAATGTAATACGTTTTGCGCCTTCCTTCAGATCTCAGACACAAAGATGTTTTTGAATTGTTAAATTACTAAACGGGCAAGTGGTTCTGAGAATTAAACCAGTACTGACATAACCCGTCTCGTTGAAGCACCTGAAAAAGAAAAATCCTGCTTTATAATTTACCAATAATTTTATCTAAGATTTTTCTAAGAACTTAAGTGCAAAAATAATTGTTGTATTTTTTACAAAAACACAGGAACAGTAAACTTATTAAAATAATTTTATTATAATCATGGTGCCATTACTTTTTTAAAACTAAAATATTACAAATACAGTGCGGAAGCGACCACGTATTCGGTACATAATTCTGAGCCGCCCCACTTAGAAATTTTTCATCGATTATATAATATTATTTAAACGGTGAAAATGTATGGAACCGCTGATTTGTTTTAATAAACCAACACGTGTTAACCGTTGTCGTGTCGGTGTCCATCACCACCGTATAATTATGATATTTGAAAACGTCACGATTAAAAATTATGTTTATTGTGCCATTAGCATGTCATAGTAAATTAACCTCAAGCCGATTTCACACCGATAAGTATGATCACTTCCTTTTGCCTACAGTTTTATAATTAACGACTGTTTTACACGGTTGAGGCGCATGGTTATGGTTATCATTTATCTTTAGAATGTCGTCCTGATATGTATGTATGTTCGCTCTGCAACCCTTACAGTGATGAGTAGAACAGTACCATCGGCATCTGTCACCGTTCTTTAGTTGCAAACAGTAGTTATAGCCACCACAGGATATCATTCTTGTTCCTCTAATAGAAGTAGTGTACTCGAAACCTGAAAAGTAAATCTCGTTTAAAAACTTTTGTTTACCAATGACTAAAAAAGGGTGAAATAGAAAAATAATGCGTTCACTAAAGTAAAATGTATAAAAAAGAAAACTGTTTATAACAATTTATTAATTCTAGTCAAAGCCAAATATAACATTACGTTGTTAATACCTAGACTACTCGTAATCTAAGTTAGTTTTTTTAAATTGTACAAACAAAATTAGAGCCAGTTTCTGGCAGAATTAAAGAACTGCACAAGGACTTTCATTAGCTATTAATGGTTATGCTTTTTATTGATGCTTATAATTTCATCACCCACTGTATGAATCACCGCCTTGCACTCTTTATTGTGATGTGAGGAGCAATGCCAACGAGTCTTGCATCCTTGGTCGCGATGGCGGGAGAATCGGTACCCAGCGAGTATTATCATGCGGTTCCCTCTTTGAGATACTGCGAAAACAGCTCCTGTAGGAATATATATAAACATAAAAATTATAATTTGAAGAGCCTTCCTCTTCAAATTATAATTTTTATGTTTATACACTGAAGGATACATTTAATTAATAACAACAAAATGCTTTGGTTATCTATCTTATTTATTGTAATTAAAAAAGTATACAATCGTGAAGTTTTTGTTAAAAATATATCTTTATTAAAAAACAACATTAACCCAGCACCACCTAAGGCTCTCGTTTTTACCATTCTTTAAAAATCCAAATGTCTAGAATATGGTCGGTAGTCATTAAATTCGAACGACGCGTGACTTAAAAAAAATATCTTGTTTTATTTTAACGCGTTTTATCACTTATATTCCGTCTTCTGGTAAAAATCCAGGTATTCCTTAAACTAACTTAAAAAAATGTTGATGCTGACAAAGTCAGTGGTTATGCTCATTAATAATCTTAACAATCTGATCATCCACAGTGAAGAGCGCAGCTCTGCAAGTGCGGTGCTTGTTGCAGTACCACCTAGTCTTAGCTCCAGTACTGCGGTGCCGGATGAACGTGTACCCCGCTACTATGATCATACGGCCCCCTTTTCTGGATCGAGTGAATACAACATCTGTAGAAAGAAAGTAGATTTTGTATCGTACGAGTCATGTACCCAATAGGATTTCCATGTAAACTGTCATTCACATCTATTTAATCCGCTTCATAAACATTTGAAAAAAAAAACTGTTTACTTAACTTACTGCTCATCTTCCCTAAAAGTTGTGCAAAACATTATTTTTGATATCCAGTGGATTAGTTTGTGCGGTGTCTAATATGTATTTTTAATTACAATTGTGTTAAGGGATGTTCTACACGGTAGTGGTGTAAGCAAAAAAAAACAATTACGTTTATTAGGAGTTTATTTTCTGCATAAAATATACACGTTAATAAAAAAAAACTAATTTCCAGTGACACATTTGCGAAGTCAGTATTGGTGTTCAACTAGGTAACTAGACCGTCTCATTATGTGTGTTATCAATTCTGACTAATTGATCACTGATGGTGAATATCTTGGCTCTACAACCTTTCTTTTAGTGAATGGTATATTGCTACCGTGTCTTCACCATCAAGAAGCACTGTCGGGAGAATCTGTACCCAGCTAGGAGGATCATACGAGCCCCCGGTTGAAATATGTTAATACTGCCCCTAGTATTTAATTAAAGGGAAATGACTAACTAGATTACTTATTTTTTAAGAGATAGGAAATAAAAATATCACAATCTACCTTTTAAGTCTAATTACTACACATAAGTCATATTGTTCTTTTTATAGCTGTTGTACGTGGTGTACTATAAGGTGCACTAAGTAACGATTAAAGATCTCGGCCTTAAAGTCTGGTAACATCGAACACGTGATTATAACACATATACTTTCTTATTCTTCCGAACAATTACATACACAAGCCGAACCCAACACAATTTATTTAGTTTGGAAACAGCCAGATGATGATACACGAATAAGGTAGGGTTTGACACGACATTTTTTTAATTATTCATTATTAATGGTTATGATTATTTTTAACTTTAATGATCAAATTCTCCAGTGTGAACACTACAGCTTTGCAGCCTTTAGAGTTATGAGTCGAGCAGCTCCAGCGCGTCTTCAGCCCACTGACTTTATGGCGGGTAAATCGGTATCCACCCAGTACTAATACTACAGCCCCTCTCTGACTTCGAGATAATACAGCTTCCTGCATACCTAGGTAAATCATAAAAACAAATATTGTATAAGGTTAAATTGCTATTGAAAATAATCCGCAAGAGCTATATTATAGCTGATTAAGTACATGTCAATGCAGCCATTTTAGATAATGGTTAGTTATAAAATTAAAAAAATACATCATTACATACTTATTGTGTGTGGAATGATATGCAAGAAAAAAGGAGTAGATAATAGCGTGATGATTGACAGGGGAGAATGGAAGAAATAACGTGTTGTGCCGACCACAGATAATATGAGACAAGGGCTGGAAGATGAAGAGGATGATAGAAAAAAATGGATTAAACAGTTTGTTAGTTTTGTTTTAGGTTGTAATCAGTCATTGGTATTATTATTTTCAGAATCTTGGTAAAGCAACAGGTTCTATTTTTGGTACGAAAACTAAAACTATTGTGACGTTTACCTACGGTTTTTATAAAAGCAAAATGTTTTCATAACAATGTATATATTCTAATCAAAGCCAAACATTACATTACGTTGTAAATACATAGACTACTCGTAATCTTAATTAGTTTTTTCTACATTGTACAACCAAAAGTAGAGACAGTTCCTGGCAGAATTAAAAAAACTGCACAAGGACTCTCATTAACAATTAATGGTTATGCTTATTATGAATACTTAAAATTTCATCGCCTACTGTATAAATCACCGCACTGCACCCTTTACTATGATGTGAGGAGCAATACCAACGAGTCTTGCGTCCACGGTCGTAATGGCGGGTGAATCCGTACCCAGCGAGCATTATCATACGGGTCCCTTTTTGGGATAGAGTGAACACAGCTTCTGTAAGAAAAAATATGTAGGTACTACATAACTTATTTAATTTTGTAGTAGTACTTATAATGAGCCTCCTCATTATACTACAAATTTTAAGTTATGTTGTTTTCATTATGTTGATGAGGAGATAAATTGAATTAAGAACAAATAAATGTTTGGGTTATCCATCTTATTTATTGTAATAAAAAAAAAACAATGGTAAAGTTTTCGCTAAAAATATCATAAGTAAAAAAAATAGACAACTTACTGCCCAAATAATTTAATAGAAGGGAATGAGACAAACTAGATGAGGTACTTATTTTTTATGAGATAGGAATTAAGATTATCAGCTTTTGGGAAATAGTGTCATGATGTCATGACGATAATGTTATCCAAAACAGAGTAAATAATTGACCTTTTCTTTGTACAATATTAATATTTAAAAAAACAAAGTTTTTTCATTAATCACGATCTACCTTACAAGCCTAATTACTACACATACTGAGGCCGTGATCTAGAAACGCAACATAGGTTAAGCGTTCTTCTTATAGCTGAACTACCCATACACAAATTTAAAAAGTTGACATCTGGCCCGCAGGCCAGTTTTTGCGTGGGCGAGATGTCCTTTAACCCGTTGTACGTCGTGTACTACAAGGTGCAAGGTGAAAACATATTTAACTCAAAGTAGTGCTTAAGTAACGATTATAAATCTCGGCCTCAAAGTCTAGTAACATCGAACACGTGGTTATAACACTTGTAGTTTTCTTATTCTTCCAAACGAACAGCACACAAAATTACAGACTCAAGCCGAACCCAACACAATTTTATATTGTTTGGAAAAAGCCAGATGATGATACACGAATTAAGTGGGATTTGACACGACATTTTTTTAATGATTAATTATTAATGGTTATGATTATTTTTAACTTTAATGATCATATTCTCCAGTGTGAAGACTACAGCTTTACAGTATTTACAGTTATGAGTCGAGCAGATCCAGCGCGTCTTCAGCCCACTGACTTTTTTGCGGCTAAATCGGTATCCATCCAGTACTAATGCTACAGCCCCTCTCTGACTTCGAGTGAATACTGCTTCCTGCATACCTAATAAAAACATAAAAGCAAATATTGTAAGTATAAGATTAAAGTGCTACGGAAAACAATCCGCAAGAGCTAAATATTCTAGCTGATTAAGTACACACAGTAAATTAGTTCGGTTTGCAGAGCACACCAACATAATGTTGGTGTGCGTAAAATCAACTGGTGTATTACTTCACCTCACGTCTCACAATATGCCAGCAGCATGTGTGTGTGGCTAATCTTCGCTAAGATTGGCCGTCGTTATTGAAAACTGTTAGGACTATTTTGTAGGCAAAGAATATGAAGCATAAATTTCACAATGTTACTAACTGGTCTGGTGGCGTAGCTGTAAAAGCAATCGACTGATAAAGCAACGTTTGTAGGATCGAATCCCGCCGCCGACACTAGCTTTTTGCATTTTTAAAAACATTTGTTGTCATTTTGTTGATTTTTTTTTTGTATTTTATCTGATAATAAGAAAAAAAATATGGAAGTGGAAATTAAACAATTTGTAATAAAAAATCAACAATATTTATTGACTAGGTTTTTTAATAAGTATAATTACAAATAAAAAAGTTTTGTGAGTGACAAATATTCTTAGTCGGACAGGAAATAACGTTATTTTTCATATTCAAGTGGGTAATTTATTTATTAGTGACATGAATAAACATGTTAGTAAGAAAGATATTAAGATACAGGTATTCTAAATTGTTATCTCACCAACAATATGTAAAACGTCTAAGTAACCTTCACTGGTATTGCGACCCCCTACCTGCACTAATTCACCAGGACCCATTGATGACATCCATCCCCAATATCCCAAAGTAATGCGGCCACTAGACCTGCATGGAAGAATTTTTTTTTTATTATAGCGTTCACCATCTTTTCGCCACAATATTTTGCGACCGTCTCTGTCTGACTTAAAACATTTTTCATCGCTAAATATAACAACATTATTGCACCAATCGAAATCCAAATATTCTCTAACGAAGCGTACCCGGTTTTGTCTGTGAATATCTGACAGTAATATTTTCTTGGCCAGCCTACGACATTTCACACCAGCTGCACGCAAGTGGTTCCGTACAGTTTGTAATGTCACGTCATGTTTAGTCGCCGTTGAACGAGTAATGAGGAAGGGCTCAGCGATGTGCGTCGCAACTATATCACAGTGCCGCTCATTGGCATCTGTGTTTGCTAATCCAGCCTTTGGTCCCGGTCGGCAAGGATCAATGCTTCCCGAATCTGCATAACGATGAACCCACAATTGCACAGTCCTTCTCTGTGAACAATAATAAAATATTGTTACAAATAACAACAATCAATAGGTAACATGTGGATTATATTAAAAACACATTAATCTTCAAAACATATTCCCTCGCAATTTCACTAATTGAAACGTTTTGCTCACGCAAAATAATAATCTCAGCTCTTAAAAGTGTAGTTAGGTGATTCATAATGGTTAAAAAATAAAAGCACTGCTCAAAACACGCAGGGTATAATGTCTAAAAATGTAACGAAAGCTCGATAGTCAATAGCATTATGACGATGCACTTAAAACTACTAACTTACACATGATTTGTCATTTGTAGAGGGTAGATCTATAATAATATATTCTAACTCAAAATAAAGGAAACTTGCCAATAGTTAAGCAATGAATTGAACAAACAAATGTAAAATGTTTTATTAAACATACAAAAACATTGAAATGTTGGCAGTCGGATTCGAACTTCGGCGCTACGCGCTGGCGGCGTAAGATATCGTTAATCGCACGTCCGACCATTGCGCTACGGAGACAATTGTTAAAATGGCTAAATTTATGCTTCATATTCATGCAACATCAAGTGACAAAAAATTGCAAGTGTGTGGGTGGACAACGGGTTATTGTGAAGCGCAAACACTAATAAATAGGCGAAGCCAGACCACGTTGATTTTACGCACACCAATAACTATGTTAGTGTGCCCTGCAAATCGAACTAGTTTGCAGTGTATACAATATGTAATTGTTGCCTATAATGGTTAGATATAAAAAATACATTATTAGGTACTTATTGTGTGTAGAATCATATTTTTGGGACTGTGCTTATAGTATTATGCTATACTTACGCTTCATATTCATTATTCATAATACTATTTATCATCCTTTTTATTTGTTTATATATCTACACTCAGCAAATCGATCTAAATACGATTCATTTACTTAAAAATAGCTGAAATAAAAATAATATTAACTTGTAATTTTCATGTTGTGACACTTACGTCAAGCGTCAAATTGTCAATCTCTCAGTTTCTGCTTAGTCTATGATATTTACTTTTTGGTTTGTAAAATTTAAATTATTTTTATCAATATGTGGTTAGCCATTATATTTTGTAGATTATTACGATTGTTTACTAAATAACTTAATATTAAATTATACTATGAAATTATTTACGCACTCATGGATATGTCCTGGCCGACTACACTTGTCAGTTGAGATGATGGCGACACTAAGAAAACTAAGATTTGAAAGAAGAAGACTACTTGGGAGAAACGAGCTGACGGACGGCGGAAAAAAACTACTCTTGGATCTGATTAGATGAACATCAGATAACCGCTTGGTTTTTGCTGAGATATAAAAACTACCCAGGGGATCCAGTAAAGATCCACCTGGGACTATTACTCCGACGCTGAGCTATTCTGCTATTCTATTTATTGGCAGCTCGTCTTTAATGTTTTGACGGTATAACGCGTGCAGAAAAGCATTGTCTTCCATTGAGGATGGGACGTCCTTAACTAATATACGAGGCCTTCGGCCTTTCGGTTTTTCAAGTCTTAAGCCGGCGGACCTAATGGCATCGACCGATTGCAATTTTTTTTATTTGGTTGTCATTAGCGACACGTAATACAACGCCAGATTTCGCGGTTTTCTTAACGCCTACAATTTGAAATCCGTCGTCACTAGGCTTAATCGCTTTCATAAGCGCTTGTTTAGTCGCGGACGATGACGAGTAATCGGCTAACCGGTCAGCTGTAGGGTACGCGACGACGCACGGAAGGGGAACGCGGGACTCCACGGCTGGCGCAACTTTAGGTAGACGAAGTTTCAAAGAATCCGCATACGAAGATTTGTTACAATCACTAGTATTGACATTATTAGTATTACGATTTAATTTCATTATATCCAATTCGCGTTTCGTATTGGCTAATTTAGTTTCATTGGAGGATGATTTTATGGCTAACAAAGAAACGATGGCCGTTACGCGCTGAGTCATGTCCATGATAGCGGATTTATTTGCGACATTAATGCGGGACCCTTGATCATTAACAAGGTCGTTAATTTTAGAAAGAAATGCAGACGCCTGTGAGACTAAATCGCAGTAATTGTCATTGCTCGCAGTACTGACGTTTAATATTGGCGAAGGTTTCTCAATTGAGTCGGATGTGTGAAGCCGTTTTGACCTTTCCTCGGGCGATATGTACGAAGGTGACATTTCGCGAAACAAACGTTTTGTTGAACTAGCGGAGGTCGTCGGCGACCCGGGTGTATGGAATGCATCTCTGCCACGGTCAGGCGGGTCATCATTAATGGATAACATATTATAAATTATGAAATTCAAACAAACTATTAGAACGTAAGAAAGGTAACAGAATTAACGAACGATAAAATTATTTCGAGGTACCCACACACCAAAAAAAGTAAATGTACTCACCGAAAGTAAACGAAATTAACTAAAATACCAGTAAAACCGACGTAAAAACACTAAAAAACTTACGATACCAGCACTTAGCACAATAGTACACAACTAGGAACAACTCACGAGCGGGGAATCGATCACGGAACACGAAAATCGTAATTAAAATCGACAGCGAAATAGATCGCATCCAAACCGATCGAGTGCGCGGAGGGAAAAACTGCTGTAAGTAACTGAACAGTAAGTGAAGTAAAAATAAAAAAAATATAACAAGCAAAAGAGTGTAATCACTTAATAACAGTTACTTTGGCCGAAATAAACACAAATATTTTAAAATATTTTACTGAAATACGATTCTATTTTTAGAGACTGACTGCGTTGATGCGCTCAAATGTATAGTTCTCTTGAGCACAGCATTTGTACAGTACAGCAGTCTGTCTAAACTGACACAACACCACGGAAGGGACGCTTGACTCAAAAGTACTCCTCGCTATTGGTCAGCGTTTTGAATAATGAAAACAGGAACGTCATGAAAAATCCTTTATGACGTTATAGTTGTTATAAAAATACAGTTGTCTTAGTCCTGAACGTAAACATTCCTTAGATCTGTTTTCAATAACACTAGGGAGCTCCTAAATTAATGTTTAAATAAAATCTCAGTTCAATATTCCGCTCCGTTCAGCGTCGGAAACTCAAAATCAAACAGTGCAATCACGTAGGCACTCAGTATTCTGTTTCTGTTTCTTAAAACTGGTATAATTACACAAAGTCGTAGACAAGCTACAGCAATGATTTCAGCAATATTCAGGAGGATGGTTATGTTTCGGCAAACCCCCGCAGATTTCCTCCTCGATGACACGAACAATGGCGGTGCATCCCTTGTTGTGTTTGGAACAACGCCATCTAGTCGCCATGAGGCCTGTGTCCAATACTCTTCGATTATTGATGCTGTACGAGTAACCAGCAACGATTAAATTCTTGCTCCCTATCCTGTTGGTTTCGAACCTTGATGTAACTGCAACATATTGAAAATTTAAAGTCAATAACACTTTCCTGAACACGATAATTGTACGTACCAGTTACCACATCAAGCTTGTTTAGTATGACTACTCGATTAACAATATTATTTAGACTTTTTTACCAGACAGTTTAGTATAAAAAGTACCCTATAATAATATTATAATAAAGCAGAATATTTAGTTTAGATGGATTAACAATAAATAAGAAATAATATAAATAAATAAATATTGCTGGACATTACACACAGCGCCATCTAGTGCCACACTAAGCAACGAGGCTTGTTTCGTGGACACCAGATAGTTGATATACTACATAGATACTTTTTTGTTTGTAAATACATACTTATTATACATATAAACAACCATGACTCGGAAACAAATGTCCATGCTCATCACACAAACATTTGCTCCGACCGGGATTCGAACCCGGGACCCTAAGAACGTAAGGCAGCTTCACTACCGCTGCGCCATTCGGGTCGTCGAAATAAAATATGGGCACTTTTTTAATTTTATAACGAGTTTACATTTACTTGTTTTGAGATCTATAACATTAAATATATTAAACTCAGTAGACTTATTAGAAGCGCAGAGAACTACACACATCAAAAGTGTCTAGGGATCAAGCATTTTTATGCGGATTTCTTGAGATTGAGATGTGGCTTTGTAATAAATTTATGATTTTATAAATTTATATGGATCCTTTTTGGTGCATTTCATAATTTGAATCAGGAACTCTCAATCAAATTCGAGTAAAAGATGAAAATAAGCTGTCAATATTTTCCCTATAAAAACATACAACGCATTGAAGACATTATTAGTGCTACTGTTTCCCTACTACTGATTAAAACCAACGTTATTATGGAGCGGCGACGTCATTTAAGCAGGGAAGAAATGCTCAGAGCCGTGGGAATGATAGAAGCTGGTTCCCGGCAACGTACTGTAGCTTTAGCTCTGAATACAAGTCAGAGTGTTATCAGTCGACTTTGGACACGTTACCGAAGCACTGGTACCGTGGCTGAGCGCCATGGAGGACGGTATCGCTGCACCACACGGAGACAAGACCGATACATTCAAATCTTAACTCGAAGAGCTCCAACAATAACCGCCATGATGTTAGCCGTGAGGCTTCATCACTCTTCAGGGAACTTAATTAGCGACCAAACAGTCAGAAACCGCTTGCATGAAGTGAACCTTCATTCCCGAAGACCGCTACGGGTACCACCTATAGCAATGCACAATCGTAGGATTCGATATCAATGGGCTCTTGAACACAGAAATTGGGCAGAAGAACAATGGCGTTTCGTGTGCTTTTCTGATGAGTCTCGTTTTGGTATGAGACCGGATACAAGACGTATACGACACTGGAGAACCCCTGGACGCCAACAGCGATTAAAATCCTGCCAGGAAGTCCATCCTTATAGTGGTGGAACCATCATGGTATGGGCGGGTATTTGGATCGGCGGAAGAACTGAGTTGATTTGGATCAGAGGCAACCTCAACGCTCAAATTTATGCTGAGACGATTGTATCAGACGTCATCGTTCCTCTACAAGTGCAAATCGGTCCCTTATTTCAGTTAATGCATGATAATGCACGACCGCACACCGCAAGAGTTGTAAGACAGACTCTCGCCGCAGCTAACATCAATGTCCTGCCCTGGCCTGCTCAGTCGCCAGACTTGAACCCGATTGAGCATGCATGGGATATGCTACAGAGAAGAGCTCTGCCGAATATGGAGGGTATCCAGTCGCAAGAAGACCTTTTTTTGTTGTTGCAACGAACATGGGCGGCCATTCCACAGCGTGATTTGGATGAACTCATTTTGAGTATGCCAAACCGATGTTCTTGTGTTGTTAGTGTTCGCGGTAGAAACACGGATTATTAATTGTTTAAGTTACCCAATAAAATTTTAAAGAAAACTGTGTTTTCAGTAATTTTTTCGAACTTAAATGTTAGTGGTTCAAATGTCAAAAATCCCTTTATTAGGAAAATGGCAAATTTCTTTATTAATGCAAAGGTGACTTGGTTTATCGTTACTGTGACAAACGAAAACACTTTATTTGATGAATCCTTAAAGAAAATTTTAATTAATATCAATCAGGAGAAAAGTTATTGCAAAAATATATGTTGATCCCTAGATACTTTTGATGTGTGTACATTTTGATGAAACGACTTTAGTAGATGTTTTTCTTCATGACAATTACAGAGCGTATTTTACTTAGGTACAACTTGGATAAATAAGGTACAATTATTATTCAAGACAGTTTGTTATAAAAAACAACTTGCGTGAAAAAAGCGTCTGTGCAAATCAGAAACTGACGTAAACATTGTCTTTGTCTTTCATCATTAAAGTTTTTCTCTTTTCCATATTTAATGATTGTGATCATTTTTTTATAGCAACGACATTATTTTGTACAGTATACAGCACTGCTTTACATCCGTAGTTGTGATGGGTTGAACATCGCCACCGTTTCTTTGAAGACTTGAGTCTTTTGTCTCGTATCTCGCAGTATCGGTAACCGTTGTATACTATCAATGGATTGCCGGTGATAGTTGTGCCGTATGAAAACTGCGAGCTTTCTAAAATTTCTAGAAACAAAAGGAAACAGTTATTTTTGAATAATCAAATGAAGAGTATTCATGGACCACGGCAGTGGTAACAAAACTAGTAGTGTATGCTGTCTTCATATTTTTTATTTTTAACTCCGTATTAGTAGGTAGGCCACCTTTAGAGCCAAGTGTTTCGACCGATGTGCGGTAGACTTCCTAAAGGTTCGGTCAGGCTGGTCCGACAGATTGTGGATTACGTTTTCAGGATTGGCTATCAATAAACACGTACTGGTACGTATTTATTTACGTGGTAATTAATTACTTTTCACATACCAGCCTATTAAGGTAAGGTGAGTCAATGTATCTGAGCTAAATCGTGGGAAAGAGAAACACAATAAAATAGTTAAAGTTTATTAGTTCTAGTCTACGTCCAATGCTCGTTACGAACGAATCTCTATGCGAAACTGTTAAAATACTATTACTTGTTCGAGCTGTAAAACGCTTTCGCTTTATATGGTTTTGGTTTATCATGATTATGTTGTCCAAAATGAGCAAACAGTACATCATCAACAGTAAGAGCATTCGCCATGCAGCCTCGATCTCGATTGTTACATCGCCACCGTTTTCTTCGGAGATGACCCCGAGCGTGTTCCGTATATGTAAAAACGAAAGCCATCGACCTGTAACACCGTGTTACCCTTCATAGATTGCACAAAACGGTATGGCGGTAGTAATTCTGAAAAACAAAAAAACTACTTCAACGTTCAAACTACTCACTCGTTCGTTACTAATATTTTAATTCATATAAATTTAAATAATATTTCTGAAAATGGTATTTGCAAGAGAAAAAAATATGGGATGCGATAAATTTAAAGATCAATGAATCTAAAACAATTTTGTTTATCCATACTAATATTATAAATGCGAAAGTAAGTTTGTTTGTTTGTTTGTTACCTCTTCACGCCTAACCCACTGAACCGATCATCCTGAAATTTTGCATATACATTTTCAGGTAACGGACATAGGATACCTTTCATCCCGAAAAAAGGTACTGTTCCCGAGGAAAACAGCAATAACGTGGTTTTGGTAATAGGTGGCGCCACGTGTCTTACGAATCATCGAAGCTTTAGTGGTGTGATATGAGTTATTTTTTTTTTATTGAAGTACCTTTTGTACCCCATTTCGTGAGTCTAGACTTAGAGAGTCGATAGACCTGTTTTTTATCCTGTTAACTATAATTATTATTATAGAAGCGAAAGTAATTTGCTTTGCTTGATACAGGCCTTAAACCGCTGAACCGATCATCATGACATTTTGCATATACGTTGTAAGGGATACAGAAAAAAAACGTTTCATCCTGAAAAAAAGTACTGTTACAGAGGGATAGGGAAGAGAGTCTGTTTAATTATTTTAAACAGACTCTCTTACAATTTATAATACTGGTTAATACATTTTGTAAGTCGAGTGTCAATATGGCGTTTTAGTAGCATAATTTCAACATTTTCACAATTAGCTTAATAGATGGCGTTGTACTGATGACGCCGTTTTCTAAATCGCGGTGTTAAGATATTCTGTGGAATATGAAATGACCTTCGAAGATTTTTTGTTGGAAATCGTCGTTAGTTTTGGTGTTAAGATTGTCGTTAGTTAGGTTGCTAGAATTGTTTTTCCTGTTTCTTAAAATATTATTCGCTAGGCTAGGATTGAGTGTCTAAATCTGGACTCGATCCTTAAGGTTGCACAAGTCAGTCATTCTTCCATACAAACGTAGTCTGGTGATTACTCGTTTGTTTGACGGTGTAGGTTCAAAATTAAGAATTGTATCAACTGGTATTTTCATTATCTAGCCCTGTATGGAAGCAGAATTGGAAAAAAAATATTGGTTTGGAAGTTATGACCGTCGAATCTTTCATATTTCAACACTAATTTTAACTCATCTTTGGGCGTAAATAAATGACCTAAGTAGTATGAAAATGGAAAAACTAAAACCATACAAGAATAGATAATTTATTCAAAAGTTAAAATATTTTTATTTTGAACAGATACATCCAATAGATTTTTCATGATACCCGTACTCCCAAAGGTCTGCATAAAGAATTTCGCGCGCCCGTTTTCGTTGTAAATCATATTGCATTTCGCTACAAGTTGCCACCCCTGTCAGTGGGGAAGAGGGGAAGCACGCAGCGCGTGAGTGTGCGCAGTGTCTGTGGGTGCACACATGCTCACTTGGTTAGCTGCCGCCCGGCACGTCATGCTGTCGTATTACGAGTATACTATTTTATAACATTGAACTCTGGCTTGAATTTTGGATACCGATATTTCTTTATTGATAGTTTGTGTTTATTATTTTGAATTTGTTTCAAATTTTACTGACCCTGGCATTGGACTTTGGATTCCGATTTGATAGTGATTTACGGGTGGCGTTTGAATTCGATTTTATTTAATATGAATGTTAGCAGATTTCTCCCCCATTTGTGGACCGATTCTCAAAATTATTATTTTATTTCTTTTTTGTCCCATTTAAATTTGGCCAAGATCTGATGCTGATCTTCGGAGATATACAATAGAACTCTTAAAAAAATAGACGGAAATCTGTAGTCATTGTCGCTTGGATTTTTATTGTTTATGACGTAACATCACGCCTGTATGCTTTGAGGGAGTACGCAGATTTGTACAATACCCCCAGATTTCGAAAGTTAGGTACCTACCTATGTTTGCGGATGGATGGACAGAGATTTTGTTGGCATGTCAGATGTATTGTGAGAGCAATTTATGAATGTGTGAACCTTTACTTTGTTATTTTGTATATTTTAATGTTATCTCTTACTCTTTTAGTTCTAGTTTTAGTTACAGTAATTGGTTTAAATACAACCGTTGTAAGTAGATAAATAAATGTTATGTTTCATTTATAGTGGATAAACCTGTTACCATAACATGTATTGTTAATAATGTAGGTATAATAAATATTTATGGCGACTTGTTTGGGAACGACTACCACCATCAGCCTTTTCCCAACTATGTTGGGGTCGGCTTCCAGTTTTACCGGATGCAGCTGAATACCAGTATACATGGAGTATTTGCCTATCTGACCACCACAACCCAGTTAGTAACGTGTAATACGATACCCCTTGGTAAGACTGGCAGTCAGACTTTTAGGGCCTCTGACTACCTAACGACTGTCAAAGATCTACAAATGACAGCCCGAACAACGGCATAACGTGCTTTCCGAGGCACGGAGGAAACTCGGTATGTAATGGGTGGTCACCCATCCGCAGACCAACCTAGGCAAGCACGGCTTAACCTGACGATCGACCTGAGCGGCTGTTATTATTTAGCCACGAGCTCCGCTTGTTTGGGAACGACTAAAAATGGAAAAATAAATACCTAAGTAAAAATATTTTTTGCAAAAAATAAAACAGACTTAAAAAAAAACACAAACATAAAAAACACTTTGATTGATTTGGTGTTTTTGTCACCGGCTTCTGAAGCAAAAGTTATTTTTCACCTTTTTGTGTTTTTCTTTTTTTTTTAATTCTGTGATAATTTCTAAACTATTCAATCAAATGTTAAGCTGTAAAAGACAATTTTAATCTAAATTCAATTGTCAAGATAATGGACATACTTATTTGGATAAGGATTAATACTGCAAATAAGATAGGTACCTACGTTGTCCTCGAAGCGGCGATCGGCGGCGGCGACCTCTCGCGTCGAATGGAACGCCGAGACGGAAACGGATGGAGACGGAATGGGACGCCGTCACCTCCTTCTGCGAAGCAGTAATGCTAGAGAAGGAGGTGGCGGAACGTGAGAGGGAGAGAACCTCTCAACGTCCCGGCCGCCGTGGGCGCGGGCCTGTGGACGGTGGGCTATGGGCTAGCCCGCCGTCCGTCCGTCTCATGACGACAGGCCGTGTCGACGGTGCGTTCGTGTTCCACGCGCGCCTCAAAGAGAGTCAGCAAAAGGGAAGGGGTCCGTAAGGACTGATGCCTGCCGGGGTTGCGGGACTGTTCGAAAGAGATACCGTGGCCCCGGAACACAAAGGGCGATGAAGGAACATGGATGGGTTTTAGTCAGTAAAAGTCTGACACTCCCTCCTGCTCCGCCCAGAGCGGGAGGAGTTATTTGATGATTTCCCATCCGAAAAAAAAAAAGGTAGGTACCTACGTCATATTTTTAAATAAAATTTCAAAGATAAAAATGGTTACTTAGGTACCTACTTTACTCTTTGTCTGGATAGAAGGTCAACCTATTCATACACGAAATATTTTCAGAGAATCATCCAACAGCTATAACGAAGCCATAGCAACGAAATATTTTTTTTACTGAGTAGGTAGGTACCTATATTTAAAAAATCTCTACTTGACCCACACAATAAATAGGTACTGGCTCCATATTTTAACAACATCCATTACATTAGTTTACTACAATACTACGTCAGCGGCACAATGCCTATTGTTGATAAATGTATAATAAGACACACACACCGCTTTACAGACCGCTATTGTAAATAAATAAACAGCCAATAAACAATTTACAAAATAACATAATTTTTTATTTGATGAATCAACAACAAGACTCACAGTCACATCAAAGTCACGCTGTCGAAAAAGCAATTATCCTGACTCTGGCTGTACTAATTAGGAGTCGCCTGTGGTTTAATTATAGGTAACTAGCTAGGCTAAGTAATTACCTAGGTATTTAACATAAGTAGTAACATAGTTGCACAACCTATAAAAACAAGTAGGTATAGAAATAAAGTCATATCAATGAAATTATTTTTTAAACTAAATAACAATATCTACCTACATTACTACCTACCTACATTTTCGCAAGCGAACTTATTGCCACGTCTCGCAAAGTCGCGGGTCTACCTATTAGGAATATTATAGGATGTATGTAGGAACTTGTCCTTTCATAATAACAACTAAATTGGGTGCATAATAATTACGTTTCACTGAGTGATTGTCCTATGTTGTAAATTCCAACACCTATTAGTTTGAGTTTATGTTGTCCTTCAAACATAAATCGCATATACGCCAGCACGTGCCAACGATGATACTACACAATTGCACCCGCGCCGCGCGCCACCGCTACAATGTCGTCCCGTCTTCAATGAAATTGCGCATGTATGCGTCACTCAGCGTTAGGAGTGTGTATGTGTACGCGCAGTAGCTTCCTTCTACATCGTCTATCCCTTTCGCTCGTGATGTCGGATGAAATAGCATGCATTTTAACCCCGCCCACCAACTAGTTCGTTCCGCTAACTTGTTCGTTCTTAATTGTTTGTATGTAAATAAATAAATAAATCTTTTTTAATTCTCTTTTATTATTTTTCGGTTAGTTTAGTTAGTTTATCAGTTTTCATTGTTCGTGCCATTAAATATATTAATAAAAGGGAGTGATCAGGCGATTTTCAATGTACGTGATGATGGTGTAGTGCAGTCACTTAATGAAGTACAAACCTATCAGGCAGGACGATATGTCAGTAGTAATGAGGCAGCGTGGCGACTTATTAGTTTACCCTTACACGAAAGACATTGTCTGCGCATGTTATTGCATCATGTTCGAGGTCCAACTACCTTTACGGAGCTTAAAATTGTTAACGGTCAGGAGTACAGAACTTACAGAGAAGCATGTGAAGCTCTACGTCTCTTAGAGAACGATAATCACTGGGACGAAACTATGGAGGAAGCCGTGTAGTGCCGATCACCAGACAAAATCAGGGAACTTTACGCAACCCTCATATCGTCTTGCGGCCTTTCCAATACGCAAACACTATGGGATAAGTACAAAAAGTACATGGCCGAAGACATATTGCGGCGATTGCAGCAAGTACATGCAGATATGTCTTTTAATGATCACATATACAACGAAGCGCTGACAAAGATTGAAAACAAAGTTATGACAATGACAGGAAAGAAGACAGTGGGGCCCACATATTGAAAAATTGTCAAAAAAACTTAGTTCGGCCGCCTACGCTGTCAAGAAAATTAGACAAGTTACTGATGTTGATACGGCCAGAATTGTTTATTTCAGTTATTTTCATAGCGTCATGTCGTATGGGATTCTTCTCTGGGGTGCCTGTGCGGACATCCACGCTATCTTTGTTCTACAGAAAAGGGCTGTTAGGGCCATTTACAATCTAGGTCCTAGGGATTCCCTTCGAGAGAAGTTCAAAGAGATGAATATTCTGACCGTAGCCTCTCAATACATTTTTGAAAATTTATTGTACGTTCATAAAAATATTTCTAATTTTAAGAAAATGTCCGATATTCATAGCTTGAATACTAGAAATAAGCACAACCTCGCTGTACACCGCACTCGCCTCCACAGAATAGGCAACTCATTCATGGGCCAATGCATACGCTTTTACAATAAACTTCCCATTGACATTAGAAATTTATCAATCAATCGATTTAAAATTTGCATTAAAACCAAACTATGTAAGAAAGGGTACTATAAAATAATTGATTATTTAGATGACAAAAAGGCTTGGGATTGAACTGCTCGCTCTGCTAAGCTTTGTGTAATTCCTCTATAATATTGACATAAAAATCTGATAGAATATCCTATTGTATATTTCCTTTTTATAATTAATTATTTTACAATTTTTAACATGTAAATTTGACATTACAATTATTATTTTATTTTGTATGTTCAAATTATTATTTAATTCATTATAAAACATGAAACATATTGTACATGCTTTAAAACAGACTTTGATCCCTGAGTTTGTTTCGCCATTTCTTCTCAGGGTAGTCAGATACGAAATGTCGACACCATCTAGCTTAAGTTTAAAATGTGATGACGTGTAAAAGTGATACCTACATCCTATTTACTGAATAAACAATTTCATTTCATTTCATTTCATTTCGAAGCTGCATGATTTTGGAATGGTTGGCCCTCAACGATCAGGTGAAAGTAACTTAAACGATGAAATTGCTCGAGAATTAAACTACGACTTCACAGCGTTGCAACAGCAAGTGGCCGAATTAGTTCCTCGGTTGCTTCCATAACAAAGTCATGTCTTTCAACAAGTGTTACGTCAAGTAGAGTCTGGGAATGGGGTACTCTTTTTTCTCGACGCCCCTGATGGAACCAGAAAACGTTTTTGTTAAACTTATTATGTGCGATCATAAGAAAAGACGAGAAAATTGCTGTTGCCGTGGCTTCCTCCGGTATAGCCGCTACACTACTGAACGGCGGTCGCACTGCACATTCCGTCCTAAAACTGCCATTAAATCTTGCACAGGAAGAGTCACCAGTCTGCAATTTCAGCAAAAATAACTCTCGAGGTATGATGCTACGACAGTGTAAACTTTAGTCTGGGACGAAAGTACGATGTCCCACAAAAAAGCTATAGAGGCGTTAAACAGAACTCTGCAGGACGTGCGAGACAGTACTGATATTATGGGAGGCATGGTAGTTTTACTGGCTGGTGACTTCCGACAAACTCTACCGGTGATCCAGAGAGGCACACCTGCAGATGAAATCAAAGCCTGTCTCAAGTCATCAAGCTTATGGTCAAAAGTAAAAAAAATCAGCTTATCAACGAATAAACTCAAACTCAAACTCAAAGCATTTATTTCAATTAGACCATTACGGCACTTTTGAAAGTCAAAAATACAAAAAAGAAAATCAAAGCTACAGTCCCAGTCACAAGGCATAATAACTTGAGAAAGTACTGTAGTTGCCCATTCCCTAGCGTAGATCTCTATGGAGAAGAATGGGCAAGAAACTCCATGGACACTCTTTTAAAATCAAAATATTGTTACAAAATCTTGGTTACATCATTAATTTTGAGATTATACATAAATGTGAGAACGATGTAGAAAGACGTGCACACTAAGAGCATCCAGAGTGAAAGATTAGATTAAAAATGTATGAATAAAGTAATTAAAATGAACCTTGGCAGCTAAGAGATGACCAGTCCCAACTGACAGCGCCCGTTCACAGACATGACGCATGTACCGGCGCCATTCAACTCAACCATATTGAAGGGAACTAAATGACCCGACACACCCGCCACCATCAGCGAGACATTTAAGTGAGCATGACATTCTCTCAGTCACCAAGGCATATTCAAGTCAATGAAAGATAAATAAATGTAAATGGTGGCTGAACAGTACAAAGTACTCACACATGTGCTATGCAATTATATAATACTAAGAACTGGAATCTATACAATGCAAGTATATTTTTACAATCTTCTGCAGCTTCCACAATACATTAACATGGGAATCAATTCTTCATCTTCTTCTTTACGTGTCGATGGACTCAAATAATGCCCGTCCAGTACAAACAATTAGTTTGCCCCCCTCCCCCCCACCTATGGTTGGGGAGCAGGACCAGCATTTAGCCAAGCATTTTTATCATCAATGTAATCCCCCAACTTATAATATGCTTGCCTACATAGTGTGCGTTTTATACAAGATTTAAATTTCGTCTCATTCAGTTGAAGAATGTGGGGAGGTATTTTATTGTAACATTTCAAACAGTACCCCATGAAAGATGAATCCACTTTAGCAAGCCTGAAACCTGGCTGAACTAGTTGGTCCCTATTTCTAGTGTTATAGTGGTGTCTGTCCCCTCTCTTACTGAATAAATGCCGATTTTTTCTAACGTACATGATGTTTTCATAGATGTATTGACAAGGTACTGTCATGATATTAATTTCCTTAAAAAAAAAAAATATGAGAGTGCACCTTTATAATGATGCAGATTCGGGACATTATGCTGAGACACTGTTAAAAATTGGCGAAGGACGTTTGGACACGGATGCTGAAGGTTGTATTTTATTGACGGGGGAATTCTGTAATTTGGTTGAAAACAGTGTGGAACTCATCGCTAAAGTTACAAGTAAATTTAAATTTTGTGATCAGTGGCTATGTGCGAGAGCAATCCTTGCACCTAAAAATGATACAAAAAACCAGATAAATATTGACATTTTGAATAAGGTGCACGGAGATATAAAGGAGTATTTGTCAATAGATACCATCATGGACCCAGAACAGAGCACTTCATTTCCCGCTGAATTTTTAAATTCTCTAGAGCTGTCAGGTGTACCCTCGCCCAAACTTCAATTAAAATTAGGTGTGCCCGTCATGCTTATGCGCAATTTAGATGCACCCCGATTATGTAATGGGACGAGGCTTCGAATTACACAATTAGGACAAAATATAGTCGGTGCCACTATTTTAACTGGTGTGGCAAAAGGGGAAAGTGCTATTATACCTCGAATCCCAATAATCCCCACTGACCTACCATTTCAATTTAAAAGACTCCAGTTTCCAATAAAACTAAGTTTTGCTATTACGTATTATATTATCTGTGCTACTACAATTAATAAAGCGCAAGGGCAAACATTGCAGGTAGCAGGGGTGCATTTGGAAAAGCCATGCTTTTCCTATGGTCAGCTATATGTAGCATGTTCGCGTGTCTCCAATCCCCAGAATTTATACATATTAGCGCCAAATAGAAAGACATACAACATTGTGTATAGGAGCGTCCTAGAATAATGTTCCATTCTGAGCCCATGATTGCAACGGCCAAACAACAAGCAGAGTACAACCCGAATCGATTGTCAAATTCTAAATTAACGCGAGCGAAGCCGCGGGCGAAAGCTAGTTGATAACATAAATCAGACACAAATGACTAGAAAATTGAAGTCAAATTTAAGTGCACATAAATTAACACACGGAACCTTCTATAATATAATAACACTAAAGCATTTAATAATAACTTTGGCGATAAACTTACATCATAAACTATTTTATTATGTACGTATATTCCCAGTTACATCGGTAATATTAGATATACACTTTATTTCTGTAACAGACTTAAACTATAAGAGACCAATTAAAATTTTCAGGTACCTACAACTCGGAAGGACGAATATTCTGACTAGAAAGTGGACTAGAATATAATGTTTTAATAACATGTTTATAGGTAGTTAGGTAGTTTAATGGAATAATTATACGAAAATCTACTACAATAAATAAACTACAGTAATAAGTGTTCCTTAATAATTAGGTGACTACTTGACAATTACAAGTTTTCCTAATGATAAATTAATCAAGCCGAAACTACTGATAACATACTCAACTATACATTAATTGGATGCAGTTGTATAAGATAGTGGCTTAATATGATAATACATTACTAATCAAGGTAAAATAAGGAATTTTGGTATGACGGGTTATGTGTTATAACATAACCGGGTTAGTTATAAATTAACCTTTTCATAGGTACTTTAGGTTATTGAACAAACAATTATCTACTTCTACACAAACTCAACACACTCACTTAGACTGAACGAAAATAACAGACGCGATACACACACTAACACATACCAAATTGGAAGACATTATATGACACCTACTAACATAACGACCTTAAATCTATTCAATTATTTGTACGATTTTTCACAGTTTTACACGTGCATGTATTATTCGCACAGGTGACACTTTCAGTTATTGTTCACCACTTGACGAAAACAAATAATTGGAAATAAGACTCCAAGTTTACTTTATTATCTGTGTTATATTTTTCGAGAGACATTTGCATTACTCTGTAATTTAATTCAATTTGATAAGGCAAAGTTCTATAGAATATTTGGCGTTGTCCTTTCACTGCATTATTCCGTTTAGCTTCATGCCCCATAAGCCTTACTAATAAATATTGCTTAATGTCAAGAGAGAGATGTTATCCGTATGGTGTCGGACGTAAAGAATAACACCATCCCATATCTTCCCGTGGGTGTCGTAAGAGGCGACTAAGGGATTTACCAGAGAATGGGCAGCAGCGCTCTCTGTGTCTTGTGTAAGAACGGCACTCACTGCGATCGCCAACCCGCCTGCCAAGCGTGGCGATTATGGCATAACCCCCCCAAATGAATAGCGCATCACAAAAATGGCCCCTAGTGCCCGGCAGCCCGTCTACCCTTGACTACGGCAGCGGTCGAGGCTACGGCGTGGCAAGGGGTGCGAAGAATCTCCGGAAGGGATCCGGCTGCCAATACCGACGACTAGACCTGGCAACATATAACACGCGCACACTCCGGACCGACGAGAAGATAGTGGAACTCGAAGAGGAATTGAGCAGGCTGCGATGGAGTATTGTGGGATTATCTGAAGTCCGAAGAGAGGGGGAGGACACGATAATCCTGAAATCCGGCAACCTGCTCTATTTCTGTGAGGGTGACCGGCAATCCCAGGGTGGTGTTGGGTTTATCGTCCACAAGTCCCTTGTGAACAACGTGGTGAAGATCGAGAGTGTGTCGACCAGGGTGGCGTACCTTATACTCAGAATATCCTCAAGATATTTGCTGAAGGTCATACAGGTCTACGCCTCAACCTCGGCACACCCCGACGACGAAGTGGAGACCATGTATGAGGATATCTCTAAAGCCATGCATGGTTCCAAAACTCACTTCACAGTTGTCATGGGGGACTTCAACGCGAAACTGGGCAAACGAGACGGCGATGAGCTGCAGGTGGGGCAATTTGGAGTTGGACGTCGGAATCGCCGGGGTCACCAACTGGCTAGTTTTATGGAGAAGGAGGGCCTCTATATGATGAACTCCTTCTTCAAAAAGCGTGAGCACAGGAAGTGGACCTGGCAGAGCCCCGATGGTGCAACAAGAAATGAGATCGACTTCATTATGTCAACCAAGAAGCAAATGTTCAATGATGTCTCTGTGATCAATTCGGTGAAAACCGGGAGCGATCACCGCATGGTAAGAGGCACATTGAACATCAATATCAAGCTTGAAAGGTATCGACTGATGAAGTCTACGCTCCGTCCAGCACAGATCCAAATCCAAAACCCCGAGAGCTTTCAGCTTGAACTCCACAACCGTTTCGAGTGCCTAGGAAGCTCAGTGGACGAGTACAACGATGGGTTCGTGGAAACTGTCCATACGACCGGGTCTAAGTTCTTCAAGGCGCGTCGTACAGATCAGAACAAGAGGCTCTCCGATCACACTCTCAAGCTCATGAAGGAGCGGCGTGAGATGATCCTGCAGTCTTCAGACGAGGCGTGTAAATATCGGCAGCTCAATAGACGGATCTCTAAATCCTTGAAAAGCGACCTCCGCCGCTTTAATACCGAGCGTATTAAAGACGCGATTGAGCGGAATAAAGGCTCCAAGGTATTTGCAAGAGATCTGGCTATTGGGCAGAGCCAGCTCACGAAACTGAAGACCGACGATGGTAGGATCTTATCCGCCAAACCGGAGCTTCTGAGGGAGATCGAGAGCTTCTATGGACAGTTGTACACGTCAACTAGTAAACCCGTCGTAGATCTAGCAAACGACCCAAGAGCTAGACTGACCCGACACTATACTGAAGACATCCCGGACGTCAGCCTGTACGAGATTAGGATGGCTCTGAAGCAGCTCAAAAACAACAAGGCACCGGGTGATGACGGAATTACGGCCGAACTCCTGAAGGCGGGTGGAAAACCGGTACTTAAGGCCCTTCAGAAGCTGTTTAATTCCGTCATACTTGAGGGAAAAACGCCACAGGCATGGTGCAGGGGTGTGGTGGTGCTCTTCTTCAAAAAGGGTGACAATGCCCGGTTGAAGAATTATAGGCCCATCTCACTTCTAAGCCATGTCTACAAGTTGTTTTCTAGAGTCATCACGAATCGTCTCGCGCGCAGGTTTGACGATTTCCAGCCACCCGAACAAGCCGGTTTCCGAAAAGGCTATAGCACCGTAGACCACATACATACGCTGCGGCAAGTTATACAGAAGACCGAAGAGTATAACCTGCCTCTCTGTTTAGCGTTTGTTGACTACGAGAAAGCCTTCGATTCGATCGAGACTTGGGCTGTACTGCAGTCTCTCCAACGGTGCCAAATCGACTATCGGTACATCGAGGTGTTGAAGTGTTTGTACAAAAACGCCACCATGTCAGTCCGACTTCAAGACCAAGTCTCAGAACCTATCCTCCTGCAGCGAGGTGTGAGACAGGGAGACGTCATATCTCCGAAACTGTTTACTGCTGCACTGGAGGATGTCTTCAAGGTTCTGGACTGGAGAGGGCTAGGCATCAACGTCAATGGCGAGTACATCACTCACCTTCGGTTTGCCGACGACATAGTGGTCATGGCTGAGACCATGGAGGACCTCAGTACAATGCTCGATGACCTCAGTAGAGCTTCCGGAAGAGTGGGTCTTAAAATGAACATGGACAAAACCAAGGTCATGTTGAATGCCCATGTCACACCCACTCCTATCAAGATCGGAGACTCTACACTCGAAGTTGTAGACGATTATGTGTACCTGGGACAAACGGTCCAGTTAGGTAGGTCTAACTTCGAGAAAGAGGTCAATCGTCGAATCCGACTCGGCTGGGCAGCGTTCGGGAAGTTGCGCGGTATCTTCTCGTCCAACATACCGCAGTGTCTCAAGACGAAAGTCTATGACCAGTGTGTGTTGCCAGTGATTACATACGGGACCGAAACGTGGTCGCTTACAATGGGCCTCATCAGAAGGCTTAAAGTCACCCAAAGGGCAATGGAGAGGGCTATGCTCGGAGTTTCCTTGCGCGATCGAATCAGAAATGAAGACATCCGCAAGAGAACCAAGGTTACCGACGTAGCCCGAAGAATTGCCAAACTTAAGTGGCAGTGGGCAGGGCACATTGCTCGCAGAACGGATGGCCGATGGGGCCGAAAAGTTCTGGAGTGGCGACCGCGAACCGGAAGACGTTGCGTTGGAAGGCCTCCCACTAGGTGGACCGATGACCTGGTGAAGGCTGCGGGAATCCGCTGGATGCGAGTCGCACGTGACCGTTCAATGTGGCGACACTTGGGGGAGGCCTATGTCCAGCAGTGGACGTCTTTCGGCTGAAATGATGATGATGATGATGATGAATGTCAAGAGACGTTTGAACGTCGAAAAATGAATTTGTACCTTATTGTTTTTTCATTTTAATGATTGTGGTTTCCAAGCATGGTCAGCCCAGTTTCGTTGACGGTGATAGCAGTAGCCTTGCAGCGTATATGCTGGCTGCTGCACCGCCATCTTTGTTTCCGCGCGTCACTGCGAGACTTCTGCAAACAGTAGCGGTACTTGCCAACCTGCAATATCGGATTCCCCACATATGACTTCACGATACTCCAAGTATTACCTGAAACAAAAATGCTATGATTGTTCTGGTAGGAGAGCAGTAGTTTTCTAAATAATTATTAGTCTGTTTGAATAAATTCTATTATGGAACATGCATATTTATGAGAATATAGAGAATATTATAAAAAAGTTAGTATGTAGTATTCAAATATTTTATTGATTGATTAGTACCTATTGTTATAAAATAGTTGAAGTTTTTATTGTTATAATGAATTTTAATTATTTATAACATTTAGTACATTATTAAAGGTATAACGATACAAACATTCCCGAAGATACTAAACCGATTTCGCTGTTTCGTCTTAAAAAAATCAGCTGAGCTACTAGTTCCGTGCAATCAGACTCACCACGAAGGACACGACCAGCAAACATCAATAAGAAGAATAATATGTACACAAATCAGATGGATGGTTATGTTCTCCAGATTGATGAATCACTTCGTCCCCCACAGTAATGGCTATTGCTTTGCAGTTTAATCTTTGCTTGCTGCACCTCCAGCTTTTCCTAATATTGTCACGCATTTGCTTACGCATGCTGTAGCGGTAGCCATCTATCACCAACATTTGGTTTCCAACGTTAGACATTTCGTACTTTGCAATCTTCGGTAGTCTTGAAACTAAAACATAATAAAACAGAGTGTTAAGAACATAACGACAAGAAACCTACGAAACTTGAATTCAGTTTATGATACTTAGTAGACCCGAAACTTCACATACCAAATTACCTAAACAAATTACCTAAACACCAAATATTTTATTAATTGGCTAGATATTAAGATGACTAGTATCTGTGACGAACAAACATTACCCTCATCAATCAAGCGACCAGAATGTGTTTATGTACTATCGAGGACACTCCCGCCTGACCACCACTTAGCTCATTTTTGCTTGCACTTGCAACATAGAAATGCTCTCTAGCCCTGCCCCATTGACTTTGTATAAAAATAATGAATGAAAAGATACCGAATCGGCCAAGCGCACTGACGACGCACGCCAAACGAGAGTTATTGTTATTTTTCGCGCCAAAGTTGACGCTTTCCTAATAGACCCAAACTTTAAGGGGGCGTGGCTCGGCGCCTCCGCATGATTTAAGCGAAAAAAAATTAAACTGGTCAGGCGGAAAAGACCACGATAGTACATATTCAATCAATCAATCAATCAATAATTTTATTATCAGGAAACTAAGGCCCATAGTAGTAGTAGCATATATATACAATACACTTGTAGGTACATATTTTAAACCCTATGAAACTATAACTATACACTCAACGTTGTCGGCGTCGTGTTTCGCTGCGCGGTGTCGCGGAACCATCCTCGGAAACGTCGATATACGACACCCTTCGGCCAAAAGTCTTCCTTCATGTAGGTCTGTAGACGGTGGGTTTGAACTCGTAATTACTTAATATTGTGGATATTATTTATGAAATTCCAATCTTTCAACCCTTTTTTTTTTTTTTTTTTTCGGATGGGAAATCATCACATAACTCCTCCCGCTCTGGGCGGAGCAGGAGGGAGTGTCAGACTTTTACTGACTAAAACCCATCCATGTTCCTTCATCGCCCTTTGTGTTCCGGGGCCACGGTATCTCTTTCGAACAGTCCCGCAACCCCGGCAGGCATCGGTCCTTACGGACCCCTTCCTTTTTGCTGACTCTCTTTGAGGCGCGCGTGGAACACGAACGCGCCGTCGACACGGCCTGTCGTCATGAGACGGACGGACGGCGAGCTAGCCCATAGCCCACCGTCCACAGGCCCGCACCTACGGTGGCCGGGGGCCACCTTTCAACCCTCAGAGTCCAGTTGGTCTTCACTTTGAAATACTGCGCGACTTCCTCAGCTGTAGTGGAGTGATGCAGACGCGAAAAGTACAGCTATGTCGTAGACACAGCGGGACGCAGCAGCATGTCGGGTCCACTCGGTGCGGTACCGCACAGGTTACGAGAACAGGGCTTCTTCTTCTTCCTTTCTGCTTTAGTGAAGCCCTCCTCATCAACTTGGCTCGATCATGATACGGAGCTTCGGACCGCAGTCAGGGCAGGTTGAACACCCGCTTTCCGTTTTTTTCGGGTTTGTCGCTTAGGCTTTGATGCATCAGATTTGTCGCTGGTGACGATAGCAGCATATAGGCAAGTTTAGGGGTCGACGTACTAACGTGTGACGTTTCCGCAGCCAGTGTTGTGGCGCGGGCGACGATGGTGGCGGGCGGCGCTTGCTTAGCGTTATCGGCAGTTGGTGACGCACTTGTGTTCGCCGATTCAAAACTGCCGATGGATGCATTTTGCGCCCCTCAACGTCACCTTTGAGGCCTCAGGTGACCCAGATACCGAACCAACGTTGCGCAATAATGCTATTTCCGCACGTAGTTTGGATTGGTTTATTCTGATACCTCCATTCTGGACTGCATCTTGGTCATCTCCGCTTTCAAGGAAGTGATGTCCTTTAGCAGCCGTGTAACGTCGACGTGATCGAAAGTGACGGGAGACAGTTTACTTAGCTCCTTCGCCACGAAATCTGGCACGTCGTCCTGGTCAGTCTTCTTAAACATATATATCGATGATATCCCGAAGACTCTCCTCGGTTCCATCTCTGCGCCAAAAGGGCTTTCCGCTGCTAATGTCGTCCTCCCTAAAATTGTATATCTGCAGGATGCTCACCTCGTCCATGTAGTCGATGGCATGGACTTGGAATGCCAGCAATTCATTCACTATAAGTTATTTTAAACTCCATGGGTGATTATGGACAGCGGCTATAGCCGCGCAACACGCGAATAAAATTCGTGCCGTGTACAGTGGAAACACGTCCGTGTTCGAGCGCGCATCGCACTGCACTGGCATATTATATCAATAAGTGCAGTTTCTATAGATACACTGACATTTTCTCTTATAATATTAATGAATATAAATAACTCATCGCATAATTATGGAATGTGTTCACACCAATAAATACAATCAGAATCAATTACTATGTACCTAATTATACGTATTGTTACACTACCTTATCACAAAGTAAATACATTGACTCATTTAATAAGGCGTGTTCACTGACAGTAAACGATACTGTTGCGTTTCTCATGGTTATGCGTTCCCGATTGGGCCACAACCATGGCAGTGGTTTGCAACGCAAATATTGACAAAAGCACCGCCAACGTTGTTTGGACGCATCGCTACGATTCTTCTTAAGTTGAACCGGTATCCGTCGATCACCAACATGGGGTTCCCCACGTTGGAATGCGCGTATTAACACGGAAATTCTGTAACTTATAGTTTTACATTCAGTGCCTGTCGGGAAATTGTATTTTATTAAGTGGATCTTATTGTGATTTGAGTTATTATGAATCTTTTACTGAAATATTTAAATACAAAAATGATACAAAAAGGATACTTAAAGGCATGTTCCACAAGTAATAATTTAGGTTTAAAAACAGTTTTGTCAGAAGTAGTGACTATAAAGAAAAAATATGTGACAACAAGAATAATGTCATTTGCTTAGTAGGTACTTTTATTTTATTTATTATCAATCATTTTTTTTTTTGAGAATAAAGTCTTGTTTACAGTAGAAGTGACTGAAATATTTCATTATTATAAAGATATATTAAAGCAAAATGTACTTTGGTAAAAGATATTTCAGTTTTAGTAGATATTCTCTGAAAAAAATAATCATCACAGTTTTCAGACACACTCAACATAGGAGAACACATACACACAGCTTATAGGCGTTAAAATAAAAAGGTATCTTTTGTTCTTCTTTCAAATTATTTTTACTAGAATTTTACCGTGGCTGGAAAAAAGTCGAATGAACTTTTTCAGAGATACCGTTTTAATCTAATGACTAATATCTTATTCAACATATTTGGTTAACCTAAAAACCTTCTTATTTCATTTTTATATCATTTGGTTCAAAATTTATCTTAAAATTAAGTAAATTCATTAGTTTATTGTGCTAGGCGGCCTTCATTAATTACCACGTAAACCAAAAAAGAGGTGATAAAATAGTCAAATAATTATCAAATTAAAAAAAGCTCTATCTTAATAAAATTATGTATTTTTTATGGAATTACTTTTCATTGCCAAAATTAATTAAATTATTTTCTGCAATATTCTATACGGTACGATATAGAAAAATGTGTTTTGATTAATCTGCCTTAATTGTGTTGTTGCGGAAAGCCATTTTATTAAATTCTCGAACAAAGATGCTGTCTTCCCCTACGTATTGTAGCAACAGATTTTTTGCTAAAAACACTTATAATGTGTTCACGGATACTTATTACTCTTTTTATGATTATGGACCGGGCCCAGTATGACCACAGTATCATTAAGAGTAGTGACAGTAGCCTTGCAGCGCGAGTGTTGACTATTGCACCTCCAGTGCTTCTTGACCTCATCACTGCGCTTCTTCTGCAGACAGAACCGATACCCATCTATCACCAGTATTGGGTTCATTTAGACCGCACGTATCGGCACCGCCTTTTTTTTTGGTTGGAAAATCATCAAATGACTCCTCCCGCTCTGGGAGGAGCAGGAGGGCGGTCTGAAATATAAATTTGGTTAGTACCTATCGTGAATTAATCTTGACATGATTTAAAGCATATACAGCAGGTTGTGATTTTAAAAAGACGCTCAAGGACACCACAAAAAAACAAAACTCATGTTTAAATAGTCATTTAAAAAAACAGTAATTACAATTATTCAGTTTTGTAATTTTTTCTTAAGGATACACATAATACGTTGGATAAAATAATATAGTGAATATTATAACTATAATGATAGCTACACAAACTTTGTTATAAACAATCACTTCTCGAGCTTCACTATCAGAGTATAAAAGCCCCTTAACAATAAACATTTTAATATTACCGCGGGCTTTTCAATAAAACCGATAAACGGCAACCCGACAATTCCATAGCTTTTTTTATACAATAAGAAAGTACAGTAAAAGGTTCCCCTTTACCAAACTCGCGGTTACCTTTACTGCCGGAGCTATGCAAATACTTATTGATTCTTCTGCGTTTGGTCGGCTACTGGTCATGATCGTGCCATCCACGTACATCTACCAAATTCTTATCGATAGTAACTGCAGTAGCCCTACAGCCACCACTATGACGACCACACCTCCAGCGAATCTGGAAACCGTTACTCTTTATTTTGGCGACGGTGTATCGGTATCCATTAATGACTAACATTTGATTCCCCCTGGAAGACTCCACGAAGGAAAAGGTGTGTGTCACAACTGAAACATAACACAAATACCAAAGTTAATCATTTGTTTTTTTTTTTTGTGGATGAACTGTTACTATTAACATGCTAGTATTTCAAGCGATCTTCAATATATTCGGGAAATGTGGGTGTACATCTGTGTAAACCCACACCTCAGCCTACCCTTTGCAAGAAATGAAGCGCTTCAGGAAGCAAGCCTATTAAAATAGATAATTATGCAGAATATAAGTATTTTATAATAAAAAATAGAAATGTATAAAAAGACATCAAAATCTTTGTGAGGCAGTCGGGTTGTAAATAAAGTACAATGTTTAGGTAGACAATTAAAACATAATGATGTAATTTCGGGTGTAAAATAACTCTTATGGTTAAAAAGAAAAACAGTAATATTTCTTATGATATAACATATTAAAAATACAATAATTAAAACGCTTAAGGTTTCTAGAAGGTAAGGAAATATAAAATTTATTATTATTTTGTTAGTCTGTTCTAGTTTTAAATCTTGAGGTACACAGTTAACAGTCATTAGAGCTCGTTCATATTTTAGTTACCCAAAAAAACACTGAACTTGAACATACTTGATAAACAAAAGATTATTTTATAAATTTTATTTTCTTAAAAGTACTCTATATAGGTTTAATATATTATTATACTACACTTGCTTAGTAAGAGTACCAATACTACCCCACTAAAAGGCTTGAAAGCTGTTCATTAAACCTTCTCAAAAATCTAGGCAGTTATGTTGTATGGAATTTCATTACTGCCCTGAAAATCAGGGTAGTAATGCATTACTAATGCGTTTTTTTTTTTTAAGTCTTGATGACGTCATCATCATCATCTTCCTGCCCTTATCCCATGTTACTTGGGGTCAGCGTCAACACGCAAAAAACGCATGAAAAAAGGAAGTGACAGGGACGTGTCTACAGGGCCGGACCTTGCGGAACACCAGTTTGGTTTCCGCAAGGGGCGCTCTACGGTGGACGCCATCATGCGCGTGAGAACCCTCACGACGGGGGATGCGGTGTCCAGGGGTAAGGTTGTCTTGGCAGTGTCTCTCGACATCGCCAACGCCTTCAACTCCATGCCCTGGAGCTGCATTAGGGAGGCACTCCGGTATCACCGGGTGCCGACCTACCTCCGTCGAGTGGTCGGGGACTATCTGACGGACAGAGCCGTCAGCTACCCCGGTCGCAGCGGAGAATGGAACCGGCGAGAGATGTCGTGCGGTGTTCCGCAGGGATCGGTCCTAGGGCCGTCCTTGTGGAACATCGGTTACGACTGGGTGCTGCGCGCCGACCTCCCTAGTGGTGTCAGCGTAGTTTGCTACGCTGACGACACGCAGGTGCTGGCCCAGGGGAGGTCACACGAGGCGGCAGCCGAAGCGATGACACGCGGGGTTGCGACAGTCGTTGAGAGGATCCGGCAACTGGGTCTCGAGGTGGCATTGCACAAGTCCGAGGCCATGTGCTTTCATGGGCCTCGGAATGCGCCACCTCCGGGATCCTTACTCACGGTAGGCGGGGTATCCATCGGTGTCGAGTCGACTTTGAAGTACCTAGGGCTCGTCCTCGACAGCCGGTGGAACTTCGTGGAGCACTTCCGACGTTTAGCCCCCAAACTGGAACGGACTGGGGCTGCCTTCAGGCGGCTCCTGCCCAATCTGGGGGGGCCAAACGCCTCCTGCCGGAGGCTCTACGCGGGAGTCGTACGGTCAATGGCCCTTTACGGGGCCCCGGTGTGGGCGCGTTCATTGAGGCTGCGAGCCGCCCACTATTTGAACGCGCCCCAAAGGTAGTAGCCGTAAGGCTGGCCCGGGGGTACCGTACGATCTCCCGCGAGGCGGCGAGCCTCCTTGCCGGATTGCCGCCATGGGATCTAGAGGCGATAGTCCTCGCGCGCCTACATGAATGGCGCGCGGAGGCGCTACGCCGGGGGGAAACTCCGCTGCCGCGACAAATTGTCGCTCAGCGGACAGACTTCCGGCGGGATCTCATGGCGACATGGAGAGAGCGACTGTCGCAACCCCGTGCAGGGCACGCCACAATAGTGGCAATAAGTCCCCTCTTTGAGGAGTGGCTTGAGAGACGCCACGGCGTCCTCACCTTCCGCCTGACGCAGGTCCTCACCGGACACGGAGTGTTCGGGAGGTTCCTGCACCGAATCGGGCGGGAGGAAACGCCCGGGTGCTTCCATTGTGAGGATCGACCGGAGGACACGGTGGAACACACGGTGGAGGTGTGCCCCGCGTGGGCGGAGCACCGCCGTGTCCTCGAAGCGGCGATCGGCGGCGGCGACCTCTCGCATCCGGCCCTGGTGCAAGCCATGGTTCGGAGCGAGACGGAATGGGACGCCGTCACCTCCTTCTGCGAAGCAGTAATGCTAGAGAAGGAGGTGGCGGAACGTGAGAGGGAGAGAACCTCTCAACGTCCTGACCGCCGCGGGAGACGCCCCAGGCGTCGGGGGCCACCACCACGTGGCCCCCGGCCACCGTAGGCGCGGGCCTGTGGACGGTGGGCTATGGGCTAGCTCGCCGTCCTTCCGTCTCATGACGACAGGCCGTGTCGACGGCGCGTTCGTGTTCCACGCGCGCCTCAAAGAGAGTCAGCAAAAGGGAAGGGGTCCGTAAGGACCGATGCCTGCCGGGGTTGCGGGACTGTTCGAAAGAGATACCGTGGCCCCGGAACACAAAGGGCGACGAAGGAACATGGATGGGTTTTAGTCAGTAAAAGTCTGACACTCCCTCCTGCTCCGTCCAGAGCGGGAGGAGTTATTTGATGGTTTTTCCCATCCGAAAAAAAAAAAAAAAAAAAAAAAAAGGGACGTGTCTACAGTAGACATTAATTTTATGAAAAAAGATGATTGCTCTCTAGCAAAACTGGGAAATACATTTGTATAGAGAATCGCAGCCCCTGTTCCCTCTTAAAAAACGCTCTCAACTTTCACTAAAAGTGAAAGTTTTTTTATCATGACAATTTGTAGGGTCATGCGTGTCAGTGATCAGCTTATCTTATAATTATTTATTTTCACTTCCATCTTTAGCCGAAACAAACTTTTGGATTCTATTTATTTACAATTCCTTAGGGGCATGCGTGTGTTCTCCTGTGCAGCCTCTTTGTTGATCATCTTCACTTGAACTTTGTAATATTTGCTGTTTTTTTTCGAGCAATACCAGATGCTTTGACCGGAGAAGTTGATGCGTTTTGAAAAGTACATGTACTGACCAATGTTGAGCAAGTAGTTTCCACTACGGAGAGGGATCAGCTTCTAATCTGAAAAGAAAACCAACATTAATAGGCAAGTTAAACTGTTTGTTTGATTTCTAGATAATTATGATAGGTTGTGAGTGTGTGTAAGTGATTTTGACATCAAACAAAAATACAATAATTGTTATAATTTTAAGAAAAAATGAGAAGAAACAGCTATTATGCATTCCGTCGTTAGAATAATTAATAACAAATAACGATACTTCTTCCATTTTTATTTTAAAATTAAGTTATAAACAATGATAATTACTAATTAAAAAAAAAGATTATTTAGATATAATTAGACATATTTTAGTTACCTATTTCGTTCTATGTAAACGGAATTTATTCAAAAACAGTTTCTTCAGCATCGTATACTAAGTACCTACCTATGGTAGGTACCTACTCCTATGAAATAACTTAAGATAACTTAAAACGAAACTAAAATAACATTACCTACACAATTCACTGCTAGAAATAATAATGTCAAAAACATCATCACTTCAATTTTTACGTTTTTTTCTATAATCACGTTAATTTGGTTAGTGAGCAGACGAACCCTTCTTAAAATTATCATCTTATAGTTCTTTTCACATTTATTTTGCCTCTGATAGCTGTAGTCCAATAGCAACTATATTCATATCACTATACTTTGACAGAGTTGTGAGTGATAGCAACTTAACAACAAACTTATTGCTACGAGCATAAAGATCACTGTAATTTTGACAGCAATGCAAGGGCGGAGTTAAATTAACTAACACTGAAACATAATTTTGCATGCATGCCGTCGCTTTGTACGGAGCGATGTCCATTGAAATGTTAAAAGTAAAGGTTTGGTCAAACCAGCACGAACAGGTTGCCTACCAACTGCAGATATCGAGCACCCATTCTTATTTTCAATATCTGTCAGAGTCCGGTTTCCGGAGCCGTGTCCACAATTTTGTCCGTACCGGCTTAATCAAAACCCAAAAGGCACAACTTGGACAGCGTGTATCTAACTATGGTTATGTTTACCAGTATACTGTACGGTTTCGTTATTATAGGTGACCAGAGTGACGTCACATGCAGTTTGCTTCCTGTGCTTGCAATACCACCGCACGCGCGGCCCATTCTTCGCTTTGCAATAAAAAACGAACCCATGCCTTAATAAAGTCCATTTGTTTACTGAAAAGGATAAAAATAAAAGTAAACATTAGGTTCTATATATAATTATAGAATAAAGAGGAGTCGTGGAAGTAGTATGTTTTAAACAAAAAGACAAGACAAGGACAAAGATAAGGTGGTTTTGTGAATTAAATGCATTGAACTTTTAATTCATAATTTATTAAGGCAGAATGTAAACTACTCGTAGACAATGCTCAGGCTTAAGACTAATACTTACAGTTATGTACGTTCTCACTAAAACCTAGGTGACTCGTGAATTAATGAGATTTCCAACCCTCGGCTCAGCATTGCAATGAAACGACAATAGTGCGCTTGCAATCATGTTTAGACATTTATGTAGGTGTCGCTTAGTGTAAGTAAAAAAACTTTTTGCAAAAAAAAAAAAACCGGCCAAGTGCGAGTCGGACTCGCGCACGAAGGGTTCCGTACCATTATTATCAAAAAAAGGGCAAAAAAATCACGTTTGTTGTATGGGAGCCCCCCTTAAATATTAAATTTATTCTGTTTTTAGTATTTGTTGTTATAGCGGCAACAGAAATACATCATCTGTGAAAATTTCAACTGTCTAGCTGTCACGGTTCATGAGATACAGCCTGGTGACAGACAGACGGACAGACGGACAGACGGACAGATGGACAGACGGACAGACGGACAGACAGCGAAGTCTTAGTAATAGGGTTCCGTTTTTACCCTTTGGGTACGGAACCCTAAAAAACCGACTTCAAAACACAAAAAAGTGAAAAATAACTTTAGCTTCAGAAGTCGGTGACAATGAAAAATAACTTTAGCTTCAGAAGTCGGTGACCTTTTTTGATTCATTTAGTTTTTTTATTAACTTTTTTGTGTTTTGAAGTCGGTTTTTTTTTGTAAAGTTTTTTATTTTTCCATTTTTAGTCGTAATAGCTTAAACAAATATATGCTATGCATTTATTTTACATTGTTAACAATACATGTCATGGTAATAGGCTTATCCCCATTAAATGGAACTTAACATTATCTAAACTGTCGAAATTTACGTGTATTGTACACATCTGCGTACCCCTCAGAGCATACAGGCGTGATGTTGATGTTACGTCATGATGTTGTATAAACAATAAACATCCAAGCGATTGCAAAAATCACGACCGATTTACCGTCTAGTTTTGAAGAGTTCCATTGTATATCTCCGAAGACCAGCATCAGATCTTCACCAAATTTAAATGCAACCATCTCAGGAGTACACTCTTTCAAATAATAAAATAATTTTGAAAATCACTCCACAAATGGAGGAGAAATCGGTGAACATTCATGAAATTATACCACACGACTGAAGTAAAAATAACTATAAAATGAAAACTACTGGGCCAAACTATGTAAAATTTTTATGGGACCAAATGGCAACTATTTCGCATCAAACTAAAAAAGAATCACGAAAATCGAAAAAAAAAAAAAAAAAAAAACCGATCGATTTGAGAACCTCCTCCTTTTTGGAAGTCGGTTAAAAATGAATGCACATTCTCAATTCAGAGGATGAGTCATGTGCTTAAACCTAGAGATTAAACATATTACATGAATTACTACACTTAATTTTTTATTGTAATATAACTAAATGATTGAATAAGAAATAAAGTATACTTTGTAATTGGAAAATAACGTAAATATTTGAAAAAAAAGTTGCGTTCGTCGTCACCGCACTAACAACGATGGACTTAGCTTATATAGCACACTGGTATGCAAACTACTAGCAAACCGCCAGTCATAAGACATTGTATTTACAGCTTCATGCACATAGATAGCTCTACCCAATTCTGATATACTTTCCCCCAACTAAACGATAGTTCGGAGGTTGATGTGTGTGTTCATAATGCCCATATTCAATAACATTTTGGCGGTCAAACACTAGTCTTGCTTTGCAGCCTTTACCATAGTGTGAGGAGCACCGCCAGTGGACTGTCCCTTTCGTCTCATATTTCCGGTAATGGCTATACGTGTAGTGGTATAGCAGAATCAATTGTTTTCCTGTTTTCGATTGTACAAAGGTGTATTCTGAAAGCATTAAAAATATTAGAAACCATACCAATACAAACAACAACAACCAACAATACAAACAATACTTTAATCTAAACTGCACACGACGTGAACTCACTGCTGTCACAAGCCATCGGGAACTATTTTTTTTTCTGTGTAGTCTAGAATTGTATTTCTATCACCAATCTGGTAAAATGAAGTTATCTTCTGGTTCTTAAAAAGTGATTTTTTTCTCAAACTATTTAGATATAAACAGTGGTAAAAAAGTTCGATAGCTTGATGTTGTGAACACGTGTAAAGATATACAATTTGACCAAGATTAGCATTCACTTTTGGAAAATTCGTATACTTGTATTAATTATGTAAAGTTTGATAATAAAAACTTAAATAATAATCATCACGGTGTATAGTTTAATTAGTATAATTTATTGACAAAACAATGGAACTTATTTAAAACAACGTGCACATTTCATGACAATTTAACATACTTTCCGCTGAAAATGAAATGCTGTGGTGGTGGATGACTATGATGACTGTTCACAGAAAATATGTTCTTAAAACTATCAAGTAACAGTCTTGCTTTGCATTTCTTACTATTGTGCAATGGACACCTTCATGTTTGAGAGCCTTTCTTACCGGAACTACGGTGATGACTAAAATTGTAACCTTTATACATCAAAAATTCCTTTCCAGAGTGGGTTTTTACTAGTCTGTATTTTGAAACAGATATTAAAACAACAATAATGTAATGATTGTACATACTTGTAACAGTCGCATGAAGTGAGCTACGGAAAATATTTTATCAGTACTGTTGAAAGTCTTTGTAGGAATATGAAACGATTTGTAAGCGATCACCACATTTGTCTCAGGCCTTTGGTTACTGGCTGATACAATAAAACAAAAGAACTTGAAATACTATTTATTTTTAGTATTTCTGATAAGTTTGTACTCAGTAGGTTTTAGGCCGGGCCTCGTAGTAGTGCAGGTTGGCAAATGTCACATGTTTTCGAATTCGTTTGCTAGGAAAAATGATTATAACTAACAGAGATAAAGTAAGAAATCATTTAATTTTCTATGTAACAATAGAAATACTCAATTTTATTCTAATCATTTACTCTTTACTACACTGGTGGTATATACAATGATTTAACATTACGTAAATAATAGGTTCTGGTATCGGTATTTAAATACTATAGTTATTTTTATACTCAGTTATTTTTATAGTAAAACCTAATATTTTAATAATCCGTCTTCCTTTGCGTATAATTATAAAACTTAGGCCGTGAATGTGTATGCTCATAAGTCCCTTTTAGAATAGTAGTATTGTTACCATTCAGCAATAATGTCGCTTTACAGCATTTGCTTTTCATAGACGAACACCTCCAGCGGTTGAACCCAGCCTTCGATTGATGAGTATTGTAATACGTGAACCCATCGAGCAGTACTAACCAGGTCCCTTTTTGAGATTTGACGAACTTGAAAGCTGAAAGAGATTAAAATGTTACCATCTTTTCTTAACCGTAAGAAGCTGCTAAACTATCGGTCAATAGAAAGTCTCTCGCTTCGAGTTCTTACCACGAGCACGTCCACGACGCTACTCACGAGTATTATATTTCTTAGGTAGATGACTATGGTTATCATCTATGGATAAAATTTGATTATTATTTAAGTTCAGCACTAGTTTTGCCCTGCAGCTCGCAGTAGTACAAAATGAGCATCTCCAATGAAAAACACTATGCCACTATGTCTGTGTCTAAGTCAAATGTAATTACTGTTTTTGACCATAGTCGGTACTCATTGACATAGCATATCTTTAAGTTCAATTCCACTTGAAATTTTTGACATTTTTGCACGTGACATTCTGTATTATTTTCTCTTTTTTATATGTTTTATTTTATTTAAACATTATTTGAATTTTGACGTAGTAAAGCTTCACTTACTTTTGACATTTATATATTTTTCTTTGTTTTTATTTTTAAAGGTTATCAATTTTAATGTCAATGACCTCTATGAGTATTTGTACGCCTTCGGGCATAACATAGCGCGCTTGTAATCTTTTGTAACAACTATTTATTGTACCTGTGTTAACAAATGATTAAATGACTTATGACTTAATGGTGAACATTTGCTTGAACGAACATGGCAGTAGGTATGTCCATTGTATAGCATCAAGTTCGCCCCTCACTTTGGCGTGATGAACTAGAACTCGAAACGTCGTCTATGTAATAACATACGATGTGTCATTAACATTGAAACGGGATATTTACCATGTTTACTATTTGTTCTGGAGCAGTTCGTAGCTATATAATATCAGCCTATCGGGTAGGTCTTTAGGTTAAGCCGCGGTTGCCTAGGTTGACTAATTACATACCGATCTTCCTCCGTGCCGCAGAAAGCACGTTAAGCCGTTGGTCCCGGATGTCATTTGTAGATTTTTGAGTCTTTACAGGTAGTGTGGCCCGAAAGTCTGACAACCAGTCTTACCAATGTATGTTGTATTACCAAGTACTATAGCCTATAGCCTATCTAAACTCCACAGTTTAGATAGGCAGTCACTCCATGTAAAATACTGCTATTCAGCTGCGTCCGGTTAGAGTTCTTACAGACGAGCGGCACGTTGCCAACGGCAGATAAACTGCAGCCGTCGCCACCTGTCGTCGACCGTCGTCGACGACGTATCGGCGGCGGCTGCCGCCGACGGGTGGCGATGATTGCAGTTCTAGCGTGCCGCGTAAATCTGTTTCAGTCGAGGTTGACTGCAAGCGATGCCACCCGTCGACGGCAGCCGTTGACGTTTTTAGTAGTTTGAAAACATAATATACAGTGTATTGGATATTGACCACAGGGCCAAAGGGGTAAAAAATAAAATTGTAAAATGGTAGTTATTTCAGTATGTAACTTTAAAAAAATGAATTATATTTTTATTTAATAAAAGCGGGTTTCTTGGAAATAATGAATGCCGTTAAATATGGCTGTAATTGTTATTTATTTATTTTAAACTTTAAGCATATTAGTGGTACATAGACCGGCTTTATGCCGCCGCAAAGCATTCTTCAAACAACATTTGAAGTAACTATGCCAACATAGAGTACGACAATAATTAAAAACTACCGATTTGTATTCGAAAATTAATGTACGTACAGATATACCTAAATACTAACACACACATTACAGTTGCTATAGTTTTTTTTAATTGACTTAATTATTCATTTGCTGCAATTATTACATTGGGTCACTAGTTCATTATGCAAATACACAGACATAAAATAGGTTTATTTCTGTTCTAAATTAAAGCAATGATGAATAAAATGAGGTTGTTTTGGGCATCGCGGCAGTATGTTGTCACTTTCTTGGTCTTTCTTTTTGCATACATCCGGTCAACTGTCTCTACATTTATTTTATAGCATCTCGAACAGCATTTCCTAGTTTTTCTTGCTGGACCTTCTTTTCTTGTCAACTTATATGTCAACTATATTATATGTCAACTATTATGCCTTTTTCTTCTTATTTATTTTTTGTACCATGACTGACAAAAACCTTGGCACAGCGGCGCTGGGACTGTAAATTAAACTATTCGAGCTGCGTCAGTTATGGGTGATTGTCACTTGATTTTCCTATATTATTGAAATAAATAAAATGAATCCTTTTAATCATTAGGTACATGTTTATTTCACACCTTTTGGAAGCAACTTTTAAAGCAAGAAAAAAATGTTTTACAATGTCGTAAATCCAGCCTAGCAGTTAGTGAAACAGATTATTAAAAAATCTGTGTTATCAAATAGGGACAAAACCACCTTGTTTATGGCATAAAGATTGTAGAACAAGGCATAGAGAATAGCTTATTATCCTTATTTTAACATCGATACGGTTTTTCCGTCTGCGTTGTTTTGAATTGATGAATTTCAAGTTTGAAATAAAGTATTTTTTATCAAATTAATCATCTGTTCCGACTTATGATAGATGATTGATTATTGTTTTTAGCTAGAAAATACAACCAATCAAGCCAATCCGACCACATGTTATAATAAGCTATGATATTATATTTCGCGTTTTTCAGAAAACATTTTTAAATAATTTTAGGATTAAACTAAAAGTCTTGACCACAAGATCAGAAGATAGGAACACCTTAATATGCAATTCATATTGTAAATATACAAAGAACACAATATCATAAATCAATATTATATATCCAGGAAGACTACAAATATGTTTCAAATATTTTATTCTTACTTAATTAATTCTGATATATTCGCCATTAGAGTTACAACAAAATTGCAGTGGTGGATGGCTATGCTCTAGGTCACCAGATATTATTTCACGACGATCATAAACTAATATTTTTGCCTTGCAGTGTTTGCTGGTTCTTGACGAACAGCTCCACAGGACAGTCCCTTTGGTAGATTTCCGATAATTTGATTTTGAACAATATGTGTAGTTTTTGTGTAGAACTAACTGGTTGCCCTTCCTCGAATTGATGTACCTACTTGAAATCTGTAATAAAAATATATTAAAATTTCGTGTCACGGTGTTTATTGTCCCACTCTTGCGAAACGGCTCGGCTGATTTTTATGTATATTTGGTAGGTATGGGAATAGGCATTAGGCATATTATGTGGCAGAACAACGTTTCCGGGGTCAGCTAGTAAAACTATACTAATCAAGATGTTATTTAAGATGGATGATTTAATACCGGCTATTAGTTAAAAAACCCATGCAATTCAACGACTACGATACCGCGACATATTAAAAGAACATAATTATATGTTTTTAATATTTTATGATTAAAAGAATAATGTCATAAACAAGGAAAACAACAAATTACGTTATAAAAGACATTTTATTATTCTTCTATACGTAAATTCTGACATATTGGCCACTAGGATTAATACAAAAGCGTGGTGGTGGATGGCTATGCTCTAGGTCACCAATATTATTGCACGACGATCGTGAACTACTATTTTAGCCTTGCAGTGTTTGCTGGTTCTTAATGAACATTGCCACTGCACAGTTCGTTTGATAGATGACTCATAATTGAAACAATATGTATACTCTCTGTGTAGAATTAATTGCTTGCCTTTCGTTGTATTTATGTACTTGAAATCTGAAATAAAGCTGAGTGTCAAGATAAAATGCACGATAATAATTTTTAGTAGGTATAAATACAAAATCAAACCTATTCAAACATTAAGAAAAGACGTGAAATATTTAAAGAATTTTATTGGGATTACATTAATACAATGCCTAGGTTAAATTCGTAATTAGATCTAAAGAAGATTGGAATCTATGGGTGCTTGCAAGAGGACACAAGTTTTCAGTACGGACAAGTCGATACGGATCGGTACCGATCGCACACAAACAATCAGGTGCTTACCCATGCATACCTGTGCCTGTGTCTTTGACTATTATCTCTGCACCAATCGGTTATTGTAGTTGGTAGGTTATTATATTTTCTTTAACATTAGATAAACATACCTACTTTTACTTAATTTAATTGTTTTAGTAATAAGTGACAATCTAATTACTGAAATTGTACAAAACAGTCAGGTTTACAAAGAGTTAGGGGACTTTGTCCAGCAGTGGGACACAGCATAGGGTGTGGAAAAAAACGTATCCTAAATGTTTGGTTACAAGTGCTGTGTAGTATAATAAGAGGTATACCGCAAGCCGCTTCCATCAATTCAAAAAGTACATGATTCGAGACCCCCAGATTAGACGATTATTATTTTCAAAATTTAAAAGAAAATTAGTTGTCACACAGTACAATTTATTCCTATCTAGATTCAGATATACTGTCCATTGCTGATGAAAAATGATGGCGGCGGATGGCTGTGCTGATCTCGCTTACCAGGCACAATCTTACCATCATCATCATCGACTACAAGTTTCGCCTTACATTTAATTGTGGTACATGCTTGTGAACATTTCCAGTAGCTAGTTCGTTTTGTTTGAGAGTAATTGCTAAAGTTGTATATGTACTCTTTGTACAGAATTAACTTGTTACCTCTCTCCGAAGTTATATACTTGTATTCTGAAACAAAGGAAAATTATTATTAGTTCAATAGTACCTTATTTATTTTTTATGAAAATGTAGCATAGAACCAATCCAACCACTTATTAAAAGACACGAGCAAGATTTGTATTTATTGGAATATAAGAAAAAAAAATAACTACAAGATGTAAAGCATCATAGAGTTGGCTTCAGCAGAATCTAATATAATTATATACCAACTGGATAATTAACAGCTCTGAAGAGGGTCTTCCGCGGCACAAGATGCATATTCAATCCAGGGTTTCCCAAATTCTGCGAAATGAAAAGAGAGAAAATCCTTTTAGAAATAATCAGCCAGGGGAAACGTGGCAGAAACGCTTAAAGGATAATTATCCTTTAAGCACTCGCACAATAAAACTAATTTATTTTCATATTTTTATTGAATTAATTGAACATACTTTTAGATTTATTCAGGTTTAGGTACCTATTAATTGGGCTAGTTGTAGGTTTTCGGAGCAACTGCAGGATGTCTCTTTAAAAGAGTTTCTGCCACGTTTCCCCTGGCTGATTATTTCTGAAAGGATTTTCTCTCTTTTCATTTCGCAGAATATGGGAAACCCAGGATTGAATATGCATCGTGTGCCGCGGAGCCCCTCTTCAGAGCTGTTAATTATCCAGTTGAGGACAGAAGTTTCTTCTTCAGGTATTAAAATTGTGGGTGGACCTGGACGTAGACTAACTTTGTCTGGATTGTCGACACGTAAGTATTACGTAGATCGTGGTACTTGAAACTTCTTGGCTGCATTTGTTTTACTCATGCCACATTTAACTGCATTTACAGCTTTCATCATCAGTTAGCTTTTTACGCAGAAAAGCATGTCATTATTGCAGTATATGTTTACCTATTCTTTGTAAAAAATTTACTGTACACCAGAATTTGAATTGTTGCACTTGAAATCCTTATTATTTAACAGAAATATGGCTGAAATATTTATTATAAAATGTAATAAAAAACGTTAGCTAGCCAATAAAAGACAGGTAGAGATTTAAGAAATTTATTTACATATTAAATAGACGAGTACAAGACATAAGAGATCGTTCTGAAGTAGATAGTTATTTAATAAATGCCTACTGTGTAAACATTTACAAGCGCTATATTCAAAATCTATTATAAATATTTTTTTAATAGGTACTCGTTCTTAGAAACTACATCCTTCAATTCGTAAACATTATTGTATATAGGATGTTCAACAAAAGATTTACACAAATCATAACGGATAAACAATGGACAACAAAACTTTAAGAACAACAGGATGCACAATAAAGTTAACAACTAAGCTAACAAATTAAGTAATAATAAAATATATTCAGTCAAATTAATATAAAACAAAATCTTTGGTACATTTAAAAAAAACAAATAACACTTAAAGTTAAATAATGTAGGAAGAACAACAAGATTTAACTAGATTAAAGACTTATAGACAAAAGAGCAAAACATCAAGCCGCTGTCGTTGAAAATCTTTACCAAAACTGTCGAACAATCTTCAGAGAGTTTTTCATTAAAAGAATGTTATATACGAAGTAAATAACGGGATTAAAACAAACATTAAACCTAAGAGATTTGTCTTAGCAAGCCATGGGCTGAGGATGAAATCTATAAACGTTACTTACGATGTGCTTTGATTGTAGTTTGACAGATTTCAGACGATAAGTGACAAGCATACTACCTAACTAAAGTTCGTGCCAAGTTACATTTATTGCCCTAGATTATTACTTTCTAATTGTAAGATAACAATAAGAATATTAAAAGTGTATCGCTACATGTTCAACTATTAGTTGATGAATTCCCTAAAAGCTAGATAGAGGAACGGTGGGAACACGGATAATGAAATGCGGGTAGGGGGGGTTTTTTTTTTTTTTTTTTTTTTTTTTTTTTTTTTTCGGATAGGAAATCATCAAATAACCCCTCCCGCTCTGGCCGGAGCAGGAGGGAGTGTCAGACTTTTACTGACTAAAACCCATCCATGTTCCTTCATCGCCCTTTGTGTTCCGGGGCCACGGTATCTCTTTCGAATAGTCCCGCAACCCCGGAAGGGCGGGTTACCTGCTAAAACTAATACCTATTATGAAAGAGACATTTCACACGTTTCTTGGATAGATTCTAATGTATTCTCCATTTTTGATGTAGAATTTGGGTGACGGATGGTTATGGTTCTGAATAGACATAACTATGCCATCATCATCAACTAATATAGCCGCCTTGCAGCTATCTGTGGTGCGGCTTGAGCATCGCCAGTAGGAGGTATCTTCCACAAACGAGTAATTACTAACGAAGTATGGATACCCGTTGTAAAGAATTAACTTCTTGCGTTTTTTCATGTAGATTAACTGGAAATCTGAAAGACAGAAACCCTTTTTACAATTGGAAGGTGGTTGTTATCATAAGGTCAAAACAAAGAAGAAAGAAAGTAAAACTGTTTATTCTGTGCAAACAAACTACAAGCTACTAAACATGTGTTGAGTTGATGATGACAGTGCAGCGTATATAAATGTGCAATAAGTTTTAATATGAAAATGACACATCAACCCAATGAAACCAGGTAGTAAAAGACGCAGATGGTTTAAAAGATTTTACTAGGATAAGAATGCAAAACATACAAATCAATATGAGCAGATACCTATAGAGTTTAACCAATAACAATTAAGTAATTCTAATAACTGCCTATTATAGTCTCACTGCAGGGCAAAGGTTTTTTCTCAAACAAAGAAGGTATGAGCTCCACGCTTGGTCAAAACTTTCTTCTACATTTACTTGAAACTGAAAATACACATTTCACACTTATCATTTCGTTAGTTTTGATTGGGTGTGAAGCGCAAATATAAAACTCAGTCTGAAGAAGATACGATATTAACCACAAAACTGTCAGCATAAAGTGTTTCAAAGTTAGTACTGTAGAACTCACATAATAATCTGCATTGAATATTTAAATAAACACAAGCCTGACGTTAAAATTTGCTGGCTTCTTGCGCTGTGCATCATCAGTAGCCTTTTTTGGGTAACTAATGTTGCAGTATGTTCGTGTACCTGTTTTTTGTACCTAATCATTGCTTGCCCTTTATGTCGGTCCAATAAGCTATTTGGTTTACATTTTACTACGTAATTTGTAGATTTAACTGTGAACCAAATGGCTTGTTCGACCATATATGAAATCTGAAATACAATTATTTAATTATCTCATTAAAAGGTGGCTGTTAATAGGTAGCTACTTAAACTAACACCTGATTAGAAAGATACATTTAATTGTTTCATTGATAGATTCTGATGTATTCTCCATTTTTAATGTAGTATTTGGGTGGTAGATGGTTGTGGTACTGGTTAGACGTAATGTTACCACTAACATCAACGAATATTGTCGCCTTGCAGCTATTTGTGGTGCGGCTTGAGCATCGCCAGTAGGAGGTTCCTTTTACAGAAGAGTATTTACCAAAGAAGTATGGATACTGTTTGTACAATATTAACTTCTTGCCTCTCTTCGAAGTGATGTACTGGATATCTGAAACAATGAAAGATCATTAGCAAATTCAAAGTCGTCATCAGTTAGTCAGTTCATCTTTAGTTAATCAATTGATAAATATGAAAAAACTCCTCAAGCCAAACAAACCAATATTATTAGAAGACGTAATAAGTTTAAAATATTTTATTAGGATGAAAGCGCATAACATAAAATCAAACTAAGAATCTCATAAACGAAGTTGTGGCAACAACAAATTGGTGGATGGGTGGTTACCAGAGACAATTTTATCATGTTCATTTAGGAATAAAACTGCCTTGCATCGATTTGCGGAGCGACTTGAGCACACACAGTATGTTGTTTTCTTGGTAGGAGAGTACTTATTATAGCTGTATGAATACTCCATATAGAGAACTAATTTCTTGTCTCTCCTCGATTTGATATATTGGAAATCTGGAACAAAGCAACGTCATTATCAAATTTTAACACGCAGGCAAGCTGTGAGCTGCCACCGACGAAGCCTGAGCCAAGTTACTGGCAAAGTTTTAGGAAGAAAAAGAAAACAAGAACAAAAATATCGTGCCAGCCACATGAAGCTGAAGAAGAATTGAAATGTGGTTAATATCTTAGTATGAGAGTATCACAGCTAGCCAATCAAATATATTTAAAAGACGTAACAAGTTTAAAAGATTTAATTAGAACAGAAAGCGCAAAACATAGAAATAAATCTGAGAGAGAGAGGCGAGGCCTTAAAAACTAGGCCAGCACGTAGGTACGGATAATCTCGAATAACACAACAGAGTCAACAGTCAAGCTTTTATTTACATGAGGTGGGATTTTTGTTAATATATAACATTTCAAACCGATATTCTTATGAAAAGACCACTAAAGTTTAAAAGATTTAATTATAATAAAAGTACACACACTATACACACAAGAACAAGAAAAAAGTAGAAAAAAAATGTAGCAGTCAGGTAGATCATGACTTGGATGGGCACATAGTTCTCGAATTACACGCGGGCGATGCCGCGGGAAAAGTCTTTTTAATCGAACATAAAACTAATGAAGCCACACCACACCCCTAAGCTTTTTTTGCCTCCAGCCAGCCCGCTGCGGCCCCCCGAAACATTCATGTCAAACCGAGTTAAAGATGTAACACTGATGACTTAAATAGCAAAAAATACTTGACTCTACATTGTGTCTTACCTAAATAACAACAGTTTTATCTAAATTGTTTCTATTTTAAATTCTGAAATACTTTCCACCTTTGACTAAAAATTGTGGCGGTGGATGACTGTGGTCTGGGTTACCAGATATAATTTTACCACGAGCATCAAGTACAATTTTTGCTCTGCACCTGTTATTTGCCCCTCGCGTTGTGCATTGCCAGTAGGTTGTTTTTTTGGTAGAATTGGATCTCGTGAAGTTGAAAGTGTACTCTTTGTGCAAAACTAACGGCTTGCCTTGTTTAGAATTGATGTACATATAATCTGAAATAAAACAAATTATCAATAGGCAGGCTTTTATTTAAAGGGAGGTTGCTGATTCATTGATAGAAAAGCCAACATCAAATCGATCCAAAAGCTGAAAGACGAAAATTGTTTAAATATTTTATTAGGACTACGTTGTTTAGCACTTCTAAGAAATAAAATAAATGAGCCTTACTTTTTCAAGAAATTTTACTCAACACTCTTAACATCTAATTAAGGATCAGTTAAACCGGTACGTTCAAATTGCGGACGGAAGCTGAAACCAGACCTTTACAGAATGTTTAATACAGTATCTTTCAGTGCCCGGTATGCGGAGCCGCGACGTCAATTCGTCCGTATCGCTTTGACCAAACCTCTTGGGTGTAGCCCACACAGTCATGTTGGGGACGGTCTGGTTCGGCACCAGCCGGGCCGTGATAATAATGATGTATTCGTTCCAAAAAAATGTCGACTCGAACCGATCAGCACTAGCTTGAGGGAAACTAATTAATGGTTTTGGGTCAGCTTTCTTGTACAAGAAATACTGCCGAAGCAAGTAGTTTAAACTCTGATATATTGTCCGTCATTTAAGAAGAATTTAGGTGGTGGATGAGTATGTTCAAAGTGACCAGATATAACTTTACCATGATCATCAACCACTATTTTCCCTTTGCAATAATTCGTTGAGGTTCTCCCTGAGCATTGCCAGTTGGTACATTTTTTGCTGGAATAGTTTCTAGCGAAGTAGTATGTGTACCCCCTGTGCAGAATTAACTGTTTGCCTCTCTTGGAACGAATGAACTTGATATCTGAAAAAAAAAACAACTTAGTGTGTAATACTATCTGGTTGTATAGGTAGTATATTCAAAAAATATTACAGATCATTATTAGAGATTCCGAAAAAACATGATTGTAAAATAAGAAAATAACTGACTTCGAAGTACCTATATAAATAAACGAAAGTAAGTTTAACCATGCGCTGAAACTATTTTACATGCAATTGATGAGCTCGCAAAACATGTGTTCTTTACATCCATTTACAAGATTTTTTTATTATATTATTATAGCTAGCCTGTATTGTCCCACTGCTGGGCAAAGGCTTCCCTCCATTCATTCCAACGGTCACGATTCTGTGCTATTTCTTTCCAATTCTCAAGGAAGACATCTAGTTCGTCCCGCCATCTCTTTCGTGGTGTGCCGCGACCCCGTGTCACTGTTTCAGGGCATATTAACAGTTCGTTCGGCATGCAACAGACACGTCCTTTCTAGTCTCATTTAAGTTGGGCAGCCTTTTGAGCCACGTCAACGATTGATAAATGTAAATTAGTTTGGAAAAACTAAATGGCCTCATCTAGTTTTACCAAACTAATTTATCTCGTCGGTTAAAGTGTTGGTAAATACCATTTTTTTAAATAAACATCATTTAATCATTTGATAATTTTGAGACTTTACCTAAAACAAACGTATACATATAAATAACAAGAGTTCGATTAAAAGTTTAAATACAAATACCTACCACTAGTATGTACTAGTGCTAGTGGCTAGTGGCTCTGATGTATGTACATCATCACATCTTTTCATTCTTTTAAAATTACAAATAATACATTGACAAATTTTACGAACAAAAAAATCAACACTATATTTAAAAACTGAGTTAATTTTTAAATTTTTATTGTTACAAAAACTTGTACAAACTAAAGTAAATATAAACTTAAACTACCTAACACTTAAACAAAATGCTTCAATAATAATTATATCTTGACATTTTAAGTGCCTCGTTGGTCTATTGTAAGCCTCACCTGCGGTTCGGTCCGGTTAACTCATACTTGGCCAGGAAGGCTTACTTACTGGATTCTGCAGTAACGTACTAATTTGACCCTTCAGGGAAAAACATGCGTGATGTTTGTCAAATGTTTCAATTCTAAATTTTGTAATATTTGCCGCAATTGAGGAAATATTGTGGCGGTGGATGAGTATGATCTAAGTGACTCGATGTAATTCTGTCATTAGTGTCGACTTCCATTTTCGCCTTACAACCCATTGCCGTCCGAGCTGTACATAGCCAGAATGAAGACTTTTTTCTTTTAAGGATTTTACTGAAGCAGTATGTGTAGTCTTTATGCAGGATTAATTTATTGCCTCTTCTCGAATTTATGTACTTGATATCTGAAATAAATGTTATCTTGAATTAACAAAACTGTCTAATTGTAAAGTTCAGAAAAAATCTCGAGAAACTCGAACAAATTCTCGGTTTAATACTTAACTAATAGTTCTGTTCAAACTTTATGGCGGCTGGGAAGTTAGTTGTAAGTGACTGTAAGGGACAGCAAAGGTGACAGACTTTTTGTGTGTACAAGTCTGCGACAGACAAAAACTCTACGACAAATTTTGCGTGATTAATGTGTTTGACTATTATTTTGTCCACTTTATGGATCAACTGATCGAAAAGATCCTACTGATCGCCTTATAGTGGACAAAAACGTAGTCAAACACATCAATCACGCAAAATTTGTCGCAGAGTTTTTGTCTTTCGCACACAAAAAGTCTGTCCTCTGCACTGCCCCTAAATCTTACTTATGTTACATACACGCATAGCACCTAAAACGCTGACCGCGCGTTAGCCTAATTACCGCGGATTGCACCTTGCACCAGCGGAGACACGAGGCGCCGACGCAGCTCAACGTGATGCAGCCCGGCACCGAACATCGCGGCCTTCGCGAAATCGTCACTTTTGGCACAGCATCGGTCAACTGTCGACTATCTAGCTCATAATTAATATTGTAATTTTCTTAATTAAATTAAGTTTTAGTAAATTTTGTATTTCTTTCAATCCTCCGGCTACAGCCTTCGTAATTGGCGCAGTCGAGAGGATACTCGCGGGCCGGTTCGCGAGAGTAATTTGTTAGGATCGCGAGTCACCCGGGTGGCTTTCGGGCACCGTACGAGTATCCAGAATCTACAAGAAGAGCTGCAGTCCAGAGGAGTATCCAGACATCGATACAGAAAAGGTACAAAACCATTGCAAGTAAGTACTTTAGAATCGCTCTAGAGTCGCTTCCCTTTGTTATCCTTAATATTCCAAGATTTTCCATCCACGGCAATCTCGGTCCCCTAGGTTAGGCAATAGAAATAGTATTTTAGACGCTAATAGAAATTTAGAGGCAGAACAGGAGGAAAGTGATAGTTCATATATATCGAGTATTGCTGACTCAGTGGATCAAGTTTACAAGGCCCTACAATTGGTGCCGGAGTTCGACGGAAACTCGAACGTATTAACTCGATTCATAAAACTATGTGATCAATTAGTACAACAATTTATGAGAAACGGGCCTGAATTTCAATTAACTAATTTGGCATTATTAAACGGAATTTTAAATAAAATAGTGGGACCCGCATCGCGTACGATTAATTCGAATGGTATCCCGGAAACTTGGGAGGGAATAAAAAGTGCTTTAATAAATAATTTCGCTGATCAAAGGGATGAGACATCCTTGTACAATGATTTGGCGCTCTTAACGCAGGGTTCATCCACCTCGCAGGAATTTTATGAACGTTGTCAAAATCTCTTTAGTACTATTATGACCTATATCAGCCTGCATGAAACGATAGCGAGTACCATTGAATCGAAACGCACCTTGTACAAGAAACTCACGTTACAGTCGTACTTACGTGGTCTACGCGACCCGTTGGGTTCTCGCATTCGGTGTATGCGGCCTGATACAATTGAGAAAGCTTTAGAGTTTGTGCATGAGGAAATGAACACGTTGTATTTACAGCAGCGCAACGACCATGCTCCTGACAGGAGGACGCAGCCTCAGCACCAGGTTAGTCCTAAATTGCCTAATGGCCTTATGCCACCGATTCACATGGCACACCCCGCAGCGCGTGCTTTTAATCTGTCACCCCCCGGTTCTCCTAATATGCCGGGACCCTCGCGTCCGTCTATGCCCCAAGGGCAGCAACCTGTTCCGTTTTGGAAAAATCAACCCCCTCAAAATCGCGGTCCCACACGCACGCAGCAAATTTTCAGTTCACCGCCGCCCAATTATATACCTCAAGGTCAAGTTTTTAGAATGCCTGGTCCCAGGCCAGCTACTAGTAACACCCCACGGCCTATGAGTGGCGTAAGTGACTATGCGGCTAGACCATTCACACCACGTGCATCACACGATTGGTCTAGATCTGGGAATCCGCCACCCTCAAATTATTTCAGAACACGGGAATCTAATTTTAACGATTTTAATGACCAATTGCAGTATGACTATCATAGTGATTATTTTGTTAGCGGTGACTATTACCCCCAGGAATATTTTGAGTATCCCATTTACGTGTACCCGAATGAATACGTATATGAGAACCCACAGCGTACGGACTCTTACGTTATAGTAGAAGAAGTGAAGGAACCAACTTCGGCTACCGAAAGGGAGGATTTTCGGGAGGCCCCCAAATTAGACAAGTCAAAATAGAAATTAACTTGCAAACGCAAAGGCAACTACCATATATTCAAATTTCAAACCCTCCGCTTAAGCTATTAATTGATACTGGTGCAAATATGTCTTTTGTTAGCCCCGCAGTTGTTCAAAAATTCTTTGCCCATATACCGTGCAATTATGATCCCTTTGAGGTAACAAATATTCACGCTACCACTAGAAGTGATTATTCCATCACTTTACCGTGTTTCCAGGAATTTAACGAGTCAGGTGATATAACTCTTTTCGTTTATACGTTTCATAAATTTTTTGATGGTTTGATTGGCTATGACTTATTAGAAAAATTAGAATCTAACATTGACTTGAAGAACAGATTGTTGATTACTCGTAATTCTAGTAATCCCTTATTAATGTACGACTCTCGCAATAGTAACCTATTCGAGGACATAGTACCGGCCAATTCATCCAAATTAGTTAAAATCCCTATAAACTCTAAGGACGGTGACGTTTTTATTCCTGAACAGTTTATTTCAAATTGCTTAATAAGCGATTGCGTTACGACAGTAAAAAACAAGAGAGGTATAGTAGAGGTAGCAAATACGTCACGTCATGACGTAGTCTTTTCCATGAATCGCCCCGTTAGTGCAGAGTTATGCAATGTTCAGTGCACGCGCACCAAACAACAGTCCGATCGTGTAAAGGAAGTTTTGTCTCGGCTACGTACGAATCATCTGAACCCCGAGGAAAAAGCTAACTTAGAAGCACTGTGCGCTCGGTACGCCGATGTATTCTACATTGATGGCGAGCCATTATCTTTTACAAACCAAGTAAAGCACTCTATTCGAACAACAGATGATGTGCCAATCTACACAAAAAGTTACCGATACCCATTCATACATAAGCAGGAAGTTCAAGATCAAATCTCTAAAATGTTAGAACAGAATATCATACGACCCTCACAGTCTGCGTGGAGCTCCCCCATCTGGGTAGTTCCCAAGAAAGCCGACGCCAGCGGAAAAACCAAATGGCGTTTGGTTATGGACTTTAGGAAATTAAACGAAAAAACTATAGATGACCGTTATCCTATACCCAACATTTCAGATGTCCTTGACAAGTTGGGTAATTGCCACTATTTCACCACCCTTGACCTCGCGAGTGGTTTTTATCAAGTTGAAATGAACTCAGATGACATCCACAAGACGGCATTTACAGTCGAGCATGGACACTTTGAATTTTTCCGCATGCCAATGGGTTTAAAAAATTCTCCTTCAACCTTTCAACGGGTGATGGACAATGTCTTACGAGACCTTCAAAACGTTGTGTGCTTAGTTTATCTAGATGATATTATTGTCTTCTCAGTATCCCTTCAGGAACACATGGTCAATTTAGAAAAGGTATTTCAGAGACTCAGGGAATCCAATTTCAAAATTCAAATGAACAAATCGGAATTTCTAAAATTAGAGACTGCATATTTAGGGCACATCATCAGTAAAGATGGTATTAAACCTAATCCGGATAAAATCAGGGCCATTCAGAAATTTCCAATCCCCAAAACGGCAACTGAAATCAAACGCTTTCTAGGCCTGTTAGGGTATTATAGAAAATTCATTCCAGACTTTGCTCGTATAACAAAACCTATGACGCAATGTCTCAAGAAAGGTTCAAAAGTCGACATAACCAATCCAAATTATATCAGTTGTTTCGAGAAGTGCAAAACCCTTTTAATAAATGATCCGATCTTGCAATACCCAGACTTTAGTAAAGACTTTATACTGACAACTGATGCATCTAATCTTGCCATTGGTTCCGTTCTTTCACAAGGTCAGATAGGTACTGACAAGCCCATAGCATACGCATCCCGCACATTAAACACCAGTGAAATTAATTATAGCACAATCGAAAAAGAACTGTTAGCAATTGTGTGGGCAACTAAATACTTTCGCCCATACCTATTTGGTAGAAAATTCAAAATTGTTACAGATCACAGGCCTTTACAATGGGTCATGAATTTAAAAGAACCCAACTCACGTTTAACCCGCTGGAAATTAAAGTTAAGTGAGTATAATTTCACTACTGTCTATAAACCAGGTAAACTGAACACCAACGCAGACGCTCTATCCCGTATCGAAATCAATAATGAAGACGCAAACTCCATAGCAGTTAACACGTCTGAAAAACCCCCTTCAGTAACTGATTCTACAACAGCAACAGCTCACACCAGTGCTGAGAACCCCATATTAGAAATACCAATATCTGATGAACCCCTAAATAAATTCCACCGTCAAATATCCTTTGTAATCGTAGGAGATATCAAGAGACGCCCAACTGTGTCTAAACCATTCGAAACCCATACCAAAACCACCATACAACTATCAGAGTCAAATCTGGAAGAAGACGTAATTAATGCTGTAAAGGAATATGTAAATCCCAAAGTAAGAACCGGAATTCTTATATATCCCCCTCTAGCCATGTACAGTATAATCCCGATTTTGCAAAATAAATTTAGAAGTTCCGCCTTGAATATGGTCTTAACGAAAAAAGAGATAGAGAACGTTAAAAATTATTTGGACCAACAGGAAATCATCCGTAATTACCATGAAGGAAAAACAAATCACCGTGGTATAACTGAATGTTTCCTAGCTTTATCACACCGTTATTATTGGCCTAAAATGAAAGAAAGTATTTCAAAATATATCAATGAATGCAGTATCTGTGGACAGGCGAAATACGATCGGAACCCCATTCAGCAAAAATTTTCCATAGTTCCTCCCCCAACTAAACCCTTTGAAACTGTTCACCTCGATCTTTTCACAGCACAAAATGAGAAATTTCTTACCTTAATTGACGCTTTCTCGAAATATGCGCAAGCATATCATCTCAGAGATGGTACCGCGATAAGTGTTGTCCAAGCTCTTTTAACGTTTTGCACCCATCATGGCGTCCCTTACACTATAGTCACAGATCAAGGAACCGAGTTCACTAATGCATTATTTTCAGAGTTCGTCCGTCTTCATAAAATCCAGCATCATAAGATACTTGCACATACTCCTAACGACAATGGTATAGTAGAGCGCTTCCATTCTACTATTCTCGAACATCTCAGAATCCTTAAGTTACAAAAGTGTAATGAATCTGCTGTAAATCTCATGCCCTATGCAATCTTAGGTTATAACAACTCAATACACAGCTTTACTAAATGCAGACCTATAGACTTAATCACAGGACACTTTGATCCCCGCGATTCCTTAGATTTAAATTTAACAGAGCACTTATTGCAAAATTACCTACAAGACCATAAAAAACGACTAACCCAGGTCTACGAAATAATAAACGAAACTTCTCTTCACCATAGGACTGAATTAACTGAAAACAGGAATAAAGACCGCGAATCTGAAAAGGAATATATCCCTGACCAACAAGTTTTTGTCCGTAATCCACAAGCCAGTAGACAAAAGTTAGCCCCGCGTTATACCAAAGACATAGTCCTAGCTGACCTTCCCATACATAGTTACACCAGAAAAAAACGAGGTCCCGTTGCAAAATCTCGTCTAAAGAGAAGCCCTAAAGATTCCGTATTGTTACAGGATGTTACTACTAATACTACTACTCCAAATGACGCAAGGACAAGAAGTAACGATTGACCCTTTAGGAAGCGGCCCTGGAATACTTCCGTTTAATCTAGGAACGACGCGTATCGTTTCCCACTATCATTCCTTCCTCAATTATGTCAACCTCAATAGTATACAATCTCAGATAGATGCAGTTAATACCAGATTGACTGATATTAGACACACATTAAATAATAAGACATCCCTATTATTTGAACCGCACATGAATTATCTTACATGCAAACTAACTAAAATATCTACACAGTTACAATCATTTGAACATAATCAAAAGAGGACTCATTGATGGCCTCGGTTCCGTTATCAAGAGTATATCCGGTAATCTCGATCAAACTGATGCAACTAAATACGACAACGCCATAAAAATCCTTCAGGAAAACGAGTACAGGATGCAGGCCCAACTTAATCAGCATGTTAGTCTATCCAAAACTTGGGTTTCACAAAATGCCAACTTATTAACTAATATAACTAAAAACCAAGAGAAAATAGGCAATGTTTTAAATCAGATAATTAATAGCTCGGCAAACCTCGATTTAATCCACTACGCCCATATGGCTCAACACTTAATTATCTTAGATGATAACATAGACAATTTATCTGAAGAACTCCATAAACTAGAGTACACTCTAGCCTTTATACGTGCATTAAGCACACCGCATATGGTAGTTACTATAGCTGAGATTGAGAATATGCTAAAGAAACTAAGGATTTTATATTCAAATAACGAAATCCTTGACTTAGAACTAAGAGACTATTATGACGTAATTAAGCTAGGTTATTTTTATATAGAAAATCAGATAGTTATAGTATTTAAGGTGCCGATTGCCTTCCCTCCAATCTATAGCCTTTACAAACTTTCCATCGTCCCTAACAAGAATAACAAAATCCTTTTACCTACCTCACCTTTTATTGCGATTTCTGGACAAGATTCTATGTACATGGAGGCTGAATGCCCGAAGGTAAATTCTCTGTACCTCTGCGAAGCCAAAACAAAATACAAGGCCAAAGATGACCCCGACTGTATCCAGCATCTGATCTCCAAGCAAGAACTTCTCCCATCCTGTAAGCTGTCTTCAGTCGTCTTGAAGAAAGAAGCTGTAGAACAACTCGACGAGAAACATTACACCATCAGTTTCCCACATCCAACCAAAGTGAAGATATCATGCGGACAAGAAACATATAAAACCCTTGAAGGAAGCTATTTAGCTATCATCCCGCACAATTGCCACATCAAAACGCCCGAATTCACCATAGCGAACTCTAACAATCACATTAAGGGATTCGCTCTAGAGATTATGCAATTACCTACAAATAATGAAGACTTAGAAACGCCAAGCGAACCACCAATCGTACTCAACTCTGTCGATCTACATAATCTGCACTCAATAAACACGAAGATCATGCAACAGACTCCAGCAAAGCTTAATGAAGCAATTGATACAGCACTCTACCATACCACGATCCCGGTCTGTCTAATACTATCCGGTGCAAGTGCACTCATTATCGCACTGACGTACCGACGATATCGAGCGAAACGCCTCCACAAAAATCAAACAATGAAAACCGATGATGTTACATCTCCAGGAAATTATGCTGAAATTCGAGAACCACATGGAATCAGCCCTAGCGAGATAAGAATCGACCACAGCAATATTTCATCATCTCTCTCACACAAGATTTCGAAATAGTTGCTTATCTTCGGGGGGAGGTGTTACATACACGCATAGCACCTAAAACGCTGACCGCGCGTTAGCCTAATTACCGCGGATTGCACCTTGCACCAGCGGAGACACGAGGCGCCGACGCAGCTCAACGTGATGCAGCCCGGCACCGAACATCGCGGCCTTCGCGAAATCGTCACTTTTGGCACAGCATCGGTCGACTGTCGACTATCTAGCTCATAATTAATATTGTAATTTTCTTAATTAAATTAAGTTTTAGTAAATTTTGTATTTCTTTCAATCCTCCGGCTACAGCCTTCGTAATTCATAATAAGGTGGCTGACTTCGAAGTAGGTATATAAACGAAAAAAAAAAAACATTTTTGTAGTTTACAAGATTTTATTAGAAAAAAAAACACAATTATTATAAAATAACGTTGTGAAAAAGATATGAAATTATACATCTACCACTGTTTTCTTATTATGTAAATATTTTACTTGTTACGATTATTCATTGCGCTCAGTTAGATTAAGAAAATGTTTGTAACAATGAAGCAATGATGGCTTGATTTTATTCTGATTCATGTTCGCCAACTATTGTCTAGATTTATTTTTTATTTATTTGTCCTTTCTGTAAAATTTCAAGAATTTGTAGAAATTTCTACTGAATTATGAAACTACTTTTGTACAAAAAAAAATGGAGTGTTGCTGTCTTTAAATTAATAATACTAAAACAATTAGATCAAGCATTCCTAACATAGAATATTGTGTAATATGTTCCACTATTGATGAAGCAGCTGAGCAGCGGTGGCCCAGTGGTGGCGGCCCCGACTTACGAACAGTAAGTCGTGGGTTCGAACCCAGACAGGCGCATTACTTTGTGTAATTTATTTCATCACCACTGCTCACAAAACGGTGAAGGAAAACATCGTGAGGAAACCGGCATGTTCTAGAACCAAAAATTCAAAGACATGTGACATCTACCAACCCGCACTGGGCCCGCGTGGTGGATTATAGCCCATTCCCTCTCATAGAGAGGAGGCCTGTGTCCCAGCAGTGGGAACATTAATAGGCTGATGATGATGATGATTGATGAAGTGTTGGGGCGGGAAATGTTTATGGTCTAGTTTACCAGATATGATGTTACCATAACGGTTTACCACCATCTCTGCCTTGCAGTTGTTTGAAGTCCCTCCTGTGCATTGCCAGAGGGTAGTTTAATTTGATAAATATTTTCTAGTGAAGCCGTATGTGTACTCCTTGTGCAAAATTATCTGCTTGCCTTTATCCAAATTTATGATCTTGATCCTATTATCTGAAATGTAGGTGAAAGATTGAAAAGTAGTTCTAAATAAAAAAAATGAAATCTCAAACAAATAAAACTGTTTTAAACTAAACATGATTTTTTTAGATAAAAGCACAAAACAGCTTACTCTCGATCAGAAGAAGAAAATAATCGTCTATCAACATTAATGTAAGATAAATCATGATTTTAACGCAAAATAAGATAATAACACGACGAAGTAAACGACCGCTAGTCAGTCTAACTTGGCTGCGTGCTTGAAAGTTGGAACTTGCATTTCATTTAATTTAGAGTACTGGTCTTGTGTGTATAACGAAGTTGAGAAAGTAAGAAGAGTGAAAGACGCAAAAACTTCTAGGAATTTAATTAGAATAGTGCATTTTGATACAAGTGGAGAAAGTTTGTTATTGCATTCGAGGCGGAATTATAACAGCCGAGAATTGCAATAACAAATGTCGACGTGTATCAAACGACGTTTTTCAATACACTTTTGAAGAAATAAAATAACGAAAAATATTTTTGTCACGAACTATCAAACTATGATTTTAATTTTCTTTTTTTTGCGCGCTTTGGTTTCGCCAGGTTGAAAGAGAGGCAAAAGTATGAAGCCGTTAAACAGCCTAATGTAAAAAAATTGATTTATTTTATATTTTGGAATTCAGAACACAAATAAATGTCAATTTGTGTATAAAAGTAACGATTGGTTTTTTATAATCATGTTTATCTATGATATTCTATTTATTAACACAATTTGAATATTCAAAAAATATTTATGCCTTAAAGACGCATAGTGCTTTGCCGAAATACAAAAAAAACCATTCACCTCAGACCAATGATATTCTATTAAACAGATATGTAATGAGCGCGCAATCGTGAAGACTCGAAAACGCGCCAATTGGCCTGTTTTTCCTTTATTCTGCGTCACTGCGTGTATGTGAGCTGGCTCTCCCCCGCGGCACACTTTTTTCGGTGGTTTTGTAGGTGTATAACATATCTGTTTGTTAGAATATCATTGCCTCAGACTATAGGCATTGAACCAATTTGGACAAAGTATAGGTATAGTTATCTGTGGCAATTTTCATTCCCGCACACGTGCTGGAAAGTGGAAAAAATCGCACACGTGTGAAATACATTGCATGTTGTACCTAATCGTAGTGCGTTATGGACCTTTTTTCGAGGAAGTGTATTGAAAAAATATAAGCATAACAATTAGTGTCTCTTTCAGGAGAAGCCATAGAATTAAACACACTCGATTAAAATTAAAAGTATTTAAATGGAAAATATTACAATAAATAAGTTTTCGTCTGTAAGTCCCAGCCAAAAAGTAAGATGAATACAGTGTGTATTTCAGTCATTATGAAACATTGTGTCACTTTATTCCAAACCGGCAGAGATGCCAGCTCTTGTTCCTTGTAAGAGGGGTCGTGGAATGTGGTGCACTGACTGTACACATACAAAATCCTGTGGAACTATGCGGATTTCTACCGGAAAAAACAGTATTTCTTCTTCAAATACTGATGTACTGTCCCTTTTTTTTTTCGGATGGTAAATCATCAAATGACTCCTCCCGCTCTGGTTGGAGCAGGAGGGAGTGTCAGACTTTTACTGACTAAAACCCATCCATGTTCCTTCATCGCCCTTTGTGTTCCGGGGCCACGGTATCTCTTTCGAATAGTCCCGCAACCCCGGGCAGGCATCGGCCCTTGCGGACCCCTTCCTATTGCTGACTCTCTTTGAGGCGCGCGTGGAACACGAACGCGCCGTCGACACGGCCTGTCCTTCTTCTTCAAATACTGATGTACTGTCCCTTACAGATGGCATATTGGGGCGGGGGATGGGTATGGTCTCCAACCACAAATTTAATGTAACCCAGATTATCTATTGTTATTTTCGCCTTGCAGTTCTTTCTGATACGTCCAGAACACATCCAGAGTGTGTGACCTTTAGTAGGAGAATGATTATTGAAGCAGTATGTGTAATCTTTATACAAAACTTGTCTATTGCCTTGGTTCGAATTGATGTATTTGTAATCTGAAAAAAAAACAGTGACATTTGAATTTGCTGTGTACTGAATTTATGGAAAATTTATAAACAAAAGGGCATGTCAATTAAAAAATATTTAATTATTAATTACATTTCTATTTTATTTAAACAACCATAGCCAGTTTACGAAACTAAAAACTATAGGTAGTACTATATAAGTAGGTAATCAGTAAAAAAAAAAAAAATTCTAGATCCATGTAAAAAAAATACTACTAAATATTACGCGCTTATCTAAACTAGCAGGCCTAGACAAAGTGTCGTTCTGTCAGCGTTAACGATGATAGAGAAATTAAAAATGTGTCAGATTGACAATAAGCTACCGAAAATCTAGTCTAAATCCTGAAGAAATACGCATAATTGGAAGCGATTACCCTGTGTCCCAATCCTTAATTAGTACGATGGACTGTGGCTGCCCTTTCCATAAACTTTTTTCTCGTTATTTTCTGTATCTATTAGAACTTACTAAAAGTCTCGCGTGCAAAAGAAACAAAACAATCACACATTTATATTTTATTAATTGATTGAATTGCTTGTAATTGTTATTATAACTCACAAAAATATTTCAATCGACACGATAACACGGGTTTGCACAGGTATCAATTTTTTTACAAACTCAAAATCATTAATAATACAAGCAACAATCGCGAAAAGCGAAGATCTCGGATGCGCGCGAACAATGGGGAGGCTAACTGTGGAACCAAAGGCGCTAGCATAGTTGGTATCCAAACATCGTCATTGGTTGAAAATGTGGTAATGTCATTTTATATTTCAAATAGCTTAACCTCATTGGGACCACCTATGGTGGCGCCATCTGAGATTTACTTTGCCTTTGCCACCTCATTACTTTAATTTAATTTAATATATTCATTTAATTCAGACACAATGATCCATAATTTTGTAAATAGGTACCCGATACCTACACTAGAAAACATAATGTTAGTTATTTAAAAATCTGAGACAAGTAAAAAATGTATTAATAGTATGTATGTGTGTTGTGTGTGTGTGTGTTATGTGTGTGTATTGTGTTTGTATGTTGTTGTTGTTTGTGTGTATTATGTGTATAGTGTGTGTGTTGTTGTTGTGTTGTGTGTATGTTTTGTGTATTGTGTTTGTGTGAAGTATTGTATGTTTTAAGCTTTCACGGTTTAAAACTAAATTTATATTGTCACTTACGGGATATCTTCCGTGATCGGTAATTGACATTTACCAATCACGGAAGATATCCCGCCACGCAGAGAAATATCTGGCTACCTATACGAAAAAAAAACGCTAATGTAACTAGAACTTCTGTTTGCAACCGTGACAGCAAGACTCGCTAGTTGACTTTACAAAAAACATTCTGTTAATATTTTCAACTATCGGTTTATTAATGACATCTAGATGTTTAGTGTAACTGACCAAACAATATAATACTCACTACAAGATAATGTAATTGTAACCATACGTCAAGTAGTCATCTATCATATCATAGTCACTAAATCGGTAGTAAGGACTAATATGCAATCTGGTAAACATTAACACTTTTTTTTTGGGTTTACTAAATACTTTGCTGTATCTACTAATGAATTTGTGTAACATTTCGACGTGATTGATACTATTGCAACGCTAGCTTTAGGTACTCGAATTCTAAGGGAAGACGGCGCGTGCGTACAACAGTCCACGCCCCCACTATCAAAAATTTCGCATCTGGGTTAATTTATCCACATTGAGGATAATCGCAGGAGTCAACCTATCCGTAAACTTCTGCGAGCCCGAGGCCTTTCCATTGCACTGCTGATTCTACAGTGCAATGGAAAGACCTTGCCCTGGGAGAACCGCCTATTGTATCACCACGTTTTCCTCTATGGTCTAAGCTCTAAGCCAGGTGAGTATGAATTTTCTATAGTACAGCACGAGGGTCGTTCAACGGCGGAAAATCTTAACACCGCGATTCAGAAACGTGACGTAAATATACAATGCCATCTAGTTGGCAAATTGTAACTAACTCGTGGGGATTTTAATAAATATATTTGTACTGTTTACTGTTTCTGGGGTGGTTTTTACTATAATATTCTTGTTAAGCCTTAACAGTGAAGAAAAACCAAGATCAAATAAAAATGGACATAATAACTAGCTTTAGATCTGCCAAAAACTTCTCTCAATTTTGGAAAAGCACAAATAAGCTTAACATGAAACCTGGTCTCCCTGTGAACATTGCAGGACAGACGGAAGCTAAAGACATTGCTAACTTATTTAAAGACAACTTTCAAGTTGATTCGCCTTTCTGTACGTGTAGACAGCAGGTGTTCAGTGCCGAGACGGTGCAGGTTGGCATGTCGTGTAATGTTAGGTTTACAGCAAAGGAGGTGAGAGACACAATTAAGAACATGAGTAGAGGCAAATCGCCAGGCCACGATGGTCTTAGCGTTAAACACCTGCAGTGTTTCTCATTCCTACCTGCCATTAGATCTGATGAAGACTATTGTCGTACCAATAATTAAGAACAGAACGGGAGATATTTCAGATAAAGGCAATTACAGACCAATATCGCTGGCTACAGTTATTGCAAAGGTTCTGGACCATTTGATGGACAACTACCTAAGCAAGCACCTAAATCTGCATGACGGACAATTTGGTTTCAGAAAAGGTCTTTCTACAGAGAGTGCCATTTTAACCCTGAAGCACACTGTAAGGTACTATGTCGATAGAAAGACTCCAGTATACGCGTGTTTCCTGGATCTCTCGAGGGCTTTCGACAAGGTGGCTTATGATGTGCTATGGAAGAAGCTTAGGGAAACTAGTTTGCCTAAAGAGCTGTGTTCTGTTTTTGAGTATTGGTATGACAATCAGATAAACTATGTTAAGTGGGCAGGGGAATATTCGGATGCATACGGTATGGGATGTGGAGTGAGGCAGGGGGGAATAACCTCTCCTAAACTTTTCAACTTGTACGTTGATAGGTGGCCTCACCAGCATGCATGTCGGCTGCTCCATTGACGGTGTCTTTGTCAACAATTTGAGTTATGCGGACGACATGGTGCTGTTGGCACCATCTGTCAGCGCACTGAGGAAGTTGTTACAGTTGTGTGAAACTTATGCCTTAACCCATGGCCTACGATACAATGTAACCAAGAGTGAATTTATGTTGTTTTCAAAAAGCAATCTTGGGCCCGACTCTGTTCCCCCTGTGATGTTGAATGGTGTTACTCTTAATAGGGTTAGTCAATTTAAATATTTGGGTCACTTGGTGAGTGCCGACCTTAAAGATGACGCAGATATTGATAGGGAGCGCAGGGCGTTGACGGTCAGGGCTAATATGTTGTTCAGAAGATTTGCGACTTGCTCAAAAGAAGTTAAAATTACCCTCTTTAAGGCGAAAGCCAAAACTTCTATGGCAGTAGCTTATGGACAACATTTTCTCTTGAGACCCTCAACACTTTGCGCGTCCAATATAACAATGCCTTCAGAATGATATTGCGGCTCCCACGTTTCTGCAGCGCATCTGCCATGTTCATGGAGGCTCGAACGGACGGATTCGCAGCGATACTGCGCAAAAAAGTCGCTTCGTTATTGAGCAGAGTTCGTGCTAGCGGCAATGGTATTCTGGCGGTCATTGCGGACAAATTTGACTGCCCTATTTTATGTCATCACATTATGATACTGACAAAAATGAACAACACACAATGATAGAATTATTAATTAATTAATTTATTATCTGAAGAATGATCTGAATTTTAATTAATGTAACTAAATCTCCTAATTTCTCACCGCTAACATGACCTTGTTGTTCGCAATAAATAAATATTTGATTTGATTTGATTTTGATTTAACAGTACATAGAAAGTAAACCAAACAATAAGAATATTATACGACACTTAGAACCAAATGCACTGCAAACAATAATGTAGTTGTAATAAATAGATTATTGTTTTAATTACAGACACACTTGTAGTCCACTAATAACATTATAAATCATTAATCGAAACTAGATCATTTAGTAACTGTGAATCACTGTTTCTTAGTACATGCAATACATTATGTACATATTAACATAATTATTGTTTAAGATGCAATAATTATTGATGTTTTAGTTCAATAATATTTTTTGTGAGCTACATTAATCAAATAATATAATGAATCATACGATTAGTAGAAGTGACTAATTAGTCGTAGAGATAACAAGGACCAATTATTTCAAACTAGAAATGTTGTAACCTAATTTAACTATTCGATTCAGTAGTTCTGTTTGTCTTAAACTTTAACTTATAAGTTTAAGTATTGTGTGTTTGTGTGTATGTATTGTCTTTGTGTATTTTGTTTGTGTATTGTGTTGTGTGTTGTGTTGTGTTAAGTATGTGATGTTTTGAGTGTGTGGTGTGTTGTGTGTGTGTTGCTTACTACACAATAATATTAATACAAATTTTACAAACAAAATAATTTAATTTAATTTACACAATAATTTGCAATGTCAAATGTACTTTAAAATGTTCAATTGAAAACTGTCATTTGAAAACTGTTCAAAATTTATTAAAATGACATGATTAGAATATATGTATTAGAAAAAAGATTAAAAACACAGTGCATCTTAGTCTGAATTTACTAATACCCATTTGGTGTTGTACTAATACCCATTGCTCATTTGGTTTCTCGACCTTCCATTGCTTTTTTAACCGACTTCCAAAATGAGGAGGAATCAATTCGTCAGATTTTTTTTTTGTTTTATTCAGCCTTTTTTTCGCCAATTGTAAACCAATTTCGATGATTCTTTTTTTGTTTGGAAGAAAATTACTTCGCGGTGGTCCCGTTTAAATTTGATGAAGATCTAATGGTGACCTTCGGAGATATACAATGGAACTCTTCAATTATAGACAGCAAATCGGTCGTGATTGCTGTAATCGCTTGTTTCTTGTTTTCGCCACATCGTAACAACATCACGCCTGTATGCTCTGAGGAGGTATGCAGATGTGTACAGTACACCCACATTTTGACAATTAGGTATGTAAGGTTCCATTTTATTGGGGATAAGTCTATTTCCATGACATGTGTTGTTTACAATATGAAATAAATGACTGCCTCGTTGGTCTAGTGGTAGCGACTACTCAGCATGAGGTTCTGGGTTCGATTCCCAGGTTGGGCAAAGTGTTATTGGGTTTTTCTATCAGGAATTTCTCAGTAGCAGTCACGGAGTCTGGATTTGCGCCGGCGGCGCTTGCCCTCTATTACATGGGACTTAAACAATAACTGGCGAAATGTGTGTGTATAGTTGGTGCCAGTTAAGATCGCAAAAGAGGTCATTGACCCACCTACATTTATAAAGGTTCTTAACAATGAAATCCAAAAATAAGCCTGTTCAAGTCTGGAATCGTCATCTATCGTGATCTTCAACATTTTTTGTAATGAAAAACGATACATGGATTATTTGTTTTGGTTCGTACGAAGAGATATTAGGGAAAGGGCAATGACCGCTATTCTCATCTTAACTGGCACCAACTATAGGTACTATTGGGTACACCTCAGCCCAACTCTTCGGGATTACAGGCCTGATGTTATGTTATGTTAAAATAAATGTATAGCTAATATTTGTATAGGATATTACAACTAAAAATGGAAAAGTAAAAAACATTTTTTTTGCAAAAAATAAAAACGACTTCAAAACACAATAAAGTGAAAAATAACTTTAGCTTCAGAAGTCGGTGGCAAAGAAACTAAATAAAACACATAGAAGTCACCGACTTCTGAAGCTAAAGTTATTTTTCACTTTGTTGTGTTTTTGAAGTCGGTTTTATTTTTTGTGTTTATTACATTCGCACAAGAATTACGTATACATGTATTCGCATTCGTACTACAATCCGTTCGATACAATGGCGCTGATGACTCGAGTGACGAAAGCGGCGGCTGCGGCGCATTCATGTTCGGAATCATGGTACGTGCGCACTCATTCACTTGCGCTGGAACGGGTGGGCTGGGCGTCGCAGGGGGACTTTGGTTAGGAGGCGTGGCCAGGCTGCCACTCTAAGCAGGTTTGGTTTTAGGACTTTTGTTATAGTTTAACATTCTAATATATTCTCCATCACAAAAATGAAACTCTGGCTTGGGATGACTATGGCTATTAACGACGTTTACAATATAGCCGCTACTGTGCAGTGTGAGCCTCGCCTTACAGGTCTTACTATTGGTTGACGTACTATAACAGTCAGAAGTCGACTGCCAATCTCGCAACACAATGGCAAAGCAATATTAGTTGTACTTATGACCTTCTTCTATAAGAACGTTTGACAACACTTACACATTAGCAACTTGTTGCCCGCTTAAGATTGTTATTACAAATTTCAATGAGTTGTGTAAGTGATACGGTGGCCAAATTGGTTAGCACTGCGCCTCGCATGGCGAGTGCTCGGGTTCGAGTCTCACATCAAACATGAAAAACATTTTTTAAGTATTACATGTGAAATATAAATGCCGAGTTGTTAACAAAATATAATGTTAAAATATATTCCACAACTAAACGAAGATTCTTTCGTTTTACAATAATTTTCAATCTTAGCGTCGTTATTAAAATATGAGGGTAGATGTGAAACAAAGTGATAAGTTCACTTTGTTTCAAATCTACCTGCATATTTTAACTACTTTACTAGTTCACATAAATTATTCCACTATTCGCTGTTGTTGGTTGGTGAACATAGTTACGAGCGTTTGTGTATTCTTCTGAATTCAATATGCAGGCTAATATTAGAATTGAAGCTAAGGCAAATATTGTGGCCCTATATTCGACTGGCCTTAATATATCTCAAATATCGAATGAAACCGGTTTATGCGTAAGTTTATTTTTTTTAAATTTTATGTGATGATACCCACAAAATATAATGGTAGACCTAAATCGCTTGTTGCAATTGTGTAATATAGACTTTTTTTTTAGAGAGAGACTGTTAGGCGCTGGGTGAAGAGATTTGAGGAAGAAGGTAGCCTGAAGAGTCGTGAGAGGAGCGGAAGACCACCTCTTATTAGCCAGCCTCAGCGACGTTATATGGTAGCTGAATATGAGACGAATGGTTTCATCCCAACAACTCGTTTTGCCGATGAGTTCGGCACATCAGTACGCACCGTTCGACGCATACTCCATGCCGAAGGTATTCATCACCGAACGCCAGCTAAAAAACCGTTTTTAACGCAACGGCATAAAGAGGCGAGGTTAAATTTCGCACGGGATTATTTGGACTTTGATTGGGAGACGACAATATTCACCGACGAAAAATCTTTTAAATCGTCCCAAAAAGGAAGGCTACATTTGTGGCGTAGAAATAACACGCGTTGGTCTGAAGGCAATATAAGACCAAATACGGAATCAGGCAGAATCAGTGTGAATATGTGGGGGTGGATAAGTGCTCAAGGGCCCGGTGAATTAAGTTTTATATCGACGCGAGCCAACAGTGCCAACTATGTGGAAGTGCTGAATGATGTAATGTTGCCTACGGTGCGTAATATCTACCCCGCAGAAGACTTAGAAGAGATAAGTTTTGTGCAAGACAATTGTCCTATTCACCGTGCCAGCATTGTTCGCGAATGGTTTAGCAATCATCCGGAAATTAAAGTTATTCCTTGGCCAGCTCGGTCCCCTGACTTAAACCCTATAGAAAATGTATGGGGTTTAATGGTGCAAAGATGGGAAGCTCGGGACGAGAGATGCCCTGAGCTACTCAAATCCCATTGCATGCAATTATGGGATAGTTTGCGTGGCACAAATGTCTGTGCAAATATTGTGGCGTCTATGCGTCGACGTCTCATTAGCTGTATCGAGGCTAACGGAGGTCATACGAAATATTAAAAATCCTAAACAGGTAGGGTAATTTTATGTCAGGGGACATAGTGACCGTAACTTAAACAAATTAGTATTTATATTATTGTAAAATTGAGGTTAAGTTTCAATCCTCTTATCATTGAGAAAATGAATAGTTAAATTTAACCTCTTAAATGATGTCAGAATTTTCATAATATCTATATTATGTAACCTTAAATATGTTTTTTAACATTCTATACTACAATAATAACATAAGTAAGTGTAAAGGACTTCTTTTATAAAAAAAATAATAATATTACTTGTTTGTTTCATTTATTATCATTATTGTAATAATAAATTACCTTTATAATACCTATATTTATTATAATATCTATTTGTTCAAAATAACTTACAAAAATAAATTATTAAACATAATTAAATAAAACATAAAAAACCGGTCCATCTTGGATTCGAACTCACATCTATCCCGATCACACTAGCCTCGTTACCGATCTAGCTAATGTTAACTTACGCAAACTTGTCAAAATTTTGCATTACTATGAAAAAAATAATCAGACGGTGATAAAAAGAAGTTACTGATATTGTCATCCTTGTCTAACATTGACCACATCTATATTATTACTCGTAGCGATGCTACACGACATGTTAATTTGTTAGCGTTGGAACATCACTCACATGGATAAATATGCGTATGTGTGTATAGGCGCCGGAGCCCGCCGCGTATAGCGCAAACGATAATGTGCATTGCGGTGGAAGTGGAATTTTGACCTTTGACTGTACATTTCCAGTGGACTTTGCACTTTGTCATTTTTTCACGGCTGTAGGTGTAGCCATCATACAGTACCAAAGGTTTTCCTTTTCTTGATGTTATGTACTCATATTGGTAATCTGGAAATAATAGTAGGTATGGGTCAGTATTTTAGAAATAAGGTGAATCGTATCGACTACAAAGCAAAATTACAATCGTAACGATCTGGGACACCGGCTAAATATATCGTGGGGCCCAGTGCAGTGGTATATAAAAAACATTAATGTATGCTACATTTATGTATATACCATGAAATAAAAATCTTTAAATTATTTGTTTACTGTTTTTCTTCTAACAATACAGTAATGTTGACCTATTTTATTTATAGACATTTACAAGCGTGAAACTAATATTACAAGCCAATGAGTGATAATAGTGACACAAATAACAAAAATACAAATTTATTCGAAAGCTTTCAAGCCCTAAGGGTTAGTTCACACCGAGACGCGATGCGACGAGACGCTACGCGCAGGGCGACTGAAAATATAACTTTATTTACTGTAGTAAATAAAGTGTACGAAAAGATACACATTTCATTGTCGAGGCGCAGTGCTGCATGGTGCAACGTATTCTGAATTCTCACAATGAAATGTGTATCTTTTCGTATAGTAAATAATAATAATAATAGATGCAACTCTACGCGCCTTCCTTGAGTCATGTATGAGGCAATGGAAGACCGTCCTTCGATATCCAGGATGTTGACAGATCCAGGGGAGCAATGAGCCTGTATGGATTAAGCGGGGAATATTCCAGGGCGACAGTCTGAGTCCACTTTGGTTCTGTTTAGCCCTGAATCCTCTAAGTACATTGCTGGAGAATTCAGGCCTAGGCTGCCGGTTTAGGAAGGATGGTCAGGTTATATCTTACCTGCTTTACATGGATGATCTGAAACTCTTTGCCCCCAACAAATTGCGACTGATGGAGCTACTGAATGTAACTGAAATTTTGAGTAGCGCCATCAGGATGGAATTTGGTGTGGACAAATGTGCAGTCGTGTATGTAAAGCGAGGGGAGATTATGGACGGCTCGCCGCCTCAATGAACGCGCCCACACCGGGGCCCCGTAAAGGGCCATGGACCGCACGACTCCCGCGTAGAGCCTCCGGCAGGAGGCGTTTGGCTCCCCCAGATTGGGCAGGAGCCGCCTGAAGGCAGCCCCAGTCCGCTCCAGTTTGGGGGCCAAACGTCGGAAATGTTCAACAAAGTTCCACCGGCTGTCAAGGACAAGTCCCAGTTACTTCAACGTCGACTCGACGCCGATGGATACCCCTCCTACCGTCAGTAGGGATCCCGTTGGTGGCGCATTCCGAGGCCCATGAAAGCACATGGCCTCGGACTTGTGCAATGCCACCTCGAGACCCAGTTGCCGGATCCTCTCAACGACTATCGCAACCCCGCGTGTCATCGCTTCGGCCGCCGCCTCGTGCGACCTCCCCTGTGCCAGCACCAGCGTGTCGTCAGCGTAGCACACTACACTGACACCGCTAGGGAGGTCGGCGCGCAGCACCCAGTCGTAACCGATGTTCCACAAGGACGGCCCTAGGACCGATCCCTGTGGAACACCGCACGACATCTCTCGCCGGTTCCATTCTCCGCTGCGACCGGGGCCCACTACTTGAACGCGCCCCAAAAGGTGGTAGCCGTTAGGCTCGCCCGGGGCTACCGCACGATTGCCTGCGAGGCGGCGAGCCTCCTTGCCGGATTGCCGCCATGGGATCTGGAGGCGATAGTCCTCGCGCGCCTACATGACTGGCGCGCGGAGGCGCTAAGCCGGGGGGAAACTCCGCTGCCGCGGCAAATTGTCGCTCAGCGGACAGACTTCCGGCGAGATCTCATGGCGACATGGAGAGAGCGACTGTCGCAACCCCGTGCAGGGCACGCCACGATAGTGGCGATAAGTCCCCTCTTTGAGGAGTGGCTTGAGAGACGCCACGGCGTCCTCACCTTCCGCCTGACGCAGGTCCTCACCGGACACGGAGTGTTCGGGAGGTTCCTGCACCGAATCGGGCGGGAGGAAACGCCCGGGTGCTTCCATTGTGAGGATCGACCGGAGGACACGGTGGAACACACGGTGGAGGTGTGCCCCGCGTGGGCGGAGCACCGCCGTGTCCTCGAAGCGGCGATCGGTGGCGGCGACCTCTCGCGTCCGGCCCTGGTGCAAGCCATGGTCCGGAGCGAGACGGAATGGGACGCCGTCACCTCCTTCTGCGAAGCAGTAATGCTAGAGAAGGAGGTGGCGGAACGGGAGAGGGAGAGAACCTCTCAACGTCCCGGCCGCCGCGGGAGACGCCCCCGGCCACCGTAGGCGCGGGCCTGTGGACGGTGAGCTATGAGCTTGCTCGCCGTCCGTCCGTCTCATGACGACAGGCCGTGTCGACGGCGCGTTCGTGTTCCACGCGCGCCTCAAAGAGAGTCAGCAAAAAGGAAGGGGTCCGTAAGGACCGATGCCTGCCGGGGTTGCGGGACTATTCGAAAGAGATACCGTGGCCCCGGAACACAAAGGGCGATGAAGGAACATGGATGGGTTTTAGTCAGTAAAAGTCTGACACTCCCTCCTGCTCCGCCCAGAGCGGGAGGGGTTATTTGATGATTTCCCATCCGAAAAAAAAAAAAAAAAAAAAAAGGGGAGATTATGGAATCGGAGAACTCTCGGATTCCACACACCTAAGATCCCTCTCCTCAACAGAAACCTACAAGTATTTGGGTATGTCGGAAGCGTTAGGCATTAACGTAACTGACATGAAGCAATCGTTGATAGCGCTTCTTCGGCCGCCTGAGGAAGGTACTAAATAGCCTTCTTTCAGGTGGGAATAAGGTGCGCACCGTCAATGGTTGGGACATGCCGGTTTTAATGTACTCTTTCGGCATACTCAAATGGACTCAGACTGAGCTCGACGCCCTGGATAGAAGAGTTCGTACACTGCTGACCGAAAGCCGGATGCATCACCCACGATCATCGGTGATGAGGCTGTACATCCCGCGGAAGTGCGGAGCTCGAGGCTTTTTTAACGCAAAAACCCTCCACAACCGCGAGGTGTGCAGTCTCAGAGAATATTTTTTAAAAGCCGTGGTGGGTATGCACCGAGATGTGGTCGCAGTGGACAAGAGACTCACCCCGCTGTCCATGGCTAAAGAGAACTGGCGCAAACCTGTAGTACTTACCACCAATGACCGCAAGGAAGTATGGCAAGGCAAAGAGTTTCACGGGCGCTTCTACCGGGCTCTTCATGGGCCCGATGTAGATTTTCTAGCGTCCGTGTCCTGGTTACGTTTCAGCGACCTCTTTGGGGAAACTGAAGGTTTTGTCTGTGCGATTATGGACGAAGTTATGTTGACGAACAACTACCGAAAATATATTATGAAGGACGGGACTGTTGACGTGTGTCGGGCATGCCACCTTCCGGGTGAGTCCATCAAACATAATTTATTTCTGGTTGTTCTCGTCTTGCTAACGGCGAGTACTTGCACAGGCACAACCAAGTAGCCAGGATTATACACCAGCAACTTGCCTTGAAATATAAACTTGTGGAATCTGAGGTACCGTACTACAAGTATGTGCCCGACCCAGTTCTCGAAAAAGACCATGTCACGCTGTACTGGGATCGGTCTATCATTACTGACAGGACTATTGTCACCAATAAGCCTGACATGATGATGATAGACCGATCAGCGCGCCGCGTAATGATAATCGATGTTACCATTCCGCATGACGAGAACCTCGTGAAAGCTGAGAAAGAGAAACAAATAAAATATCTCGACTTGGCTCACGAGGTTCGTGACATGTGAAATATGAACTCGGTTATCATTGTGCGGATTGTCGTGACAGCCAATGGCCTTTTAGCCAAGAGCTTCGATGACCATCTATCGAAGCTCTCTTTAGGCGGTTGGATCAAGGGCCTGATTCAGAAGGCAGTACTCCTCGATACGGCTTGCATTGTGAGGAGGTTCCTGTCTCTGCAGCCTTAACCACCGGTGGCTTGGACCCTGCTCCCGACACCGGCGGACTACTATTTTTTTATATTTTTAAATGTTTTTGTTTTTTTAAGAAATATTTAAAAATGTAAATAATTAGGATGCTAAATGAATAAAGGAAATAATAATAATAAATATTGCTGGACATTACACACAGCGCCATCTAGTGCCACACTAAGCAACGAGGCTTGTGTGGACATATAGTTGATATACTACATAGATACTTTTTGTTTGTAAATAAATACTTTTTATACATATAAACATCCATGACTCGGAATCAAATGTCCATGCTCATCACACAAACATTTGCTCCTACCGGGATTCGAACCCGGGACCGAACGTAAGGCCTCACTACCGCTGCGCCAATCAGGTCGTCAAATAAAAATATATTTTGAGTCGCTCTGTGCGCGGCGTCGCGTCGCGTCGCGTCTCGGTGTGGGCTGACCCTAAGGCCCTTCGTCCACGCGTCGACTCATCTTGGACTCGTTTGATACGCGACTGAGACTCTACTTTGCGTATGCTACTTGTTCTCGACCAACACTTGTACACGCGTCGACCTAAATATTCGCGACTTACCCACCATTTAGGATGTCTGATTCAGAAGAGGAAATTTTATTACTTTAAATTGCTTATGACAGGGCAATGAAACAAAAGAAAATTTAAGATACATCCATAAATTGAAAGAAATCTTAATTGTGGAGCATTTAGGCTGCGAAGGAACTACAAGAAGACGAAGAAATGTTTTTGTTATGCTACAGAATGAAAAAAAAAACTTACTTGTCTTTTTTTTGCACAAATAATATATGTCGCCGCAAGAGGCTCTATCTGCTAAGATTTAATCTAATTAATAGCACTCATAATTCTATTCCATGATAAAACTGGTGAATCTGCCATCTCTGCTTGGCAGTACAATTATTACATAGAACTTAATTAATTGACAGATAAGTTAAGCGCCATCTATTGGCTCACCTAGTACTTAGATAGTTCGTGGTTTCAAATAGTAATATTTATTAAACAAAAAAGTAGCTAAAGACTCTCAGTAAGTCTTTAGCTAGATCTATAGTTAAAATTATGATAAGCAAGTATTTTATGACATTGGATTTGTAATTATTATTGTTCATTTGACACAAGATTGTTTATGAGGCAACACTACAGGTGCCGAATACGATTTGATCAATAACTCAATTAATAATTTGAAACTACAACTAAATCAGATTATCTAACTGAATAATTACAAACTAAAAAGTAACAAGATTATTTTACAGAACAATTTATTAGTGAAAGACTTTTTAGGTGTTCTTTGTATTAAATCCTTTGATTTACCGGAAGATTTTTTTCGTTAGTAATCAGCGATTGAAAGTTAGCGAATTTGTCGCTATCTATGTCGAGACTGCCTGCCGCAAGATCGAATATTGTTGTAAAAAGTAATTACGCCACTAATTAGCTTTAACTGGATAAAAAAAAACTAGATAAAAAATTCACAAATGCAAAGGGCATTTGTGAATATTGGAAATGTTTAATTAATAAAATGATTAATTGTGAATTATTCTAGAATTGTTTGTAAGTTTTAATGAATTTATTATGTAATGAATAAACTGTACTGAATGAGGGACTTCCGTTCACTCAAGCAGAATGAACGCGTGAGCAACGAGCAGTCACGTTATCCTACGATTAGCAAAAACAATTGAAATACTATGTAATTTTATGTGTTTAATGAAGTGATCGTCAGTAAATTGTGAAAATGTTATCTGCAATACGATTTAAAATAGTGTGAGGAGTTTCTTCATCCATTCTTCTCCTCAACCATAATAATTTGCGAATGGACGACTCAACTCTAGAAAGTTAATCAGTGTCTGTACCTAAATGGTTTCATAGAAATAAACGTTTGGAATTTGAGTCCAAGTGCTGTGTGTGATTTCAAATACCCACCTACCTATCTACCAACAATGAAGAATTGTAGGTGTCGCACGGCGATGTGATGGCTAGAGAAGTAGAGGGCCTAAGAAGTAACCACAGAACACGGGATCGCCGTAAAGCAGGGTCTAGAGACGGCAGTACGTGACACCAAAAGTGCGTTGAGAGCAAACATTGTGTCACGGTCCGCATTCAAAGCCGCAACAGTTTCTAATAAACATTAAATTGGTAAAAGGTAATTTATTGGTAATAAGAGTTTTAAAAAAGAGCATTTGACAATAGATAAAAATCATTCAATCATTTTCATTTTTTCATTTTCATAATATGATTGCTAGGTACATAAAGTAGAGATAGATCATATCATTTATTTGATCATCTTACGTCGTCCATGAGATATAGCCCTGCCAACACAGAGGCAACGAATACGTGTGTGTTGCAGGACACGACTCTGCGTTGACTGTTTTATTGATCAAAAAGTCACGTGATTATTCAGGCAGTTAGAACACCTCCATACAAGTTAGTTGACACAATGGGCGCCAACGCCCCACGTGGGGGTTCACTGAACTTGGGTAGAGCTTTATAGCCCTTATACCTAGACACAATTTTATGCTATCCTAATATATTTTCCTTGACTACAGAAATATTGTGGCGGCGGATGATTGTGTTCTTTTTTATAGGTAATTACACTATTGTCAACACCCAAAGTAAGTTTTCCCTTGCACTTCTTACTGCTTCTTGAAGTAAGTACAATACCAATGATTCGTGCCCGTACTTTTAAAGGTTCTGAAATGAAAGTACGTGAAGTCCTCGAGAAGTATTAACTGCTTGCCTTGTCTTGACAAAATGTACTTGATATTATCTGAAACCAAACACAAACAGTTAGGCACAAACCTAAGTAATGGCTGTCTTTTTAAGGTATTCAAGAGTAAAAGTCTTGACACAGTATACCGGCACGGCACCGGCACCGCTCCTACTCAGAAATTAACTTGTCATTCAAATGAAGGCAATAAATCGTGTGTCGTATAATATATATCATAATGTCTATAATTCTATATGAAAAAGCTTACGGCGGGCAGTCAGCGCGCTTGCCGCTATCATACGACTGTTCGTGGTGACAGCAAGTTCGCGGCCGGCGTACAGACTACGAGCTTACACGTAGTTACACTTCGCCGACGACGCGTAGTTAGCGCGCTGGTGGCTAGCCGTAGCCTAAATTTGAGACAACGCCGGGCTACAGCTGTGTAGGTGCGGTGCTGGTATAGCTATAGAGTGCCATGACCTTATATTTTGACACCAAAGTCATGATTCCTTTGTTACCGTTTATCCTTTTTTTTTACAAATTCTTACTAATGTTTATAACTTGTTCCGTCTGAACAGTCAGTATGCAGGGTGTGTAGGGAACAAGTGGAAAGAAAAGGTCTCGGGTGTTATTGATTTCAATAATTAAAGTGATGGATATTATTTCACTAAATATTTTTTTTTTTTATAATAATGTTAGCTATCTTCAACACAATTAATTTTCACACTGTAAAGGTTTGATATGTATTCTTGTATCTTGGCACAGAAGCAAAGACTGGCCTCTTTCGTATTTAACAAATGTTATGTCAATCTCATCACATTCGGAACAATAATAATTAATATGTATATTACTTAGATTAAGACTAATTTTATTGGCCTAGTATTAGTAGTATACGCGCAGATTAAACCTAACGTAAGCTCAAACGATTCATCATTTGCCTAGCCTTTTCCCAACTATGTTGGGGTCGGCTTCCAGTCTAACCGGATGCAGCTGAATACGAATATTTTACATGGAGCGACTGCCTATCTGACCTCCACAACCCAGTTCGTACTGGGTAATACGATACCCCTTGGTAAGACTGGTTGTCAGACTTTTTGGGCCACTGACTACCTGTAATGACTGTCAAAGATCTACAAATGACAGCCGGGACCAACAGCTTAACGTGCTTTCCGAGGCATGGAGGAAATCCGGTATGTAAGGGTGGTCACCCATCCACAGACCAACCTAGGCAAGCACGGCTTAACCTAAAGATCGACCCGAGTGGCTGTTATTATTTAGGCACGAGCTCCTCTTTCATAAGCTCAAACGATTAAAGAATAAGATTGAAAATAGTTACCTATAGGGCTGGCTCTTTCTTTGGCCCAAGAATAAGCATTGCCATTCAACGTGGCAATGCTGCCAGTCTTCTGGGCACGTTTCCGGATGACAGCGATGCGGAGGAGTACTTTGACGCCTATTGACGTCGTTGTATTAATAATTTATATAGGTACTTACACTTAGTTTTTATTTTTCTAATTATATATAGTTCTAGTTGTAGTATCTATATAATGTACATAATAATTTTAAAATGGATTAAATATTATACTATAAGAAAATTAGCATAGATATATATTTAGATAAAAGCAACGATATCGTAAGTACACATACCTGTATACTTACGATATCGTTGCTTTTATCTAAATATAACAAGCTTAGTTTTTGTTAACCTCTCAAGCGCGTTTGTCACATTCGTTACAACCGGTTATGAGCTTAACCGCGGAGTGTCACATGTGTTGCACGCGGCTTTATGAAGATATTTTAAATAAAAATTGACTAAAACTTGCACTGTTAATGTTTTCAATAGTTTATTTCACATCTCTATAACATTTCCAAACGCCGTAACAAAAATCACAGCTCTACTCCATTGGCAAGTTGTCAAATAACATAAACAAAGTTACGTCAACAGACCGCACCATTTTTTGCGTCATCGTGTTAGCGTTAGTGTCACATTTCAAGTAATTACGAGTTACGTATTTGTTATTGAAATACAGTGTTATACCTGAAAATGTTCGTGAGAAGTTGTACTATCTTATTGTAATAACGCAAAGTTGCAGTATTACGCCTGTGAAAATGACGTAGGTATAATTACCTATTTTGATTGTGAAGTTTGAAGAAATAAGTGATTTAGTGATTAAAACGTGTGTGAAATGGGAAAATTAGTGTTTAATTAGTGAGATGATTAGATTGCTCAACTATCTACACCAAAAAACAAGTAGTTTTGTGTGTTTTTTCGTCCAAACAGCGACTGACAATAATTAGTTCCAGATGTAAACAAACAGTGAGTATCTAGTTTCATATAATTATTTTGATATGATGTTATTGAGATATTAATGATATTAAGGTCTGATTGGAAAGGTAATATAATCTAGTTTATTTTTAAATAATAAAAAATACTAAAAAAAGTTAATAGTTTTTGATCAAATTAATATTTTACTAGCAACATATCCGTTTTTATCACTGTTTTTCAAGTTCTACATTGGTGGCGCGAAGGGCTAAATTAGTGGACTGTATTTGCGAGGCGGATTAAAAAGACTGACAAACACTGTGATAGGGGATTCGAGTTGCAGTGGGTGTGGGACTATAGAAAACAACCCGAAATAACAAGGGAAGGAAGTACAAACCTTTTACGGGAGCCACGTGCTCGTCGTCGCCGGTGCACCGGTTCACTTTCCAGGTTCAGGGGCAGTTGGGCTTCAAATCACTGTCTCACACGTTAAAACAATAACACAGACGCTTGAACGAAAGTCTTATTATATGCGAAAATGCGGTGATTCCAAAATTATTAATATTTTTAAGCTGAACGGGCAGACGCCATTGCATGCGCGGCGCGATTCAATCCGGAAGAGATTTCGCGACAAAGAGACGAGCGAAATCTTCTCACTCACTCGCGAGGTATGTGCGGAAGGGAGATGGGTTTAGGAAGTAGCGAATGTCAGTCAATTTTTGAATGTTGGCGCAACCATTCCCCCCGAGTTTGAAGGATCACCTTCAAAAAAAAACAATAAGCGAAACTAATCCAATAACTAAATTCTTGCGTAACCTCTAACTGCTAAACTATTCCTAAACTATATCTAAAGCGTTACTATAACTACTAAACTAAGTTGAAACCTGCTGCTGATTAGGCAGAGGGCAGAGGCGAATAACCGGACGTAAATAAGAACCAGTTGCGGTTTTAATTCGTACTATACGCGTTACTCCCTTTGTATCAGGGAAAACTTCCTCCACTACACCTAGAGGCCAGTGTAGAGGGGGCGCACTCTCGGTCATTAAAACTACCACAGTACCAACGGTAACTGGATTCGATGGAGTATTCCATTTTTGACGCGACTGCAGCGTGTGTAAATAATCTGTTCTCCAACGCCTCCAAAATGATTGAACTAATCTATCCAAAAGAGCGTGACGCTTTAGGAGATGCAGTCTGTCTTCATCGACATCCATAGCGGGCAAATACTTAAGAGGAGTCGTGGTTAAGAAGTGAGCCGGCGTTAAAGCTAAAGACTCCGACGGGTCACTAGATAGAGTTCGACACAGTGGACGAGTATTCATCACTGCCTCTATCTGAGCGAGTACAGTACTCAGCTCCTCATAAGAGAGAATCTGTACGCCTACAACGCGGTACAGATGCGACTTGAGGCTCTTAATGTTAGTCTCCCAATTACCACCAAAGTGACTAGCAGCGGGCGTATTAAAATGCCATTCAATACGGTTTTCGGCCAAAACATGAGCGAATTCACTCTGGTAATACTTTGACCGCAAGAATGCGTGTAGCTCCGAGATATTACGGCGAGCTCCAACATAATTAGTACCGTTGTCCGAATATAAACGTTTGACGGGACCACGTCGCGACAGAAAACGCTTAAACGCGGACATAAAACTATGCGTACTTAAATCACCGGTCAATTCTATGTGAACAGCGCGAGTTGTCATACAAATAAATAGACAGACGTAAGCTTTTGTAGAGCGTATACCACGACCACGGGCAATAGTTACTCTAAACGGGCCAGCGAAGTCCGTGCCGGTGTGTACGAAAGGTTTAGCGGATTGAACAACACGACAAGACCGATGATCGGCCATTTCAGGCGCGACAAATCGCGGGCGAAGCTTAAAACAGGGCACACATTTGTGCACTCTAGCGCGAATCAAATTGCGAGCGGAAAGTATCCAATACTTCTGTCTAAGTATAGACATCAACAAGTCTGGACCTGCGTGACAATTCACCTTATGATGATAATCTACAATCAAATCTAAAATATGGTCCTTGCGGGGTAAAACTACTGGATGCTTTTGTTCAAATCCTAAATCGGAATTTCTCAAACGACCACCTACTCGAATGAGACCATTCTGCAAAAAGGGTTTCAAATGTTGAAAAGCGCGACTACAAGTTTTGTTGGACTCTAAACTACTAAATTCTGATGCGAAATAAAATCTCTGCAATTCACGAAGCACGACTGACTCAGCTTTATCCAGATCAGCGGCGGTTATATTATCGCGTGTGGACAGTAGTTTTAGAAAACGACAGACATACACCACACAACGCAAAAGTTTCGACCAAGACGAAACTCGATTAGACAACGATAAAATAATCGACCCTTCACGTGGAACCGAAACTACAAGAGAATGCTTCTTCTCCTCGGGTGGTTCTGAAATGGCAGCTGGGTTAAAGGGCTTAACCGGCCATTCTTCAAGCATGCTGTGAGTCCAAGGCGGAGCGCAGAACCACAGCGGATGATCTAAAATTTGTGAAGGGAGCAATCCACGGGAGAGGCAATCGGCGGGATTATCTGTACCAGCAACGTGAAAGAGATTTTGTGGTGGCAATTCGGACTGAATTTTAGCCACCCTATTAGCGACAAATGTGTCCCAGCGATGGGGCGAAGAATGTGCCCAACACAAAGCTACAGTAGAGTCAGAAAAAGCCATAATTCTATCAATAATAATGCGGTGCCTACAGGCATTGACAATAGAGCTGATTAATTGCACTAACAAAAGTATAGCGCACAACTCCAAGCGCGCTAGAGAAACGACCTTGCGAGGAGAGACTTTGGATTTAGCGCTTATAAGACTAACCGAGACCTTATCAGCATTCAAAACGTGAAAGTAAACTACACCCCCGTAAGCCTTTTCACTGGCGTCTGCGAAGCCTACAACAGTAACTGTACTATCTGACAATATATCAACATGGCGTGGAATTTTTATTTGATTGAGCAATGGAAGTTCTTTGCGAAAGCGAGCCCACAATTTAACAATATTGTCGGGCGCGGGGTCGTCCCAATCACTATTGGAAAGCCAAAGTTCCTTTATGAGCAACTTGGCGTATAAAACGACTGGAGCTACAAATCCCATCACATCCCATATACGTGCTACACACGACAGGATTATGCGCTTAGTACAAATTTGCGGAGTCGAACTAACCTTAAGACTGAACATGTCGGACGCGGGTGACCAACTTAAGCCTAGAACCTTGTGCGTATCGTCACCATCAAATTCCTTCACTGAAGATAATTGATGTGATAGTGGAATCGAATCTAGAGTGGTTTGCGAGTTACTTGTCCACTTCACAAGGTCAAACTGACCGGCTTTCATCAGACTTATTACTTGAGCGGCGGTCTCAACGGCCTCTGCCTCGCTGGCTACACTATATACAAAGTCATCCATGTATAGCCCAGTCTCAATAGTATCTTGCGCTTTCGGGAATCTTTCACCCTCATCAGCGGCTAATTGCTTGATAGTGCGAAGCGCATGGAAAGGACTCGACTTAAGCCCAAAACAAACACGATTAAATTCGTAAACTTTCAAAGGTTCTTGAGGCGAAAATCTATACAAAAAACGCTGAAATCTGCGGTCGCATTCGCGAATATTAATAGAAAGGAACATTTGCCTTATGTCGGCGGAAAGCGCGACAGCAAACAAGCGGAAATTTACAATAATGTCAAATAAGTTACCTTGAAGGTTTTGACCACAATACAAAATATCATTGAGCGATACGGAAGTGCTAGTCTTAGCACTGCCGTCCAAAACCACGCGAAGTTTAGTAGTAAGCTTATCTTCTCTAACAACTCCGTGGTGCGGGATGATGTAAGATGGATGACCGCGAGTCTCGTCAGTCTCTACGGTAGACGCAGGTGAGATGTATCCTTTATCTAGGTATTCGATAACAACCTCATCATAGGCTTGCTTCAACTTCGGAGATGCTTGCATCTTACGTTCTAAACAAGAAAAGCGTTTACTAGCGGAAGCGTAGGAGTCCCCGAGCGAAAAAATATCCCCCTTGAATGGGAGCGCGACAACATAACGACCATCATCATTTCGAATAGTCGTGCGACAATAAATCTCCTCAGCCACCTTATCATCAGGGCTTAGGATAGGCGGGACATTGACCTCTTCAATTTCCCAGAACCTGCGGATGGTAGACTCCAGCGGCGGCTCAACAGTGCAGCAGTGTGACACAGTCGAGAAACTATCTAAATGTGCGGGTGCGGAACCAACAATAACAAAACCTAGAACTGTTTCTAGGGCGTGCGGTGCGGGATACGACGAATGACCTTGAACCTTACGCGATAACTGGAGGTGCGGGAGAATCGATGCGCCGATCAACATATCGACGTCTCCAGGAACACCATAAGATTCATCTGCCAGCGGTAGGTCTTTAAATTTGGTCAATAAAGATGCTGATATTACTTATTAATAAAAAGAACTAAAAAGTTAAAAATAATTGAAACCTTATAAAAAAATAAAAGCGTGTTACATTTTTTTTAGCTTAGACACCTTCATTATTTTTCTTTTGCAATCAAAATGTAACACGCTTTTATTTTTTTATAAGGTTTCAATTATTTTTAACATTTTAGTTCTTTTTATAAATAAGTAATAAAAGCTTGTTTTTAAAAAGATTTTTTTTTTCTTTTAATTTTATTTTTAGCTTTTTAGTATTATTTTGTTCATGTTGTTTCCACGAGTTTAGGACACGATCCATCTCCCCAGAGGTCCATTGTAGGGGGATAAGGGCTTCATTACAACAGGGTTCACCCTGATACCCTGAGGCCCAAGCGCAACGTTAGCGATATGACATATTTATACACCCTCATACCATTCAGCCCTGCACGTTTCCTACCTTGGCAATCAGTCATCCATCAAATTAAAAACAGAATTTACATTCTCATTAATTAACTTATTTTCCTGAAGATGGTGTCACATATTTACGTCCACCAAACCACCAACACTCACACTCACCACCCATTAAAAACGATCCACCCATCAAGACGAATCAAGCTCGACAAGGTAGTGACGCATAATTACTGAGTTCCTGTGGCCACCTTTCTGCTCCACCATCAGACCCTGTTACCATCTAGCACCAAAGTACTCATCAGGATGAATCAAACGAGCCCAAACTCAATGGGGTTATTTCGTTTAATTACTGTGTTCCTATGGCCATCTTTCAACTCTATCATCAGACCCTGGTTACCATCTAGCACCAAAGTACTCTTCAAGATGTATCAAACGAGTCTAAACACGATGGGGTTATATAGTTATATATCTGAGTTCCTATGGCCACCTTCCAGCTCTATCATCAGACCCTGGATACGATCTAAAGACAAAGTACTCTTCAAAACGAATTAAACGAGCCCAAAATCGATGGGATTGTGTCGTTTTTTATCGGAGTTACTATGGCCTCCTTCCAGCTCCATTATCGGACCCTGGATACCACCTAAAGGCAAAGTACTCATCAAGACGAATCAAACGAGTCCAAATTCGATGGGGTTATGTCGTTTTATATCTTAGTTCCTATGGCCACCTTCCAGCTCTATCATCAGACCCTGGATACGATCTAAAGACAAAGTACTCATCAAGACGAATCAAGCAAGTCCAAACTCGATGGGGTTCGTTCGTTTTATAACGGAGTTCCTATGGCCACCTTCCAGCTTTATCATCAGTCCCTGGATACGATCTAAAGACAAAGTACCCATCAAGTGGAATCAAACGAGCCCAAACTAGATGTGGTAACGTAGTTTTATTATGGAGATCCTATGTCCACCCTCCAGCTTCATGATCAAACTCTGGTTACCATAAAGGACCGAAGTACTCTTCAAGACGAATAAAACGAGCCAAAACTCGATGGGGTTATGTCGTTCTATAACGCAGTTCTTATAGCCACCTTTCAGCTCCATCATCAGACCCTGGATGCCATATAGGGACAAAGTACTCATCAAGACGAAACAAACGAGCTCCAACTCGATGGGGTTATGTCGTTTTATAACGGAGTTCCCATGGCCACCTTTCAGCTCCATCATCAGACCCTAGATGCCATGTAGAGAATAAGTACTCGTCAAGACGAATCATACGAGGCCCAACTTGATGGGGTTATGTCGTTTTATATCGGAGTTCCTATGGCCACCTTCCAGCTGTATCATCAGAATTTGGATACAATCTAAATGCAAAGTACCTATCAAGACGAATCAAACGAGCCCAAACTCGATGAGGTTATGTCGTTTTATATCGGAGTTCTTATAGCCACCTTCCAGCTCCACCATCAGACCCTGGAAACGATTTAAAGACAAAGTGCTCATCAAGACGAATCAAACAAGTCCAAACTCGATGGGGTTAGTTCGTTTTATAACGGAGTTCCTATGGCCACCTTCCAGCTTTATCATCCGTCCCATGATACGATCTAAAGACAAAGTACCCATCAAGTAGAATCAAACGAGCCCAAACTAGATGTGGTAACGTAGTTTTATTATGGAGATCCTATGTCCACCCTCCAGCTTCATGATCAAACTCTGGTTACCATAAAGGACCGAAGTACTCTTCAAGACGAATAAAACGAGCCAAAACTCGATGGGGTTATGTCGTTCTATAACGGAGTTCCTATAGCCACCTTTCAGCTCCATCATCAGACCCTGGATGCCATATAGAGACAAAGTACTCATCAATACGAAACAAACGAGCTCCAACTCGATGGGGTTATGTCGTTTTATAACGGAGGTCCCATGGCCACCTTTCAGCTCCATCATCAGACCCTGGATGCCATATAGAGAATAAGTACTCGTCAAGACGAATCATACGAGGCCCAACTCGATGGGGTTATGTCGTTTTATATCGGAGTTCCTATGGCCACCTTCCAGCTGTATCATCAGAATTTGGATACGATCTAAATGCAAAGTACCCATAAAGACGAATCAAACGAGCCCAAAATCGATGGGGTTATGTCGTTTTATATCGGAGTTCCTATAGCCACCTTCCAGCTCCACCATCAGACCCTGGATACCATCTAAAAACACAATACTCATCAAGACGAATCAAACGAGCCCCAACTCGATGGGGTTATGTCGTTTTATTACTGAATTCCTATGGCCACCTTCCAGCTCCATCATCACACCCTGGATACCATCTAAAGACAAAGTACTCATCAAGACGAATCTAACGAGTCCAAATTCGATAAGGTTATGTCGTTTTATAACGGAGTTCCTATAGCCACCTTCCAACTCCATCATCAGACCCTGGATACGATCGAAAAACAAATTACTCATCAAGCCGAATCATACGAGTCCAAATTCGATGGGGTTGCGTCATTTCATTACAGAGTTCCTATGCCCACCTTCCAGCTCCATCATCAAATCAACTCCATGTTCTCATAATATTGCATTGCCCCGCAATATACATATGCGTGCAAAATTTCAGCTCAATTGGTAACCGGGAAGTGGGTCAAATTTAACTTGCAAGATTTGATTACAGACAAACACCGGGACAGGTGAAACTAATAAAAAAGCTTGTAAAAATGAGAAATGCCTTAAGACTATTTTTTTATTGCATTAGTAAAAACTCAATCATACTGTTAATTTTGCATGTATTCCTACTTATTATTGTTGAAACTATTTTACTTGTTTTTAATATTGTTTTGTATCAAAATAATCTGCCTTGCATGCTAAGACCGCATAGAAAACCATTTGTACTATTTTCATACACAAACATAATCATACTTCATTACGCAATAACAAATACTCCACACAAACAACATATACTTACACTTGCCGAAAACATTACTTTGTCGCTTCTGCCATTCCACAGCCATAAACAAATTAGATCTAATTTCTTTGACGTACATTTACTATTATTAAAAATTCGATAATTTGATTAACTTAGCAAAAAATATTGATAATTTGACCATCTCTAAGGCCCTATCTTGTGATCTGGACAAGTGTTATGAACTATTAACAACAACAAAGAATGGGTTCACCGTCTTCACACAGAACATCCGCAGCATAAGTTGCAATTTTTTGGGTTTGGAGGCGATGTTACAAAGCCTAAAGGTTCAATGCGACGTGCTTGTGCTTACGGAGTGCTGGCTTCAGAATGTTAGCTCTGTACCTACCTTTATTAACAGGTTACCGATCAGTTGCCACTATGAGAAACCTTAAACAAAACGATGGTGTTGTCGTATATTACAGAGAACCACTAACGTTTGTTGTTGAAGAACCCGACTTCGAAGAGGGTAACTGTATTGTACTTAAAAAAGACAATAACTTAGCCATTGTTTCTTTATATCGATCTCCTTCTTACAAAAATATAGACACTTTTCAGGAATCACTGAATAATATTTTGACAGAGATAAAATCGTTTAATAATATAATTGTAATTCGTGACATGAATATTGCAATCAACGCCAGCAAAATTGAGCTTCTTGGAGAGAAATATCTCACCTTATTGGCTGCTTCTCATGGTCTCTTGCCAGCACACACTGAGGTCACACGTGATGCTAGTGGTACATGTATTGATCACATTTTACTTAAAACCAAAAATCCATGTACAACTCTCGTACCACAAACTAATCTAACAGATCACCATCCAGTTCTTATACACATGGATCTAAAGCAACCACGTCGTTACGTCCCTTCAACTATAAAAAAGATAAATGCAGACAACCTAAATAGAGACATCCTTAGTATTGATCTAGATCCAGTTTTCCAAACACAAGACCCGGAAATTGCCTTAAACTACCTTATAACCAACATACAATCAGCGTTACAAAATAACACGAACTCAATACCTCAACCAAGACGTACAAGAATTATAAAACCTTGGATCACGCTGGGCTTACTGAGATGCATAAAACATCGGGATAGGTTACATCAAAAATGCAAAAAGTCACCGAGTAACGAGATCTTAAAAGTTACATATACACGTTAAAGAAATTTTTGTAACCAAATCCTAAAGAAATTAAAAAGAGCTTACGATAAAACTCAAGTCGAAATGGCTAAAAACGACCCTAAAAAATTAAAGAATGTGATAAAAAGCGTCACTAATACTAAAAAAGATAATAGTTCTCCAACCGAGCTATTAAAAGTCTGTCCCTCTCCTCAGTTGACCGTAAATGAAATGAATGATTACTTCATTAGCGTAGGGCGGTCATTGGCTGAGAATATTATTAATTTACATAGTTGCGACGATGACAAGCACTTAGTTGTTAATCCAGAAAGGAAATCCCCCTTACACTCTTTATATTTAAGAAAAACTACAGAGGAAGAGGTAGCACGTTACATAAATAATCTTAAGACTGAATGTTCGGTTGGCTGGGACAACATCTCTAACAAACTATTAAAACAATTTAAGGACTTCATTGTTCCGCCACTAACATTTATTTTTAACCTATGTCTTGAGACAGGCACCTTTCCTCAAGCTCTTAAAAAATCTGTTGTCCGTCCGATAGACAAAGGTGGTGATAAGAAAATGTTCAGCAATTATAGACCCATATCGATCCTGCCATCTTTGTCCAAAATTCTAGAAAAGATTATTAACTCAAGGCTTGTCAACTATCTTGAGAAGAACAAACTTCTCTCGGAAAATCAATTTGGTTTTCGCGCAGGCAAATCAACTGATCAGGCTGTGCTTAAACTTACTACTCTTATTAGCACAAAATTAGATAAAGGACAGAAGTGTCTATCGGTCTCTTTAGACCTCGCAAAAGCTTTCGACACTATTTCTGTTCCGATTCTAATAAAAAAGCTAGAACACCTTGGTGTACGCGGTACACAGCTTAAGCTTTTTGAAAGTTACTTATCTGAGCGTTACTAGTGTGTACGAGTTGATAACTATTGCAGTAATGAACTCCCTGTGTCATTTGGAATTCCTCAGGGCAGTATTTTAGGACCTACTTTGTTTCTCGTATACATCAATGACCTCACAAACTTAAATATACCAAATTGTGAAGTAATCTCCTACGCTGATGATACCGCTCTAATATTCTCCGCTAATAGTTGGAATGAGGTCTTTGATGCCACACAAAATGGTTTTCATGTAGTACAAAATTGGCTGTTTGAAAATGTTTTGACTTTAAATACTGAGAAAACCAAATATCTAACTTTTTCTATTCGAAACAACCCGGATTTTGACGCTTCACTTTAAATCATTCCTCATAAGAGTCATGAGTGTAACAGTAGAAACAGCTGCAGTTGTGAACCGCAGCGGCTGGAATGCGTGAAGACTATAAAATACCTCGGTATTACAGTGGACAGTCATCTCGGTTTTAAGCAACACTTCAAATTGCTATCATCCAGGGTTCGCAAACTCATTTATATATTTAAAAACCTAAGACACATAACAGATGCGAGTCTCTTAAAACAGATTTACTATGCTATGTGTCTATCTATCATCTCTTACTGTATATCCTCATGGGGGGGCGCCCCAAAAACTACTTTAAAATGTTCAGAAATTGCACAACGTGCCATTCTAAAAATCTCTACTTTTAAGCCTATACTGTTTCCAACAAGAGAACTATATCAGTACTGTCAAGTGACAACCGTAAGACAAATGTTCGTAGAAACAATTCTCCTTAGGCAACACTGCTCACTAGTATATGATCTTAGTAACATAGATAAGCGTAGGAAACATGAAGTGTGCTCGCGATCGTACAAACCCAAAACAGCGTTCATTAAAAGATTCTTTACGTTTATTGCCCCCATCATGTACAATAAAATAAACAAAATCCTAAACATCTATCCACTTAATAAATTGCATTGTAAGAAGAAAATTCATCAATATCTCCTTAGTCTTTCGTATGAGGAAACTGAGGACCTACTAAAAATTCAAAATTAGTAGAACCTTACAAACATTCATTCTGTTTTTCGGTACTACACGCACAAATAAACATTACACAAACACACAGATACACACACACAAACACACCCATATACATACGCGGTACATATATTTTTCATTAGGTTACCTACACGTTAATTTGAATTTTATTTATTTGTATAGATTATATTATTATTATTGGATTTATTGAATGTAATGTGAGCTATAATAGAATTTAATTTTGGAAAGTGTTATTCTGAATCGAAGCAACTTGTATGTCTAATTTGGCTTAATCATTGTAGTGAAATCTGTTAGGGGATGGCACTGTTTGCCGAGATACAGGATCCGTCCTAGTTCGGCAACAGAAGATTCCATATTAAAAACTTGTATACTAAGCCTATCAAGTCATATAATATGTTATTGTTATATTATTGTGGTGAAAAATAAATGTTATTATTATTATATTATAGTTATGGAAAACGGCCTTTCATTTCAGCTAGGTCTTTCTCGTTATGTAACAACTTGACACTTTATTCCAAGCTTCATTACACCTTGATTGTGACAGCTCTTCTTCTTTATGAGGGGGTTCAAGTGCAGGGTACTGTAGCTGTAGGGCATTGACTGTATGATATCCCTAATCCCCAGTAGGACGTCCACGTGGTTTTTTACAGGTAAGAACAGTCCTTCTTTTAAATACTAAAGTATTGACCATTACAGATGACATATTGGGGCGGGGGATGGGTGTGGTCTCCAACCACAAATGTTATGTAACCCAGATCATTTATTGCTATTATCGCCTTGCACTTCCTTCTGATACGTCCAGAACAAAACCAGAGTGTGTGACCTTTGGTAGCAGAATGATTATGAAAGACGAATGTGTAATCTTTATGCAGAACTAGCCGCATGCCTTTTTTCGATTTGATGTATTTGAAATCTGAAAAAGCAGTATCATGAAGAAAAAGTTTAAACACCATTATCTAATTTGCAAGTGGCTCATCTCCCGGTATAAATAGGCGCAATTTGTTTGAATTTACTTAATACCGAGATTATCAAAAATTATAAAACAAAAGGGTTTGAGGAGCTCGTGGCTAAATAATAACAGCCGCTCGGGTCGATCGTTAGGTTAAGCCGTGCTTGCCTAGGTTGGTCTGTGGATGGGTGACCGCCCATTACATACCGAGTTTTCTCCGTGCCTCGGAAAGCACGTTAAGCCGTTGGTCCCGGCTGTCATTTGTAGATCTTTGACAGTCGTTAGGTAGTCAGAGGCCCAAAAAGTCTGACAACCAGTCTTACCAAGGGGTATCGTATTACCCGGTACTAACTGGGTTGTGGAGGTCAGATAGGCAGTCGCTCCATGTAAAATACAGGTATTCAGCTGCATCCGGTAAAACTGGAAGCCGATCCCAACAAAGTTGGGAAAAGGCTAGGCAGATGATGATGATAAAACAAAAGGGTTTCTCAAGAAAAAAACATTTAATGCTAACAACTATATTTCATAACAATCATAGTAACATGATAATTATAATACCAATAAAAAAAAAAAAAATAAGTATTTAGTAATAGTTCAGTATTTTTTTCTTCACTTAAATCAATAAAATACAGTACTATCAACACGAAAAGTATTAAAAGTTAAGTTCAACTACTGCTTGTAGCTTAAAAATAATATTAAACTTCTGCAATTTTCTATGACAGTTCAAACGTCCGTAGCTGTCGGGGTCATGATGTGACGTCATTTACCACAATCTGCCTTGTTTACATTATTTTTTTGCCCTTAATAGAATAATTTTACTAATTGTATGTGCTCTAGTCAAGTAAAAAGTGCAATAATAATATTTTAATAAAATCATAGTGAAACTTTAATATTATTTTTAAGCGACAAGCAGTAGTTGAACTTAACTTTTAATACTTTTCGTGTTGATAGTACTGTATTTTATTGATTTAAGTGAAGCACTCTTCAAATAAAAGTGTTATATTGACACATAGACTTTGACTTCACTACCGGCGTTGTTGAGGACGACGCGTTTTGAGAGTGCGTTCCGTTCTACCAAAAACATGCTACATAAAACAAGAATTGTAAAATAAGTGATCTATTAGCAACTTAAACAAGTGTACCACTGCTCTTTAGTAAATTGATCCCGCTCATTTGGGTCCCGTGAATGTTTTTATGAGCCAATACAAGGCATTTTTAATTAATTAAAAATAATTTTATATTTCATGCATATTTCCTATTCACAAAAATATTTTAATCGGCATAGCATATCAACGACACCAAGATAAATTAATAACAAGGGATCGCAAGGGTATCTAAGTTATTACAGACTCAAAATTATTAAACATTCACGCAAGAATCGTGAAAAGCGAAAATATGGATTCGCGCGAACGATCACTTCGGTTAGGAGGTGTGGTCAGGCTGCCACTTCTTTATGCAGGTTTCGTTTTATGGGTTTTTTTACAGCTTAACAGTCTTGTATATTCTCCTTCGCAATAATGAAACGCTGGTTTTGGATGGTTATGGACACCAGCGACTTTTACAATGTAGCCGCATGTGTGTAGTGTAACCCTAGCCTTGCAGGCTTTACTGCGTTGTGACGTACATTTCCAGTGGACATTGTACGTTGTCATTTTTTCACGGCTGTAGGTGTAGCCGTCATACAGTACCAAAGGTTTTCCTTTTTTTGATGTTATGTACTCGTATTTGTAATCTGGAAATAACAGTACGTACTTTAGAAATAAGGTGAAGCGTATCGACTACACAGCAAAATCACAATCGTAACATTGTTTTGGGACACCGGCTAAATATATCATGGGGCCCAGTGCAGTGGTAAATAAAAAAGAAATATTATGAATGCTGACCTATGCCAATAATGAAATATAATTTTAAAAGTAACTCTTAAATTATTCGTTTACTATTTTCTCTTCTTATAATACGCGTAAGAACTTGTATATTATTTATAGACAGTACAAGCGTGATACTAATAGTACTACAAGCCAAAATGAGTGTTTGAAAATATTGACCCAAATAATACAAATTTATTCGAAATAAATCAAGTTTTTAGGAAGTAACCACAGAACACGGAATCGCGGTACGAGCATGGTCGGCAGTGCAAAGGAAATTCGTGACAACAAAAGTGGGTTTAGAGCATACATTGAGTCACAGTCTGCATTCAAAGCCGCGGCAGTAATAAATAATAACGTGGTAAAAAAGTAATCTATTGTTTATAGGAGTTAAAAAAAGAGCATTTGACAATAGATACGCGTATGTACAGGCTACTGGTATACAATATAATAATCTCACGGGCAAAATATAGAAATACAATACAATCGAAAACTGAGCTAATCACAAGCTTGATTATTATTGTACTAGATCAATGTTACACGAGCCAATTATTTCAATATTAAATGTACACATTATATGAATGCTTAGGTACTAAAATATATATAAAGAATAGATTATAATTCTACCATATTTATTTGATCATTGTATCGTCGTCCATGAGATAGAGCTCTGCCCACTCTGAGGCTACAAACACGTTTGCGTTGCGGGACACGCACGACTTTGCGTTGACTGTTTTATTGATAAAAAAAGCCACGTGATTGTTCAAGCAGTTAGATCACCTACGTACAAGTTAGTTGACGCAATCGGCGCCAGGAAATCACGCCCCACGTGGACACTGAACTTGGGTACAGCTTAATTAACCTCCTTAACTAACCATCCTTCCTTCCTAGACAACTAACTAACTAACACCAACTAGACATAACTAGACATAATTTTATGCTATCCTAATATATTTTCCTTGACTACAGACATGTTGTGGCGGTGGATGATTGTGTTCCTTTTTATAGGTAATTATACTATTGTCAACACGCAAAGTAAGTTTTGCCATGCAATTCATACTGCTTCTTGAAGTACAATACCAATGATTCGTGCTTTTGTAGGATTTGAAATGATAGTACGTGAAGTCCTCGAGAAGAATTAACTGCTTGCCTTGTTGTGACAAAATGTACTTGATATTATCTGAAACGAAACACAAACAGTTAGGCATAAACTTAGGTAATGGCTGTCTGTTTTAAGGTATTCAAGAGTAAGTTTTGTCATCAAAGTCATGATTCCTTTGTTACCCTTTGTCCTTTTTTAGGGTTCCGTAGTCAACTAGGAACCCTTATAGTTTCGCCATGTCTGTCCGTTCGTCTGTCCGTCCTCGCTTAATCTCTGTGACCGTTAGCACTAGAAAGCTGAAATTTGGTATCAATATGTATATCAATCACACCGACAAAGTGGTAAAATAAAAATTGGAAAAAAATGTTTTATTAGGGTAGCCCCCCTATATGTAAAGCGGGAAGTGTTTTTTTTTTTTTAATTTCAACCCTAACGTGTGATATATTGTTGGAAAGGTATTTAAAAATGAATAGGGGTTTCCTAAAATCATTTTTTGATAGTGTCAATAATTTTGGAAATAATCGCTCCAAAAGTAAAAAACAATGTGTCCCCCCCCCCTCTAACTTTTGAACCATAAGTTTATAAAATATGAAAAAAATCTGAAAAGTAGAACTTTATAAGGACTTTCTAGGAAAATTATTTTGAACTTGATGGAAACAACAGTTTTTGTACAAAAAAGACAAAAAGTTGTACAAAATAATTTCTGGACTAATTTTGTAGTATATTCGTATATGCAAGCATTTTTACATAATGGATACCCACCTTTAAACTCATAAGTGGGAACACTTATTGTGACGGACGGGAAACTACGGAACCCTACACTGAGCGTGGCCCGACACGCTCTTGGCCGGTTTTTTGTTTTCCCCACGTTCCCACATCTGCAAAGCAATTTAAGTTATAGGTACTATTGTCTTTTATAATCCTTTATCGTTAGTTAAGGTTCATTGTTCTATTATTTTTAGCTATCTTTTATTGTACCCATTTGAATATTTTTGTATTTCCTGTGTTTTATTAGTCTTTTAAAATTCAATCGTTTTGCCGCGTCACACGCACAGTACCGATCATGTTTTTTTTTTTTTTAATTAACTTATTTTGCTTCTTTTTAACCTCTCTTCGTAAAAATATAGGTTGTCTATATTTTACATTCATCGTATGAATGCCCTAAGAAAGTAATTTTTAGCTATAATTTTGTCAAATAAATGAACGTCAACGTTTAATTTCGTAAGTTACTGCTTTACTGAAAAACAAACTATTTGCAAAAAAAAAAAACCGACTTCAAAACACAAAAAATTGAAAAATAACTTTAGCTTCAGAAGTCGGTGACCTTTTTTGATTCATGTAGTTTTTTTGTCACCGACTTCTGAAGCTAAAGTTATTTTTAAATTTTTTGTGTTTTGAAGTCGGTTTTTACAAATTGTTACTAATGTTTATAACTTGTTCCGTCTGAACACGTCAGTATTCAGTATTAGAACAAGGTGGGAAAGGTCTCAGGAGTTAATAAATTCAATAAATAAAATAATGGATATTATTTCATTCTTTTTTTTAATACCTTTTTATCTTCAACTTTTATTATCTTCAACACATTTGCACATTATAATGGTTACAGAAGCAAAGACAGGCCTCTTTCGAATTCAACGAATGTTATGTCAACTTCATCATCATCATCATTAGGAATGATAATAATTATGTATATTATTTAGATTAAGACTAAAATTGGCCTAGTATTAGTAGTACACGCGGAGATTAAAAATAACGTAAGCTCAAACGATTAGAGAATAAAATTGAATATTCATTACAAAAATAGCTTTCGATTTAAACAGTGATATCGTAAGGATACAGGTACTAGCTTAATTTTTTTTGTTTATCCTTATAATCTTAAGATGAAAGCTCCACGGTGGCCCGCGAAATTCAAATTTTCTTACGTTTTCATGAAATAGTCATTCAATACAGTTACATGAACTTATAGGGTTATATTGATGATTTAAATCATTATTATTCTGTAACTACATACGTGTTACAGCCGCGAATCATATTTTAATCAACATATATAACCTGACACTGACCTGCAAATTGCAAAGAAACATAATAAAATTTGAATTTCGCGGGCTATCGTGGAGCTTCAACCTTTGGTTGATGACATTGTATTCATTATTTAATCATCATCATAAAATTGTATTCTTTTTTTTTGTTAGCTTATTGGAGTGTCCCTTTGCTGGGCAAAGACCTCCCCTTTCTGCTTCCAAACCTTTCTATCCTGTGCAATATCTAGCCAAGTTCACCCCACAAACGAAATCAAATCGTCACCACCTTTGCCGCGGTCTACTTCGAAGTATTTATGTTTTAGATTCTGATGTATTCGCCATTCCTCATAACAAATTTAGGTGGTGGATGAGTATGATCTAGGTGACCCGATGTAATTCTGTCATTAGTATCGACTTCCATTTTCGCCTTACAACCCTTTGCGGTCCGAGCTGTACATAGCCAGAAAGAAGAATTTTTTCTTTTATAGATTTTACTGAAGCAGTATGTGTAGTCTTTATGCAGGATTAATTTCTTGCCTCTATTAGAATCTATGTACTCGATATCTGAAATAAATGTAATCCTCAATCAATAAAAGTTTCACAGTTTGTAAATGTAGTTAAATTATTATTTTCAGTCAATTATAACTCTACTTAGGTTGAAACTATCTAGTTAAAAAACCCTCTAAAAATATTTGGGCGGGAGATGAGTGTGGTCTCCGTCCACATATTTAATGTCACCCAGATCATCTATTACTATGTTCGCCTTGCAGTTCTTGCTGATACGTCCAGAACACATCCAGAGTGTGTGACCTTTGGTAGCAGAATAATTATTGAAGCAGTAGGTATGTGTAATCTTTATGCAGAACTAGTTTTGCCTTTTTCGAGTTGATGTATTTGAAAGCTGAAAGAAATTGTCATTTAAAAAAGTTTAAAACGCCATTTTCAAACTTGCAAGTGTATAAACAGGTTCTTTTTTTATTTGGTGAACACAAAGTTTATCAATAAAAGGGCTTGTCAAGAAAAATATAATTTTATGTTACGAGTGACCCATCTACTACTGTTACAGTACTACTACAGGCTCAAGCGAATCCAGGAAGTTGATGAAAAAACAAATGGCCTAATGAAAAACAAAATGTTTTAAATTTGCAATTCTATTTAATTACCTAAATAAAATCAATCATCGCCAGTCTACGAAACAATACACATCTCTGATAATATTTATTATCAGAGATGTGTCTTGTTGTCTTTTATTACTAACACACTAACATTCTATGTTTTTTTGATAATGATTATAATTATTATTTATTTATTTATTTCAGCGAATCTCCATATATTATTTTACATTATTATAAATCACAAAACATAGAATGTTAGTGTGATAATAACACAAATATATATCTAAAATATGTTAGTATTTTTAGTACCTATATAAACCTAAGCCTATGGCTGTCCTTACCTACTGATTCTGGAAAGGACAGTCAAAACGGGCAGCAATCGCATTTAGAATGCTGTTGCTGTTGCTTCGTAGACGGTGCAGCAAGGAGTTTGCTTTCTTGCGCATGATGATTTGAAAACCATCCGTACGCGCTTCAGTAAACATACCAGACGCGCTGCAGAGCCACGGCAGCCCCAACAGCATCTTAAATACGTTTATTATACTGTGTGCACAGGGCTGTATAAGTTTGCTGCGTATATTTCAACCACAGGCCACCCGAGTAAAACGACTGGCACAACGCCTTAAAAAGTGTTATCTTTACCTCGTTGCTGCAGCGTGCGAACCTGCGAGCGAGCATATTGCTTTTTACCGTAATGCACCCTGCATTACGGGAAAAAGCAATATGCTCGCAGGCTACCGCTATTTATAAGCAGGGTTCATTTTAGGGTTTTTCGGATGGTTGTGGTCATTAGAAACTATAACAATGTCGCCGCTACTGCGCAGTCTTGCCTTACAGCTTGTACAGTACCCGGCACGTAACTTGGCAAGAGTCGTTAGATGCGCAGAAGTCGTTTTTTAGGTCTCTTTGGCGGTGGCGCGGGACGCGGGGTATGAAGTAGCGCCGATCCGACCGCGCGATTGGCGCGTCAGTCGACCCCTGCCTCCCGCACCGCGTCTACATTCCGTTCGCTCCCGATTACACTTGCGGTGCTAGTGCACGAGTACTACTCTACCCTTTGTTTTTGTTACGAGTTCAGTTTTAGTTTTAAATTAAGTTTTTGTTACGAGTTATTGTTATTGTTGTTGTTTTAAATCTAGTTTTTGTTACCAGTTGTTGTTATCGTTTTAAATTTAGTTTTTGTTACGTTTTTTACAATGCCAGGACCAAATACCGTTTTACGCAGACATGCCAGATACGATGTGTACTGTTTCATGGAGAAAGAAGCTCAAATTGAAAAAGAAACGGTAAAACGGACTGCAGAAGCAACTAAAACGTCAGAAAGAACAGTAAGACGTATAGTTAAAGAAGTTAGAAATTCCGAATTCTTCACTGTCATTAGGACACCGGGAAAAAAGAGGAATAGAACAAATATAAAAAAATACATTCATAAAAAAAATGCATCAGTATTATGTTTTATTTATAACACCTAATAAAAGTCACGAAATCCTCTGCTTTGTTTAACTACATGATTAAAAATAAATGATGGCAATAACCAAAAATGACAATCAATAAAATTTAAGTGACTAGTTATTTGTTCCACTAAGTGTACGATGCGCGAACTTGCCCCCACTCCGCCAAAACCTTGCCAACTTATGTGCCGGGTACTGTACGGCGTTGTGAGGCACACGCCCACTGGACATTATCCTTTGTCGTGCGGTGACGGTTGTAGGTGTAGCCGTCATACACTACTATTTTTCTCTTATTGTTGTGTATTCGAATTTGTGATCAGAAAAAAAAAATTGGTCCATTTAGTAGGGGAAGCGCTTCCACAATTAAGCTTAAGCTTTCATTGTATAATATCTGTAGTTTTTTCCTTACGATGGTGAAGAAAATAAAAACGTATTAGATTGACGTAAGCTACCGGAAGGGTAGTTTCAATCCTGTTGATATATCTGATTGACATTTGTCTATACCCTCAGTTAGTTACGACCTTGGTATTGTAAGAAAACGTAGATTAAAATTTCAAGGCCTGATCGGTCTCCATCTGGTTTTATGGATTGTAGCTTTTATGAATACTACACACAAAAAATGGTATGAGTTATAAAAGTTTTATTTTTTTATACCTACTTAATACTATAGGGCACTAGACAAGAAGTTCTAAATAAGAAGTTCTACGTTTTAGTTTCAATCTATCAAATATACATTCAATACAATAAGACAGCGAGGAACAATGTTTTAAAAGGTTTATTCAGTTTTTAAAAGCCTGATCAGAAAAACATTAGTCTGGACAATTGCAAACGCAAAATTAAGTACATATAAATTGGTTACAAAAAGAAACAAGAAAGTTTTATGTCGTGTTTGCACTATTTATTTACTCACCTAAAATACAGTTACAGAAACAGTATCGGCAATCATCACAAAAAACCAAACAAACCCTAATACTTTTATTATAATAAAAAGTAAATCAAATTAAACACCCTAATTAAGGAGTAATGCTTATGCTTTAGACACATTTTGCTTGACATCCATACTAATATACTAATTTAGAAACAGAATAAAATTAATATTTAAGGGGGGCTCCCATACAACAAACGTGATTTTTTTGCCCTTTTTTTGATAATAATGGTACGGAAGCCTTCGTGCGCAAGTCCGACTCGCACTTGGCCGGTTTTCTTATGTATGGCTACGCGTAACTCAAATGAAGTTGGGCAGGACACCAAGCAAGGCGCAATGAAGGCAGGTGGAGTAAACCTGTGACCGAGTGGCGTCCTAGGAATGGAAAGAGCGTGGAGTTTAGCACATACAGAGGCCTATACCCAGCAGTGGGTGAAGTCGGACTGTGGATGATGATGATGATGACGCATAACTTTTTCCAGAGAGGTCCGATTTGCATATCTCAAAGTTGGTATCCCATAAAAAAATTTAAAAAATCGTGTTCGAACCCAAGTCATACACTTCTGATTTTTCGGATTCATGTGCGTATTGTATAATTATCACTTGCTTCGGTGAAAAAAACATCGTGAGGAAACCAGCATGCCTGAGAAATATTTCTCGTCGGCATGTAAAGCCAAGTCAGAGGCTTTTGGGCGGCTTATGAACTCTGACGCCAGGTTAGGTACTAACCACACGATAAAGAAGAAAAAAATCGTGTTTTAGGTTCATTTCATGCACTTTGATGAGAACTTTAGACCTAGCTGGAGTATGACCGTCGTCGAAGGTCTGATGATGGAGACGGAAGGCAGTTGCAAGAGGTTCTCAAGAGTTTACAGCATCTATATCGTGTTTGTGCTCATTTCATGAACCTTAATGAGAACTTTAGACCTGGGTGGAGTATGACTATCAAAGAAGGTCTGGCGTTGCAGACGGAAGGCAGTTGCGAGAGATCCGCAGCAGTTTAAAGTAGCTTGCGTGTCTTGGCTCATTTTATGCACCTTTATGAGAACTTAAAAGTATCTATTAGTGTTGGATAGCCCATTTATCGAGGAAGGCTATACGTTATATAACATCACGCTACAACCAATAGGAGCGGAGCATCAAAGAAATATTTTGCAAAAAAACTGGAGATTCCTTTTGGGAGCTTCCGTTGCGTGCGCTGCGTAAACGGTTAAAGTTACGCAACAATCATAATATGACGGAATTGTTCCTCTTAAAAAGTTCTAAGTAAAAGTCCCCGATAACTAAATTAAGTCTATCTTTTAAGGTGGTCTCAGGCTCTCTAACGTAACCCTCTCTCTCTCTCTTTCTCTTATGTGACGCAGACGAAGTTGCGCGGGTCAGTTATTATAACATATTTGTAAGGAGGATGATTGTGTTCATAATTACTGAACAGAAATATTTCCTTACACTTCTGAGTAGATCAGTGCCAACGAGTAGTAGTTTTGTTCTATATTTATAGATAACGATACCGAACATAAGTGTAGCCGTTAATTAGAATTAGTTGTGACCCTTTCCGGAACGCTACGTATTTGAAATTTAGCGAATAATAGGAGAATTACAGATATTATTTAACAAATTGTAAATCTCGTCCGCAGTTACCAATAAAAAGAAAAAAAAAGTAACTAATACATTATACAAAGTACATAGCTATATTCGAATATATTTCCCTTTACATACAACGTATGTAAAGGGAGAATGAATATGTTCATAATTAGCAGAAACAATTTTATTTTCGTCATTAGTGACGAGCACAGCCTTGCAATTCTTATTATTGTGAGTAGAACAGCGCCAACGAGTAACATTTTTGGTTTTTACATACTTATGGCAACTATAGGTGTAGTCCTTAATTAGAATTAACTGATTTCCGCTCCAGGACTCGACATACTTGAAGTCCTCTGAAAAATAATACAATTACAGATTTTATTATTAAAGTTGGGAATCTCCTATATTGTTACTAGAACAAAGAAAATAAAGTAAGAAAACAACAATAATTAAATGAGTGATTATAATTTTCATTTCCTTCACACAAATGTACAGAGTGAGTGCTTAAAACTATCTTAAGGAAAAGTTTACATTAATTTGTGAGGGACTGGTGCCTGAAATAGGCATTGCAAGGTCGTCTGCGGTACAAGTGACAAGGGTCCCACGACGCTACATGTCTACAAACCAACATTATTTTATGAGACCGAAGTGAATTAACAACAACAAAACTGCATATAGTTCCTTATATCTGAAAATATTTCCCTTGACATACAATGTACTGGCCCGGAGGATGATTATGTTCATAATTAACAGAAATAATTGTATTATGGACATCAATGACGAGCTTAGCCTTGCACCCCTTACTGCTATGAGTGGAACAGTACCAAGGGGTAACATTTTTCACTTTCAGCTGACGACGTGCATAGCTGTAGTTATTGATAAGAAGTAGTTGTGTACCTGACCGGGACGTGATGTACTAAAAGTCCTCTGAAAAATAAGATAATTATTCATAATACATTTTTCTTCATTTACGTTATCAACAATTAGAACGGTGCTGAATATATGGGTTAATGTTGGTAATGGTTTCCTATTTCTTTTTTGTTATAATGTTTGAAATCGCTAGATTTGCGAAGCCTGACGACACCTGAAATATAATCAAAAATCTTTATTTGTGAGCCCAAAAAGAAACATTTATCTTCTTTCATTTAAATAGAACACAACACAAAATTATGATTCCATTTATTTAAAAAAAATGTATTACAAGAAATAAGTCAACAAATCCTATGTGCTCATCTTAGACAGGAAGCAAACCTTATTCTTACTAAAATTTCTAAACTGCAGCCTAAAATATATTCACACCCAGGGTTACACACCCGTCTTCAGTCAGGAGTCAGTGAGTCGTCTTAGGGACGGCACAAAATAGTCATGTTCCTACAGATCAACCAAGCAAGCAAGTAGTGACGTATCGTATGTAACCGCCTTTACAGATATATGAACTTGCAACGTCATCAGACATATAGTGTCAAATCTTTGAAAGCGTTAGCGAGCTCTGAATCTTTACATTTCTTCTTGATGATTGAACCTGAAATTCCGCCAATAAAAAACAAAATATTCATCAAAACAAGTTTATTATTTACAAGTCTATTATTATAGGTAGTACCTACTAGTTTCATTACGAAGTTTAAATAAGTCTACATCCAAACCTACCAAGTAAATTACGTGCAAGTTAGCTACGAACGTCACTCTGTTTTTGAAATATACATACTCGCAATTTTATTGACCGCGCAGTCTTAGACCACCCTACCCCACAGCAAAAATAACATGCCATTAAATTTTAACATAGTATCCTTCTGCTATGATGAATTTTGGCGGTGCATGAGCGTGATCCAACCTAGCTGATACCACGGTCTTATGCGATGCTATAACGTCATTGGTGATGGTGAGCCTTGCTTTGCAATACCCCCCTTTAGTGCAACTCCAAGTCTTTGTCTTCACATTACTCTTGTGGCAATAGAAAGTGTAGCCGTTGACAATCGCCAGTTCCTTTCCATCCTGCTTTTTCACAAATTGCAGCTCTGGAAATAAAGTTGGAGTTTTATGCTGTTCTGGAATGTATGGGAAGAAATGGTTACCAGCTAAGTTTGACAGTCGGAATGCGTTATTTAACCAAACTTGTCGATTACAGACATGTTGGAAAAGGTATCGTAGTCTGACTGACTGTGTCATGCAGTAATAAGTCAATGTACAAAAGTATAGGAATACAGAGAGGCTCGTGGATCAAGGTTAAGTTACGCTTGCCGCCGTCGTTCTGTAAGTGATTCTTCGATTCGTATCTAGACCTTGCAGTGCCTCGGAAAGCACGTTCATCTACGAATAAAAACCAAGAAAGAAGTCCAAATATCTCACAAAACGCATTACTTAATTAGGTTTAACTTATTTTTATCACATTTTACACGAATGAAAGTTTTAATCACACAAACAGACAAAAATACTATATGTTTTATTAAAAAAACGATTTAATTGTTAATTTCAACATTCTCGATAGGCAAAAGACGACAGATACTACTATGAATAAATTGTAAGTTAAGTTTTCATGCATTTTATTTAATTAATTAAGACATAAGACCAATAATAAATACATACACTAACACAGCTCGTGGCCACACTACGATAATACACGAACACAATGTTTTATTTTGCTTGATTTTTTGATTTTTGCTTAAATTTTAAAGTAACATCCGTTTCTAATCGTAAACTTGGGTGGACGATGTGCATGAGTGTTTTGAACTGATCTTATATGACGCTCCGAGAGTGTGGCGCCATTTGTAAAAGTCAGCCTGGCACTACAAGAGTATCCTTTGGTACAGTACCAGACACTTGTCGCCAAAGTTTGTCTTTTACAGAAAAATGTGTATCCGTCCATAATAGCAAGCTCCTTTTCGTCAGCTTTTTTCACTCATTTGTCAGCGCACATTAGCATTTGTCATTGTCAAGAGTGACAGGTTGTCAACGTCACTCTAGCGTAGCGTCGAGTCTGTGGTAGCGGGGCGGCCATCTTAGAATTCAGTTCTTTGAGAGCGGTCGCCAGCGCACCAAGTTTTCGACGAATCGCTATCCATCGCCTTAATCATAGTGTATTTTATAGTGACTATTGTTGATCAGAATATTAGTGATTATCATTTACGCAAATGTAGAACTATTTTAATGTTATAAGAAAATCGTTTATTTTAATCTGATTGGACTACCCACATGCCCCCGTTGCAAGATGGATTCGGATGAAGGCCGTTCTGAGCTTTCATCAGAAGTGGGATGCAACTCAAACGCCCCACATGGTATAAGTGACAGTGCTAACCAGGAAAAGTGTAAAGACAATGCGCGCTCGTGGTGTGTCATCGCTGCCTTGTTTCTTGTTGTGAATGCAGTGGAAGGAATCCAGTTTAAAGAATTGTTCAAGGCCAGATTTGTGTACGTCGAAACATTTACGACTACATTAACCTGAGCAGTCACAAACAAAAGAAAAATATACGCACTGACGGTGGCAACGAGATACGTCAGAAGTTTTCATCACCGCCACCAATCAAGCGTCACGTATGCGGCAAACAAGGACACGAACAGGCGAATTTTCGGACAAAGACGACCGCCGTCAGGAAGTTGTTGCCTGTGCCGGCTGCAACAGGCGTTGGGCAGTGACAACAAGCCAGCAGCATCAGCTCACTGGTGTGCTTCAAGTATGGCTACATTGCCAGTCGCTGCACAGCAGGCAGGTCCAGTGCTGCTGGTGGAGAAGGGAGTGGACCTTTCGTCGAGCTGGGATATGAAAGTACTTTGGTGAGTCGTTTTCATGTTGTTACTCTGGAGCAGAGTGCTTTTCTGTTTCGTCTAGACTTAAGAGTGAGCATATTTATCTTGTCGTTACTATAACTGGTGTTGGTCAAGGTTCAGTAAATGGTAATTCGAAGATTTTAGCCTGTGTGAGAAATATCCCCGACCACCAAGTTCCTCTAGAATTATAGTTGATTATATTGGCTGTGAGAATCTGATTAAGAATAGCTTTAACACTCATACTCGAAAATGTTAGACCGCACTTTATGAGTAACACATGGAGATGGGTCTGTTGGACCACACCTCATGAGTAACATGTGGCGATGGGTGTGTAGGGAATCGTTGGTGCGATTTCTGTCTGTGTTGGTGCACAGAGCACTTATGAAAGTTTTACGAGTTGAGTATGCATTGCTTACGAATTATGCTAGAGAGTACCAGAATTGTTAACTTTTTGATCGGGCCTTTTCCAATGTTGATCGGACCTTTTGCAATAAGAAAGCAGGCATCGCGGAATATAGTTGAGAGTTCCAATTATGACAAAAATCGGTTTGACAGTACAAAGGCTAAGATTCAGAAATGTGTAGTAGGTGATTATGTTTTAATAGAAAATGAGGAGAGAAATCAATTGAAACTGGATCCAAAGTTCAAAGGACCATTTAAAGTTGAAGAGGTGTTAGAAGTCTAGAGTCTAATGTAGAGTCTAATGTAGAGTCTAATGTAGAGTCTAATGTAGAGTCTAATGTAGAGTCTAGTGTAGAGTCTAATGTAGAGTCTAATGTAGAGTCTAATGTAGAGTCTGATGTAGAGTCTAATGTAGAGTCTAATGTAGACTCTAATGTAGAGTCTGATGTAGAGTCTAATGTAGAGAGAGAGAGAGAGAGGAAAATTGTTTCCGACAAGTTTATTATTGGAAGGACAGATACACTTTGCAATCATTAAATTGTAATTGCCAGTATAAATATGCTCACAATTGTCAATTGAAGAAAATACCCAAAGGTAGTGCTTCCACTCATTTTGATAACGACGATCGTTAAAAACTGAAAGCTTTGAATAAAAAGGGTGCCTACAAATATGCACAGGGTATGCTAAGAAAGATGCCAGTGGGTCACGTACCAGTCGATGTTGATAAGGATTTGATGATTTTGAGCAAGCTTAAGCGGTAGCAGCCTGTGTGGCAACCTGAGCCTATGTGGCACTTGTAAGCCTGTGTGGCACCCGTAGGGCGGGGAGCTATAATGGGGTGCATACGTAGTGTATACGTAGTGCATACGTAGTGTGAACGTAGTGCATACGTAGTGCGTGCGTAGTGGATGCGTAGTGTAGCGTAGTGCATACGTAGTGCGTACGTAGTGGATACGTAGTGTATGAGATACATACGTAGTCCATGCGTAGCTTGCGTAGTGTGTGCGTTGCATACGTAGTCCGTGCGTAGCTTGCGTAGTGTGTGCGTTACATGCGTAGTGTGTGCGTTGCATACGTTGTGTACCACTGTTTTAGTACCCTTTCGGTTATACTTGTAGTGTGTTTGACCGAACCAGTAGTTATTACGTAGTCGTGGTCCGTGGGACGCGATGCGTGTTTAGCTCTGGCAGAGGTCGGGGTCTGGAAAGACCGTAGTGTGTAGTCAGTGGGTGATGCACATGGCAGATCCATTTGATGGATGTGAGAGCAATGCGATTGCTGGTCGGCTAGAGAGACGTGGCATTAGAGGTTTTACTTGATGGTTTCTGTAAGATGCCAAGTTTTTATTGCAGTAGAGTTTTAAAGTTTGAATCGAACGACTATGGTACATGGCCCAACGGTTGACCTATTTTTGTTTATTCCCAATTTAACCGTGTTTGAATTAGTCAACTGCCTCGTTGGTTTTATGATGGCAAGCGTGACTGCTGAGCATGAAGTCCTGGGTTCGATTCCCCGGTTGGGTAGGGTGTTGTTCGGTTTTCCATCAGGAATTTCTGTGGCCGACACGGAGTCTGGGTTTGCGCCGGTTGATGGCAATAGGCTCGCCCCCTATTGCATAAGACTTGGGCATGGCTGGCGGAGTGTGAGTGTACTACTGGGTGCACCTTAGTTTAACCCTTCGGAGATTACAGGTGTGATGTTATGATGTTTGATTTTATTAGAGTAGGATTTGTTTAAAACAGAACAGTGGAGTTCTTTACTTTCACCGACCCGATGAATCTAGAGTTTGGTCAGGAGTGACCGAGTGGAACAAATTTCTCTCGTGGACTATTTGTTTGCAGGGTAACCATCACACGAGACATACTAGGAGGTTCGAGTAAGGACATCAGGCTACCCGAATTTGAATAGCGGTAGTAGCAGCGGTGGTGCAGTGGGCGCAGCTCCTGAGCAACGTCGTGTGGACATGTGTGTGATTAGCGCATGTGCACCTACCTGAGATCGCAACTGCAGAACATTGTTCAGATAAGTTCGAAGCTTTTCCTAGTTCTACTCCTGCAAAGAAAACTGTTAAGTTCGTAAAGTTGCTCGCAGGTTGGTTATCTGTCGAGCAAAAGTGTGACTCTGAAATTCAGGACATAAAGAAATGTTCGAACGGTCTTTTACCGGAGAATGTTACACAAACTTATGACGTTAGGAAAGGTATCCTTAGGAAAATCATTTGTAATAAAACAGTTTCTTGGTTAAATGATAAATGATAAATGATAAATGATGTTTATTTTGCAAGTAGGTTTTTACAAACACTTTTACACGTCATTTTTTAAAACTAGATGGGGCCGGTGTTTCGTACCTGACTACTCTGAGAAGAAACAGCCGAAACAAACTCAGAGGTCATAGTCTCTTTTAAAGTCCAGACAATCTTGCTCAATTCACATGAGGACTATGCAGATTAGTGTCTGAGATGGTCTTTTGAAGAAAGAACCATACAGATTTGAGTGGACCTGTCCAGTCAGTGCAAGCATTTGTCAGTTAACGTGTAGCTCGACTTATAACTCAAGGAGCTCAACGAAACGACGAACAATACCAAAGAAAGGACATTTGGGAAGGTCGCCTAAAGTACTCAAACTGCCAGACAGTTGTGGGAAAAAAACAAACAAAAAATAAAAATGTGACCCACATGGTCCCCACATTCACAATAATCAAATAAAATTAATAACAAATTCTTTTCAAATGAATGTAAGTAAAAAAAAAAACACAAAAATCATTAAATGTCGCAATGATAAAAAAGTAAAATACTTAAAAAAATAAGTATTCATGTCAAATCAGTAAATTTTAATGTCACATAAAACAATAAAAAATAAAATAATAAAAGTAAAATAATAAAATACATGTAAAAAAAAATTCAATGTCAGAGTGTATAAAAGAAAGGAATCAATAATAAACAAGCGAAGTCCGAAATTTCGACATTCACAGAGCAAATTTCATTGGAGCAGCTTAATCCCAAGCTTTTTTATCTTCAAGATAGTGATTAACATGATAGTAGGCTTTCAGGCACAGCTTCCGTTTTATAAACGATTTGAATTTATTTAGGCTTAGTGCTTGAATTTGGCTCGGAAGTTTATTGTAAAAGCGTATACATTGGCATCTGAACGTACCTCCTATTTTTTTGAGCCTCGTTGCAGGAACAACAAATTTGTGTTTGTTCCTCGTGTTTATGTTGTGGATATCACTGTATTTTTTAAATAAATTAATATTTTTGTGGGCGTACAAAAGGTTTTCATAAATAAACTGAGAGGGCACAGTAAGAATATTAGTCTCTTTAAATTTTTCTCTGAGGGAGTATCTGGGACTTAATTTATAAATTGAACGAATTGCCCTTTTTTGCAAAACAAATATTGTCTGAATATCGGCGGCATTGCCCCACAAGAGAATACCGTACGACATCACGCTATGGAAATAACTAAAGTAAACTAAACGGGCTGTCTCTAAGTCAGTTAAATCACGAATTCTTCTAACGGCGAATGCTGCAGAGCTAAGTTTCTTCGACAGTTTGTCTATATGCGGGCCCCACTGAAGCTTGGCATCCAAAGTTATGCCTAAGAAGACTGTGCTATCTTCCGCTTTTAGCTCTTCATCCTTAATTAGTACAGTAGTTTCCACTTGTCTTACATGGGGTATCGTAAACTTAATACACTTAGTTTTTTTCTCATTTATGAGTAGATTATTAACATTAAACCAATTAACGACTTTCGCCAGGGCGCTATTAACATCATCCGCAACTAACTGCTGACGTTTGAGTTTAAATAAAAGAGAAGTGTCGTCTGCAAACAATACTATGTCATGATTATTCTTTATGAGGTAAGGCAAGTCATTTATATAAATAAGAAACAAAAATGGACCAAGAATTGAGCCCTGGGGTACCCCCATTCTTACTACGGATCCGGGAGATCTTTTCCCTTTAACATCAACTCTCTGAATCCTGTCACTCAAATATGAAATAAGAAGAGCCAGGGAGGCGTTACGGATTCCGTAGTGGTGTAGTTTCCTGATTAATGTTTCATGAAGAACACAATCGAAAGCTTTAGATAAATCGCAAAAAATGCCCAAAGCATCGCATTTGTCCTCCCAGGCATTATAAATATGTCCTAAAAGTTCAACACCGGCATCAGTAGTTGAACGACCCCTTGTAAAACCAAACTGTTTTTTATGTAATAACTTATATTTATTGAAAAAACTTTGCATTTGTGCCAAAATTAATTTTTCAAAAATTTTACTAAACGTGGGTAGTACTGAAATGGGTCTATAATTAGTGGGGTCTGATGTACTACCCGATTTAAACAATGGTATTATTTTACTATATTTCATTAGATCAGGAAACTCACCACGGTCAATACAATCGTTAAATATTACAGCTAATGAAGGAGCTACAATGTTTATAATGGATTTAGCAACTTCCACAGAATGACCCCATAGATCGGCGGTCTTTTTAACATTTAAGGTGTGAAAAGTTTTAATTATATCTTTACAGGTGACATATTCAAAATTAAATTCGGAATCACAGACTGAAACGTTTTCCCTTAGTAAAGACTCGGCAGCAGCAGGTGACGAGTTTAGCGATTTAGTAGTCGATACGGGAATATCCGCAAAGAAATTTTCAAAGGCTGTGGCAACTTGAGTGTCTGAATTTAAAATTTTATCGCCAATAGCAAGGCTGTAGTCACTGTTTCGGTTGCAAGACTTTCCCGTTTCGCTATTAATAATATTCCATGTCATTCTAATTACATTACTACTATTTTTAATTTTTGAACTCAAGTAACGTGACTTTGCTATAAAACAAACTTTTTTAAATATTTTAGAATAATTTTTAACATACAACTTAAATTCTCCAGTGTTTATATAGGTCCGCTCTGCATACAGCTCATAAAGTCGTTTTCGACTCTTATGAATACCAATAGTGGCCCAGTCGTTGAAGGAAGCGTTACTATTAACCGAGATTGTCTTAGGAATAAATGTGGTATTAAATTGTGTGCAATACATACTGAAAAAATCGTTATAATGTTGATTGGGATCATCATTAGTTGACAGTAGTGGTAATTTAGACAAAAGTTTAGTTTTAAAGGTTTCCAGGCGAGTTTTAGTTTTTGGATTAACAATGATATCCTTTTTAGTGACTTTCTTGCTTACATTAGGAATTGTGATCAATTGCCCACAATGATCAGAATCTAATAAGTTAATAATTTCTTTGTGGGTAGGTATAACATCTGTGTAAATATTATCTAGGCAAGTGGCACTAGTTGGTGTTATTCTAGTGGGCTCCAGAAATTTGTTTTCAAGATTGTATGAATGAAACAGGCTTAAAATTTTAGTACTTAACCCAGAACTTTCTAACAAATTAATATTAAAATCACCGCTAATAATTATAGACTTCTTAGAATTACAGATTTTATGCAACACTTCATCCATTACCTTTTCAAAACAATCATACAATCCTGAAGGAGGTCTATACACACTTAATATGATAAACTGCTCCAACTCTATACAGGCTATTTCAACTGTTCGCTCAACAGATAGGCTTACAATATCCTTGCGGTCTTTAAACTTAAGCTGGTTGCCGGTAGTTCCCCGGTCTTTAATTTGGACGCTATTAAATCATGTTCATAATAAGTTACAACATTTAAGAAAGGATAAAGCTTTAGTTAAACGCTATGAGCAGTATTGGTTCCCCGAAATGTCAAAATTCTTGCGGAAAATTATTGACTCGTGCATTATTTGCAAAGCATCAAAGGGTGCGGTCGGTACGAATTAAAAAAGGTTAGATAGTTCTCATGGAATTTATAAATATGCCTACGAGAATTTATGCTCAGTACCTCACGGATATGAAGGTTTGCTTGAAATCGCTTCTAACTGAATTATAATGAGGCCGAGTCGGTGCCAGAAGATGTAGAAAATGCTAGGAATTACTTGTTATCCACAAACGATAGTGACACTTTGACTGCATGCTCTTTTATTACCGTCAATTCCGACAGTGTCAGTGCGCACTCTGATCCTGTGACATGGGATGTAGATAACGAAATTGAAATATGGGATGAACTGGACATTCCGCAATCATAGGTATGTCGTCAGTATGTTTTATGTCTTGAATGAGTCTGTTGGTTATTGCAAGCACTGTGTTATCCAGAATTGCCTGGCCGAAAGGAGAGTGTCGTCCGGGCCACACCCAGTAGGGTTGGTTGAAGGGATGCACTCGTCCGATCTAGAAGTAATATTCTTATAGTCTATCCTGGTCGAAGGGACAGTGTCGTCCGGGCCACACCCAGTAGGGTTGGTTGAAGGGATGCACTCGTCCGGTCCAGATGTGTTGCTGGGGGCAGTGTCGTCCGGGCCACACCCAGTGGGGTTGGTTGAAGGGATGCACTCGTCCGATCCAGAAGTAATATCCTTATAGTCTATCCTGGTCGAAGGGACAGTGTCGTCCGGGCCACACCCAATAGGGTTGGTTGAAGGGATGCACTCGTCCGGTCCAGATGTGTTGCTGTTGATTGATAAGTTGCTGGGGGCAGTGTCGTCCGGGCCACACCCAGTGGGGTTGGTTGAAGGGATGCACTCGTCCGATCCAGAAGTAATATCCTTATAGTCTATCCTGGTCGGAGGGACAGTGTCGTCCGGGCCACACCCAATAGGGTTGGTTGAAGGGATGCACTCGTCCGGTCCAGATGTGTTGTTGTTGATTGACAAGTTGATGGGGGCAGTGTCGTCCGGGCCAGATCCATTACGGGCTGGTTGAAGGGATGCACTTGTTCATTTCAATGTCTTAATATGATCGACTCTGTGTTTGACGCTACAATCGAAAATCCATGTAAAGTCCTGTGTGTAGCAGGACGGACGAGCAGATGTCTTGGTGAGACACTGTTTGTTCCAGGAATACAATAACGCCCGAGGACGGTCGTATGTCAGTCTGGCCGTGTCGGCGCACATTAGCATTTGTCATTGTCAAGAGTGACAGGTTGTCAACGTCACTCTAGCGTAGCGTCGAGTCTGTGGTAGCGGGGCGGCCATCTTAGAATTCAGTTCTTTGAGAGCGGTCGCCAGCGCACCAAGTTTTCGACGAATCGCTATCCATCGCCTTAATCATAGTGTATTTTATAGTGACTATTGTTGATCAGAATATTAGTGATTATCATTTACGCAAATGTAGAATTATTTTAATGTTAGAAAATCGTTTATTTTAATCTGATTGGACTACCCACATGCCCCCGTTGCAAGATGGATTCGGATGAAGGCCGTTCTGAGCTTTCACATTGAACTGTAAATAAATAAACTTGTTGTAAACTGTGAGAAAATAATAACAAAGTTCATTATTATGAGGAGCATTTTAAACGTTAAACTACATAACAAAATAATCATAAATATTTATTTACACCAACATTAGGAATAAGCACATAATATAAAATGAAAATCCTAAATAGAAATTTGACCTATATAGATCATCCAATTATGAATAATACATTATGCTCAGTATTTATTGGCTCCGGCCCATCTCGTAACTTTCCTATTTCGACAACTAAACAAAAGACGTGCGAAACAAGTGATGATGTTACTTATTACATATAAAATTAAAAGAAAAAAAAACTTTTTAAAAACAAGCTTTTATTACCTATTAATAAAAAGAACTAAAAAGTAAAAAATAATTTAAACCTGATAAGAAAAATAAAAGCGTGTTACATTTTTTAGCATATACACCTTCATTACTTTTCTTTTGCAATCAAAATGCAACACGCTTTTATTTTTCTTATCAGGTTTAAATTATTTTTAACTTTTTAGTTCTTTTTAATAATAAGTAATAAAAGCTTGTTTTTAAAAAGTTTTTTTTCTTTTAATTTTATTTTTAACTTTTTAGTATTTTTTTGTTCATGTTGTTTCTATGAGTACCTATAGGACAAAAACGGTCCATCCCCTCAGAGGTCTGTTGTAGGGGGATAAGTGTTTCAGTAAAACAGGGTTCACCCTGATACCCTGAGGCGCAAGCGCAACGTTAGCGATATGACATATTTATACACCCTCATACCATTTAGCTCTGCACGTGCTCATCTTGGCATTGGGTCATCCATCTAATTAAAAACAGAATCCACATTCATAACAAACGGAACGAACGAAGGAATGAACTTATTTTCCCGAAGATGGTGTCGCATATTTACGTCCACCAAACCACCACTACTCACACTCACCACCCATTTAAAACGATCCACCCATCAAGACGAATCAAACTCGACAGGGTGGTGACGCATAATTACTAAGTTCCTATGGCCACCTTTCTACTCCACCATCAGACCCTGTTACCATCTAGCACCAAAGTACTCATCAAGATGAATCAAACGAGCCAAAACTCGATGGCGTTATGTCGTTCAATCACTGAGTTTCTATGGCCATCTTCCAGCTCTATCATCAGACCCTGGATACCATCTAGCACCAAAGTACTCTTCAAGACGGATCAAACGAGTCTAAACTCGATGGGGTTGTGTCGTTTAATTACCGAGTTCCTATGTCCATCTTCCAGCTCCATCATCAGACCGAGGTTACCGTTTAGCGCCAAAGTACTCATCAAGATGAATCAAACGAGCCCAAACTCGATGTGGTAACGTAGTTTTATGACGGAGATCCTATGTCCACCTTCCAGCTCCATCATCATACCCTGGATACTATCTAAAGACAAAGTACTCATCAAGAAGAATCAAACGAGTCCAAATTCGATGGAGTAATGTCGTTTTATATCGGAGTTCCTATGACCACCTTCCAGCTCTATCATCAGTCCCTGGATATGATCTAAAGACAAAGTACCCATCTAGACGAATCAAACGAGCCCAAACTAGATGTGGTAATGTAGTTTTATTACGGAGATCCTATGTTCACCTTCCAGCTCTATCATCAGTCCCTGGATACGATCTAAAGACAAAGTACTCATCATGACGAATCAAACGGGCCCCAACTCGATGGGCTTATGTTGTTTTATATCGGAGTTCCTATGGCCATCTTCCAGCTCCATCATCAGACCCTGGATACCATCTAAAGACAAGGTACTCATTAAGACGTATCAAACGAGTCCAAATTCGATGGGGTTATGTCGTTTTATAACGGAGTTCCTATGGCCACCTTTCAGCTCCATCATCAGACCCTGGATACCATATAGAGACAAAGTACTCGTCAAGACGAATCTTACGAGCCCCAATTCGATAGGGTTAGTTCGTTTTATAACGGAGTTCCTATGGCCACCTTCCAGCTCTATCATCAGTCCCTGGATATGATCTAAAGACAAAGTACTCATCATGACGAATCAAACGAGCCCAAACTCGATGAGGTTATGTCGTTTTACAATGGAGTTCCCATGGCTACCTTCTAGCTCCACCATCAGACCCTGGATACCATCTAAAGACAAAATACTCATCAAGACGAATCAAACGAGCCCCAACTCGATGGGGTTATGTCGTTTTATGACGGAGTTATGGCTACCTTTCAGCTCCATCATCAGACCCTGGATACCATATGGAGACAAAATATTCGTCAAGACGAATTATACGAGCCCCAACTCGATAGGGTTATGTCGTTTTACAACGGAGTTCCTATGGCCACCTTTCAGCTCCATCATCACACCCTGGATGCCATATAGAGATTAAGTACTCGTCAAGACAAATCACACGAGCCCCAACTCGATGGGGTTATGTTGATTTATATTGGAGTTCCTATGGCCACCTTCCAGCTCCATCATCAGACCCTGGATACCATCTAAAGACAAAATACTCATCAAGACGAATCAAACGAGTCCAAATTCGATGGGGTTGCGTCATTTCATTACAGAGTTCCTATGGCCACCTTCCAGCTCCATCATCAGATCAGCTCTATGTTCTCATAACATTGCATTGCCCCGCGATATACATATGCGTGCAAAATTTCAGCTCAATTGGTAACCGGAAAGTGGGTCAAATTTAACTTGCAAGATTTGATTACAGACAAACACCGGGACAGGTGAAACTAAATAAAAGCTTGTAAAAAATAAAAGCTTGTAAAAAATAAAAGCTTGTAAAAAAAAAAACCACATGATTGGTTATTGCAATACTTCAATTTAAGCTGCACTCGACGTGATCTCACTCTATCACAAGCCATCGGAAACAGTTTTTTTTTCTGTGGTATCAAGAATCATATTTCTTACACCAATCCGGTAAAATGACGTTAAGGTTGAACTGCGCAACATATTTTCCATACAAATTTCGGGGGGCTATTACTCCACTGTTTGACATGGTACATCTAAAGTTAAACATGATATCGTTTTGTCTCATTATTAATTGTGTCTGTGCGGAAACAGAATAGTAAAATAAAAAGCCATTCAAAAGTTACGAGCTACCAAAGATTCATTTTTATTGCCAATTTTAACGTAACTTTGGGCGTAAATTAGTAATAAAAGAAGTGTCAAATTTCCAAAACAAAGTCGGTACCGACACAGCACAATTATCGAAGAATTCAATAAATTTTATTTGATAATGATTTATGCAGTGGTTTTTTCATAAAATTCGATTTCCCAAAAGCCTTTTCATATTTTTTTACGCGCGCCTTTGACTATGAATTTTCGTGCATCTCACTGAATATTGTTTCCCCCGGTGCGGTGCGGGAGGGGGGGACACGCGATATTGACATGTCGTTCGTTTGATAGAAGAACAAGATCTATATTTCTGTCCTTTTCATTTCATGCATGACGTCAGTGACGTGTCATTTGTTTTTCGCTGAAGTTGAAGGGCCTGCGCATTTTTATTGCTCTCCTATAATGTGTGCGTTTCGATGGCGCGACCACGGCATTATTTTTTTTTAAACTATGGCAAGATTTGGTAAAAAAATTAAAATTAAATTAATTAATTTCAATTTTAAATTTCACATTCAGAACATTTTGAAGGTTATAAGCGATACCGTACGTATGCTCCTGAAATATAAACCGGATTTTTTAAATAAGGATTTTTTATATTTTTTTTACAAATTCAATCTGTTATTTATCTAAATTTCAGGTCTCTGCAACGCTTAGTTTTTAAGATTTCCGTGGCCGCGCGGTTCTCCGCGTTTCGATGGCGTGGCCACGTTCAAACTCTTATAACTTTTTAACCATAACTTTGACAAATTTAAGGTTTTGGGAAATTTGAACCACGTACATATAATATTTTTACAAAATCATGGCATAGTTATTTTAAAAAAAAACGCCGTGGTCGCGCCATCGAAACGCACACCCTATAATATGGTGTAGCAACCTACTTATTTCGAAACTTTATACATAAAACCTTCACGATATCATTTATACTTTTCTTCTGATCTGTCACTTCTCTGTCTTGTGTTGACTAAATTTATATAGAATTATGAACATTTTTAATTTAATTTAGTTAGTGTACAACAACAACAACAACAACAACAACAGCCCATAACGTCCACTGCTGGACATAAGCCTCTCTCATGATGGGAGGAATTTACCGTAATCTCCACGCTTGGCAGGCGGATTGGAGATCGCAGTGATGAAAGACTAACAGAAAACGCTGCTGCCCATTCTCTGGTCTACGGAGGCGCAAGGTGTTCTGCCTCAGACATTAGTCGCCTTATACGACACCCGTGAGTGTAATGGGTTGGTTCTATTCTACTCTGCCGGATACCACACGGTTAGTGTACAACAACCACTAAATTTGTGACTCCGACGTGATACGCCCTGAAAAGGAAATCCTAAACTTTATCAGGCCAAGGAAATCCACAGTACCACGATGACAATATATTATAGCAGTCGTCTGCCGACCAACGTCCAGACTCTGCTGGCTTCACAGCCATTTATTTCTCTCGAGGGATTAGCAGACCTGGCGGAAAGCGTCCAGGACATCGTGACCCCAGGCCAACAATAACAAACAATATAGTTATACAATATTATTGTTGCTACTAATCTCGCGAATTGTGTAGTGACGATGACGTTAGCGTTATAAGTTGATAGTAAAAGTTTTAAAGAAAAAGTTTATTTTATTCTTTTTAGCGCATTTAAATAAAAGGTCAGACGAAATTATTATATAACTTCGTTTTTGTTCGGAACGCTGAGTGTGTGCGTACGAACTAGACGCACGTGAAGACTAGCGTCTAACTGCTCATCACTGATACTATCTCTGTCGGGCACGATGCCAAGTGAGACAGCGTGCTTTTTAGCCACGCCCACCAATGAGTTCGAGCCCGTGTGCTGTGTCACCTTAACTTCTGGTTCTTAAAAGTGATTTATTTCTCAAAAAAACTAAGTTACTGTTAACATAAAAACAGTGATAAAACAGTTTGAAAACTAGTATGCTTGTTTTAATGAAAGTTGGTTTTAAAAACTAAATTAGTGATCACATGATAATATATATTTTAATTCGATGAATTAACCAAAAGATAAAACTTGTTTAGAACTTGCAAATTTTATGAAAATTTAAAATAATTTCCTTCGAGAATTAAATGCTGTGGTGGTGGTTGACATGACGATCAGTCTTGCTTTGCATTTCTTCTTTATGGTGTGCTGTCCAGCACTACTACTAAAAAAGCCTCCAAAATTGAGTGACTTTCTTACAGGAACTGTAAAGACTAAAATTGTAACCTTTAAACAATAAAAAATAATTGCCAGATTGGGTTTTTATTAATCCGTACTCTGAAACAAAAAAAAAAGATTTTTGTAAAAATAACGACAAAAAAACTCACACTAACTAAAAAACTAAATCAAACAAAAGTCACCGACTTCTGAGGCTTAAGTTATTTGTCACTTTGTTGTGTTTTTGAAGTCGGTTTTATTTTTTGCAAAAAAATATCCAAATCAGTTGAGGCGTCTTTGAGTAATTGGCGAACATACATAAAAAAAAGATTCGGACGAATTGAGAAACTCTCCTCCTTTTTTGAAGTCGGTTAAAAAATAAAACATCAAAACATAATTGTATACTTGTGCATTCGGATGAAGTAAGCTACGGAAAAGTTTCTTGTCCGTGTATAGGAAAGTCGTTGTAGGAATTTGAAACGTCACATTATTTACTGGAGCACACACCACCATAGTGGCGCCCAACGTCCCCCACGTTGGGTGCCACAATCATGGCGTATGGGTTCACATCCAGTAAATACAGGAGTTTTATAGAACGAAAACAGTTTATTATTGGCACACAATAACTCGTAGGACTATGGATCTATTTTCACAAATTTTTGGCGGGAGCGAACTAGAGCCGCGGAAGGAACAAAGTTAAAGTTAAAGTTAAGCAACAAGTAAGTACGTTCGTGTTGAGGCGGGCGCGCGACTGTTTCGGGAGCACGAGGGAGGGAGGACGACGCGAGCGGCGCGCGGCGTGTGGGCGGAGAGCATGCGTGGCGCTCGAACGCGCCTAGTCAGTTCTGCGACAGCGCACCGTACCACAGAATAACAAGTAACCGTACTGAGTATCAGCCCCAAAACGCGCGTAATTTTTTTTATTATATCTATGCGCTGTACGTCTACATCCTTATGAATCATTAACATTATTCAAAGTCTCTAGGTACATACTTGTTCAATAAAATAAACTACATATTCAAGTGATAATGAGCGCACAACGATAATAAAGATGTATGCCTTTAAATATGATGTAACGATGGTGAAAATAAGTAAAATTTTGTGTAGTACTAACTGCGATAACCAACAGGACTTGATATGTCCAAGAAAAAAAAAATCATTTCTTGTATGGTTTTAATAACTGAAAGCCAAAGATTTGTTTATTGAATTATATTATCTATTCAGAATACAAGTTAATTATACTCGTGAACAGTGAAATAAACAGTAGATTTAAAAAAAATAATGTTTGTTTCAATGTCGCAGTAAGAAAGGTATAGCCGTGATATAACTATGACACGACTATAACATCAATCACGGAAACTAGTAATTTGAAAGCGATTTATAGGTATTATAACTGTCTTAGTAAGCTAATCTAGTGAAATATATATTAATTTTCGCAGGAATATTATAAATAGTTTTTTTTTGATGATAACGATTTATGTCTCATAACACTCATTTCACAATACATAGGTACATTATTAGGTTTCGTGAACAATACAAGCGTTTAAATACAATACTTATTAAGTTACAATTAGGTAGGTAAGATTAATCATTTATTTGGTGCAACACAGGATGTACAAAACGTACATAATATCTATACTTTAGTTAAACAGATTAACTTTTTTCGACCCTGACGAAATGTTCAGCATTGGTGATAGATGATTATGATCAAAGCTTGTAGCTATGATTTTATCATCTCTGCTTATCGTAAGTTTCGCTTTGCACCTTTTGCTAGTACGGGCGGTGCAGCACCAGCTGTCGTCGAGTCCTGTCAAACGAGTTTGGATGAAAGTGTAGTTATTGTAGAGTACCAATACCGTTCCAGATTTCGTCTTTACATATTGAAAACCTGAAAGTAGATATAATCTTTTACAAGTTTCTTTTATAGGTACAATAGTCATATCAAATCTGAGTTGGATCACAATCTTTATCATATCGATTAAAAAGACAACAAAATGGCGTCGCCGCTTGTTACTTCTCGTTCGCACACTATCGCTGTCGTCCCACAACAAGGACAGTGATATTGACTTTTTGCGGTTTCATGTCATGTTCAGACAGATTGGGACTTAACCACAACTTGGATAGAATAGTCAGATTAATGTGTATGTTTACCTTCATTTAGGCTCAACTTCGGGGGTGGATGTGTGTGGTTATCGTCGCAGGAGATGACTCGATTGTTGCTGTCTATAATTAAACACGCATTGCATTTTTTACTCGAGCGAGACCTACATCCCCACAGGTGTTGGTCCCGCGTAAGTGACCCACCCATGCGCACTTTATCACTAAAGTAGCAGTATGTGTATTTCTTGTGCAAAATTATCTCCGAACCTTTCCGCGATTTTATGTACTGCAACTCTGAAACAAACAAACAATGATTTGAGTAACTTAGCGCTAGGAATTCAACAATTGGATGCAAGTGAGCAGTATGAAACCAGACAGTTTTTTTTTTCTAACTATTCACGTTAAAAAGTTTGTAACTTTTAATCAAATGTTTATTTATTTAAGGATTGCTGTGTTTTCAGGTTCCGAATAAAATAAAACGAAATTGTATACATGCACATAACTTTAATGAAGAATAGTTTTATTTAACGGATTCTGACGTATTGTCCGTCTTTAGTGACCCTATAGTTCCGAGGAGGATGATTGTGTTCAGTGCCAGCTACGCGTTGAATGTTGTCGCCATAGTCAAGAACTAACGTCACATTGCAGCGCGTGCCTTTGCTTTCTGTGCAAAGCCAATAATGGAGTGCTTTGTTACTGGAGTGACGAAGGTGAAAGTAAGTGAATTTCTTGTGAAGTAGTAACCTTGTGCCCCGCTGTGAGCTGATGTACTTGACGTCTGAAAATGCAAGTATTTTAATTATCTCATTGACAGAAACCAGTGAAAGTGGTCTTTCCGGAAATGTAGTGGAATTATAGTAGCTTAAGCTACTATAATTCCACTACATTAAACGACCCGTAGATATTGCTGATATTGTAGGCCCGTAACGATATTGCTTGCCATAAATAAAATAGTGGAAAAATGTATATGTGATCAAACACACACTTTTTATCGGGAAAATGACATAATTTCCAAAGCACAGTATGGCTTCCAAAGTAAGAAATCTACAGCTCAACTACTTTCCAATTTTACTGATGAAGTTAACAACTACCTAGATGAGAAGCAGCATGTTATACTCATATTCATTGATTTCAGCAAGGCGTTTGACACACTCGGGCATAGTACACTATTAAAAACCCTCGAAAACTCGGGGATAAGAGGAAAATTACTTGACTGGTGTAAAGAGTATCTTCGTAGCCGAAGCTTTCGCGTCAAAGTTGGTTCTAGTCTTAGCAGACCTGTAAACGTGACGAAAGGCACAGCCCAAGGCTCAGTGTCTGGTCCACTCCACAATCTGGCATACGTGAATGACTATGAATGAATGAATATTAAATGAAGTCAATTATAAATTAACTTTTAATAGCGCGTTGATCAAATCTCAGGCCATGGCATGCTAAGACAGACCCCAGAGGTCTAATTGTGTGCTTTGTTTAAGTGTTTTTGAACATGTAAGTAATTTATAAAATAAATAAATAAAATAATTAAAAAATAAAATATAAGTACATAAAGACACCAAATATACACATTTGAAAAAATATTCTATCGTAAAATAATACTGTTCATTGCCTTTGATTTTCAAAATAATATTTTAATATAAATGTTTTGGGTGTGATACATGATTTCGAAAAGTGAAACACCGAATGTGACGTCCCCGTAAGTTTACGAATACGAAACACCTAACACCGAATGCACGCTACCTCGAAAAACCTAACGCCGCAGCCATGGGATCTCGAATAACTAAATCCCTAATTTCACCTATTCTAAACACTTAACAACGAATGCACACTACCAAGAAAAACTGAACACCGTAGCCACGCGATCTAGAATAACTACACCTCGAAAAGTTCTCAAACATGCTTGAAAATTTTAGCATTATTTTGACAACCTTCTTCGAGTTAATAATTTTATTAATGAGAATCAAGAATCCAAAAGAGCAAAGAAAAAAAATAGGGAAGAAAAAATAAAAAAAAAAACATTTGAAAAAAAAAAGGAAACAATTGAACTTAATCATATTGTTAACTGAGCTCATATTGCCCATATCCCCATATATCCTCATATTTCCCATGGAACAAAATAATTATTTGGTTGATTGACACATAATATGACATAATAGAAGTTTTTTTTTCTAAATTATTAATGTTTGTTTTGGTTGATTGTAAGTTTGATTTGGTTGATTGTTTAATGATTAAAGACTTTTTACGATGACTTTTCGAGATTTAGTTATTCTAGATCGCGTGGCTACGGTGTTCAGTTTTTCTTGGTAGTGTGCATTCGTTGTTAAGTGTTTAGAATAGGTGAAATTAGGGATTTAGTTATTCGAGATCCCATGGCTACGGCGTTAGGTTTTTCGAGGTAGCGTGCATTCGGTGTTAAGTGTTTCGTATTCGTAAACTTTCCTTTATGAAAAATATATATTTCGGAGGTGCATGATTGTGGTTATCTTGTACGGATACAATGTTTCCATCTAAGTCTAACACTAATTTAGCTGTGCAGTTTCTGTGAGCACAGGCTGAGCATCTCCAATGATGAAGACCTTTGTTCTGGACGAGGCGCGCGTGACAGAATGTGTAGTCATTGTACATGATGAGCTTCATGACACCTTCTACCAACTTAATGACACGGTAATCTGAAAGTGATGCATAATATACTTTGAAATGGAGACTGTATAATCATTAGATGCTTAATTTTAAACATCCATGTTGTTCTGCATTTTCTATAAAGGAGATTTTAATGCAATATATAAGAAATGCCTGGTTTTTAATAATAATAATAATAAAAAAATCTTTTTAGTTATTCAAATAGGTATAATTTTAGAAGAGGATACAATCAAAGAGTAAAGTCTTAAAAATAATTATAAACTTATTATTACATACAAATAGCTGTTTAGCAAAAAAAGAGTTTTAAACTTAATTCTAGAATTTTTTATTTCAGTTGTCCAACTATACAAAGTATTAACAAGGTCTATCATACAGACAAGGGCGGATCCAGCTTTGGAGCCAGGGGAGGGTCACATTGTCGTGGTCAACTCACAAGAAGTTACAATTTAATTTCGATAATAATAGATACAAGTTAAAAGTAGGTATTTTATAAGTAAGTACTGTACTTAAAAATACCTACCTTTATTTAAATAACAAAATCAAATTCTCCCGAAACGTGCTATTACTTCATCTAATTTAATTGGTACGTTTTTATGGACGTGGAAAAGTGTCAATCCGGTTATGATGTTCTTCAACCATTGAAGCTTTTTCGTAGCCACAATTTGATTTTTTGAAGGCTCCAAGAACGAGCGAAACGAGCTCAAAATTTTTAACACTCTACCTTGGGCAGGTTGCAATTGTTTAGACCCTTCATAGAGGAGTTACTAGATCGACCCTCAGACAAGAGCGAGCGTAGCGAGCTCGAAATTTTTATGACACTGCCTTGGACAGGTTAGAATGGTTTCGATCCTTCATATAGGAGTTACTTGGTCGACTTTTAGATAAATTCAAGAGAAAGTAGTCGAAAATTTTAACACATTACCTACCTCTTGAACAGGTTAGAATTGTTTCGACCTACTGGAGTTACTTGGGTCTCTTATAGACAAAGTTAAGACTCAAGAAAAACTAGGCAATAAGAGCGAGCGAAGCGAGCTAGCAATTTTTTACATCATTGCCTAAGATAATCGGTTGCTAGTCGTTTCAAAGTTTTCAATGTCTTGATTACTGTATTCGCTTTTTGGCATAAAAATGCTTAGCCACTTTAGCCTTAGGTCACTTATTATTAAATCCAGAAGAGGGATGTATATGGCTCTGCGGAAATATTCTTCAGCAGATTGAGCAGGTTGGTTATTGGCCCTATGTATTTGTCTAAACACTATTCTGGTACATTATGTTTAACAATTTTAATTAGTGGTCCACCTAGGTCCTGAATCAAGCCCGGGGGGGGGGTCATGACACCCCCCCAAGGTCACCAAGGGTGGACCCTTGCATACAGATAATAAGAGGTCTACACTTCATTATAATATTCAGATAGAACTACATCGATTGCATATTGAAAAGTTTGTAACTTATTATCAATCTGTTGGCGTGTAAGTGCCGGATGACTATGGGTAAAGCTAGCATAGACAACTTTACGATCTTTATCAAACAGTATTCTTGCTCGACATTTCCTCCTGTTATGGGAGGAACACCGCCATACTTGGTGGCCTTTCTTTGGGATATGTTTATGCCAGCAGTAGGAGAAACCATTGTGCAGTATCAAATCGTTTCCTTTTTGTGACTTGACGAACATGAATTCTGTAACAATAGTAAATAATTAGGCTTATGTGAAATATAATATTTTGATTTTGAATTATTATGTGTTTATAGAATGTGAAGCCTTTTAACATAATAAGGTGCTTAGTATTACGCGTATTAATGATTTTAAGCTCTGGAACAAACCGGAACAATGACGCATGGGCATGCGTCATTGTTCCGGTTTGTTCCAGAGCCCTCTTTTTCGACAGTTCTTCAGGTTTTTACCAGAAGAACTGTCAAATATCTGAGCGGTTTGTAAACTCTACATACAGATTGTTAGGCACCAAATTAAATACTATAAATATAGGCGCAATTGGGTATAATTGGGTATAATATTTAATCACAATATTTAAAGAAGAAAATATCGATAAGCCGCCCCGTTGCTAGCCAACTACCACACACAAGACCTAGCAACGGCCGGAGGACACGGTGGGACACACGGTGGAGGTGTGCCCCGCGTGGGCGGAGCACCGCCGTGTCCTTATTTATTGTTATATTATATGTATACGTTGGATTTCAAAGTTAAGAACTTTAATAAAATGTAGGTGGGTCAGTGCCCTGCGGGTCCAATATAACAATGCTTTCAGGTTGCTGATGGGATTGCCTCGCTACTGCAGTGCGTCAGCGATGTTTGCTGAAGCTCAAGTGGATGGCTTTCACGCCATTATACATAAAGGAACAGCATCGCTGATGCGGAGGGTGAGGGGCAGTCCCCACAGCTACCTGAGAGTAATTGCAGACTACATCCATAATCCTGTTTGGAGGCATTGGATTGGGCTGCACATATTGTAGGCTGACTGGCGTTCTATTATTTGTTGTATTTGTGTCTTACTAACATAGCTTTAAGTCATCTTGATGTACTACTAACACTCTATGGACCTAAAAGTCTGAAATAAATGTTTGGAATTTGAATTTGAATTTTGAATGACCGCTATTGCGATCTTAGCTGGTAGCAACTATAGATATGTATTTAATAATTTTATCATGAAAGTGTGCTTTTTGTACAGAATCAACCGCTTGCCCTTTCTCGAATTTATGTACAGTACTTGAAATCTGAAAAAAACAATGGATCAAAATAAAAGGTTTTGTTAAACTGCAAAGCTGACGTCTACGTATAAACATTAAATCTCAAACGATAACTAGTTACTAATAGCTGATTACAGAAGAACACAAAAACATAATTATGGACCCAACAGTTCAAATTACAAAAAAAGGGCTTTAGGTGTTAGTCGAACTACAGACTAATTTGTCTCTTTATTTTATCACCATCTGCCCTCAAAATGGTGAATTAGCCAATGTGAATAGTGGAGTAACAGACATGTAATAGAAACCAAAATTTGAATACATGTGACTTCTACCAGCCAGCACTGGGCCCACTTGGTGGATTATGGCCCATGCTCGAAGCCTGTGTCCCAGGATTGATATAGGTTATAGATCGTGTTGATAAAGGTTGATAAACTTATGCTATTATACTAATATTAGGTTCTACTAAATTTTGAAATAATTTCCATCTCTGATGTAAAATTGTGGTGACGGATGTGTATGCTTGTCCTGGTTCCGAGGTATGCTTGTTTGACCATAATCATCTATTACAAGTTTCGCTTTGCATTGATGCGCAGTCTTTCCTGTGCATTGCCAGTAGGTAGTTCCTTTTCTAGCAGACTGGTGACAAAAGCAGTATGTGTAGTTCTTATACAGAACCATCCGCTTGCCTCTCTTTGAATTGATGTACTTGAAATCTGAAATGAAGCAATGTTTATGAAGATGAAAATGAAACAGATGATGTTTCGGAGTTTTTTGTCAAAGTAGTCGAATAGGAATCGCCGATCATTGTAGATTCTAAAATATTTTGATTGTAATGTGAATATTTTGGGGGGTAAAAGCGTTTGTTAAAACCAAAATCCAAAATGAACATCCTTTATCAATCAAGAAATGTCATAACATTTCTTTTACAATATTTCGCATGTTGTAGAACTCAACATTTATAATGACTTTCGTAATTAAATTAAATAAAAAAACGTTTGCCACTTGGTCTACAGATAATAATTCATGGAATGAGTAATTATAACAGAACAAAACGCCTCGATTTCCTCGAAGGTTAAGGCAGAGGTACTTATAGGTACTTAAGTTCACTTACATTCCGCCAGTTGTGTTAAATTAATGAATCATCTAAAGTTCTACACAAATAAGAATAGGTCTTATGTCGTTACAAGTAAACTTCAACAAAACTAACCACAAAATATTTTTTCAGAGTCATTATATTATTATTATTTTAAATTCTGACATAATTGCCACCGCTGTCAATAACAAATGGTTGTGGTGGGTGGTTATGGTCTAAGTTACCATCTATAATTATTTCACCATGAGCATCAACTACTATCTTTGCTTTGCAGCTTCTTCTGGTTCTTACTGAACATTTCCACTGGACAGTTCCTTTGGTAGAAGACCGATGATTGAAACAATATGTGTAATTTCTATATAGAATTAACCGTCTGCCTTGTTTTGAATTGATGTACTTGAAATCTGAAAAAAAAAAAAACAAATTTCAAAATGAAAGCTTTTTTTGGAATGGACTTGGTGTCTGATACTTTATTTAAAAAAAATAGAAAAGTAAAGTTAAAACGAGATTTTATAAAGGAATTCGGTGCGATTTTAGGCAATAAGGTAATGAAAAAAAAAGACAATAATATTACTTTGCAGTTTGCAGTAGCAGTGGTCGCACGTGAGCTCGGTTCGAGTGACGGCGGACAAGTGAATCTGGTGCGCTGGTTCCCATTGCTGTTCATTTACTGTATTGATACATTTTATTTTACATTAAATATTACACATGATGAAAGAATTTTAACTTTGGCTATAAGCACCTATAAGTAAGAAAAAAATCTACACTTTCATTATTTTAACGTCTCCGAATGAGGAATACGATACAATTGATTTTGACCAACATAATCCTCGCAGTCAAAATTGTTTAAATAAAAATATTATATATCTACATTATTTTTTAGTTTATTTATTAAGAAAAAGGTGGCGAGACGATCTGGACGCGTACCGTGAGGGCTGGTCCGAGGAGGCCCAGGATAAGAGGAATTGGAGGAAGCCTTTGCCAACCAGTTGGACAAAAAAAAAACTTTGACACAAAGCTGTATAACTGATATAAATTATCACTAATCATCAATGATTTATACATATAGGTACAAAGATTAATTAATGTCCACTTTTCAACTAGAATGCATGCTTATTCCTTAATTTAAAAAGAACCTACCCATAGTTTCACTTGCATCAGAAATCTTGAAGATGATAGAGAAAGAACAATTCAATACGTTTAGCCATATTAATAGTTCCGTGGTGCAAGTCGACCTAAATGTATTTTTTTACATTAGGCTACCGACCTACTTTTACCTTAAGTTTTATTACACCTTTATTTTAATAGTTTTTGTAGTATTATAAATGTTGGGTTGGGACAACTACAGGGTAAGGGTCATAGCGCAAGCTGCTACCATCAATGAATAAGTAAGTACATAAATGACGTTTATTTTGCAAGTAGGTTTTTACAAACACATAAGATGAGGCCGGTGTTTCGTACCTGACTACTCTGAGAAGAAACAGCCGAAACAAACTCAGAGGTCATAATCTCTTTTGAAGTCCAGACATAATCTTGCTCAATTCACATGAGGACTATGCAGATTAGTATCTGAGATGGTCTTTTGAAGAAAAAACCTGAACAAGATGAACCTGAAAAAGATTTGAGTGGACCTGTCCAGTCATTGCAAGCATTTGTCAGTTAACGTATAGCTCGACTTATAACTCAAGGAGCTCAACGAAATGACGAATAATACCAAAGAGAGGACATTTGGGTAGGTCGCGTACAGTACTCAAACTGCCAGACAGTTGTGGGAAAAACAAACAAAAAATAAAAATGTGACCCACATGGTCCCCACATTCACAATATGACATGATTCGAGACCCCTCAGAGTAGACAATAAAGTTCGTTACCCGTGGTCCCGGAGGGTCGACTCATTACCGGGTCCATGGGTAATTTTAAGTATCCGTGGTTCCATGGCATTAGGTAATTGTATTTTATAATTGTTATTTTCTTTCGTTCTTCAGAAAATAATCAGTTGTCACACGGTCCAATTTATTCCTATCTAGATTTTGATATATCGTCCGTTACTGATGAAAAATGATGGCGGCGGATGGTTATGCTGATCTCGCTTACCAGGTACAATCTTACCATCTTCATCGACTACAAGTTTTGCCTTACATTTACTTGTGGTACATGCTTGTGAACATTGCCAGTAGCTAGTTCGTTTCGTTGAAGAATAGTTGTTAAAGCTGTATGTGTAGTCTTTGTACAGAATTAATTTCTTGCCTCTTTCCGAAGTTATGTATTTGAATTCTGAAATAAAGGCAAGTAATATTAAGTTGAAAAAGTTATTTTTATTTTAAATCTGCAAAACCAGATATTGGCATGTTAGTTTGGTAATTCGTGGCACCCATGGTGATAATTGAGGTTTCACACAAAGGTAATTTAATGTAGCAGTATATGAGCATTTTAGTGTAACTACTCATTTTGCAGAATTTGCCGCTTACCTGAATTCGACTTGATGTACTTGAAATCAGAAATAAATTAACTTTATTATGTAACAAAAAGGTGGCCAAAAAGGTGGTGGTGGTCTTAGTGTAAAATCCCACATGAATCGTAAGCCATTGACAGACAGGTAATGTTTCAAGGAATTTATTCAAATAGTAAGTACATAATTGCAAGTTAGAATAGATCGATCTGAGGTAGATAATTATGGAATAATCGCCTACCTCGCAATTAAGTAAAAGCGCTATATTCATAATTATTGATCATAAAAAATCTTTTAAATACTTGTTCAACAACACTACAACTATAACTACATCCTTCAGTTCTTAAAGATTAATGTATATAAGACGTCCAACAATAGATATACACAAATCATAGCGGATAAACAATGGACAATAAAACTATGTCTATGAAACCACAGCATGAACAATAAACTTAACAAGTAAGCTAACAAATTAAGTAATAATAAAAAATATTTAGACAAATTAATATAAAACAAAATCTTTGGTACAATTAAAAAACAAATACCTAACATCAACAACAACAACAGCCCATAACGTCCACTGCTGGACATAAACCTCTCCCATGATGGGAGGAATTTGCCGTAATCTCCACGCTTGGCAGGCGGATTGGAGATTGTAGTGATGAAAGACTAATAGAAAACGCTGCTGCCCATTCTCAAGTCTACGGAGGCGACAGGTGTTCTGCCTCAGACATTAGTCGCCTTATACGACACCCGTGAGTGTATGAGTTGGCTCTATTCTACTCTGCCGGATACCACACGGCTAAATACCTAACACTTAAAGTTAAATAATGTAGGAACAACAACTAGATTTGACTAGATTCAAGACTCAAAAGAGCAAAATATCAACCTGCTGTCGATGAAAATCTATAAGAAAACTGTCAAAGAATCTTCAAAGACCTATTTAATTTATTAATAATTATTATATAAGAAGCTAATTACGGGCATACATTAGTCCTAAAGGATTTATCTAAGCAAGCAATGGGCTGAGGATGAGATTTACAAACGTTACTTACGATGTGCTTTGATTGTAGTTTGACATATTTCAGACGATAAGGGACAAGCATCCTACTTAACCAAACTTCGTGTTATGTAACATTTATTACCCTAGACTTTTACTTTCTAATTGTCAGATAATAATACGAATATTTAGGGCATCGCTACATGTTCAACTAGTTGATGAATTTCCTAAAAGCTAGATAAAGGAACGGTGGGAACACGGATAATGAAATGCGGGTAAGGAGTGAACCAGAATAAAGTACCTACAAAAACATTAGTTTTTAGGTATTAACCTTAATAAGAAAGAGACATTTCACACGTTTCTTGGATAGATTCTAATGTATTCTCCATTTTTGATGTAGAATTTGGGTGATGGATGGTTATGGTTCTGGATAGACATAATTATGCCATAATCATCAACTAATATTGCCGCCTTGCAGCTATCTGTGGTGCGGCTTGAGCATCGCCAGTAGGAGGTATCTTCCACAAACGTGTAATTATACGTACTAACGAAGTATGGATACCCGTTGTACAGAATTAACTTCTTGCGTTTCTTCATGTAGATTAACTGGAAATCTGAAAGACAGAACCCCCGTTTTACAATTGGAAGGTGGTTGTTATCATAGTCAAAACAAAGAAGAAATAAAGTAATACTGTTTATTCTGTGCGAACAAACTACAAGCTACTAAACATGTGTTAAGGTGATGACGGCAGTGCAGCGTATATAAATGTGCAAAAAGTTTTTAATATGAAAACGACATATCAAACCAATGAAACCAGGTAGTAAAAGACGCAGATGGTTATAAAAGATTTTACTATGATAAGAATGCAAAACATACAAATCAATATGATAGGATACTTATAGAGTTAACCAATAATAATTAAGTAATTCTAATAGCTGCCTATTATAGTCTGTAACAAATCTACTTGCTCCTATTAAAAATAAATGGATATAATCAGACTTGTTCAAGAAAAAAATAATTAGGGAAAAATATTTACAAGGGAGATAAAAATACAGCCAATTATAGAAAAACCTACCAAGCACGCACTCTAGGATAGAAACGTAGTAGTTTTATAGTTCACGCACTTAATTGGTGGCGAATCATTTCAGCACTGTGGGAACGGGAACAGGCGTTAGGGTAGGTAGCAGGTCAGTTATCAGGGGAACTTCGAGGATCATCTTCAGGAAACCTCTGCTGGAAGGGCGTCGTGCAGTTCCCAGAGTCACGCACCAGGTCAGCTCTGTAGAAAGGCAGTGTAGATCTCAGGACCAGACGTCAGGATAGCTTTGCGAGACAAGTAGCAAGTCAGGCACGAAGACAGCTTCTGAAGATCGGGAGCAGAGGTCCCAGGTCACAAAGACAGCTTCCCAAGATCGGGAGTAGAGGCACCAGGCGGAATCTTTTGCGGGATCCGCTGGGTAATATAGAAATGTAACAGTAAAAACCAATCTGTTTTTTGATGCTTATTATCTCAAATCCAAGAGTAGATTGCCTCCAGCCGTTCGTAAGCTCGTTTTCCAAAGTAGTCTTCCTTTTAAAATTTTTCAGATTTTAGTTTTCTTCTTGTGGCCATCATCTCATCTGACAAGTGTAGTAGGCCAAGATCCATGAGTGCGTAAAGAATTTTATAAATGTAATTTTAAACGTAAGTTATTTATTAAACAATCGTAATAATTTATAAAATACACTAATTAGACATATTGATAAAAATAATTTAAATTACCTACATAAACCAAAACGTAGCCATCCATAGACTGAGCAGAAAGAGAAATAAAAAGTAACTGACAGTTTGACAATTTAGTGTCACAACATGAAAATTATGTGTTAATATTTTATTTCAGCTATTTTTATAGTATTGAATCGTATTTAGATCAATTTGCTGAGTGTAGATGTCTACACTCAGCAAATTGATCTAAATACGATTCAATTCGAAATTATTTGTTTATATGTATAAACAAATAAAAAGGATAATAAATAGTATTATGAATGATGAATATAAAGTGTAAGTATAGCATTATACTTTAGGTCTCACTGCAGGGCAGGATTTTTTTCTCAAACAAAGAAGGTATGAGCTCCACGCTTGGTCAAGACTTTCTTCTGTATATACGTATACTGGAAACTGAAAATACATGTTTCATACTTAACGTTTAGTTGGAAAATGCTAAAAAAGATACTTAATTTACGTTGCGTTCACGGTATGTAGTCGTCAAAATAAAAATAAAAAAATCTTATTACATTCTGACGTATTATTGTCCGTTAGTGAAGACATACTCAGGAGGTGGTTGACCGTGGTCTACGTTACTACGTATGTTTTTACCATTAACATTTAAGAACACTGTCGCTTTGCACTTCTCTTGGTTTCGTGTTGTGCATCGCCAATATGCATGTTTTTTTAAATGAGAGTAATAACTAAAGGTGTTCACTGATAGATTCTGATGTATTCTCCATTTTTGATGTAGTATTTGGGTGGTAGATGGTTGTGGTACTCGTGAGACGTTATGTTGCCACTATCATCAACGTTTATTGTCGCCTTGCAGCTGTTTGTGGTGCGGCCTGAGCATCGCCAGTGGGAGGTTCCTTTTACAGAAGATTGTCCAAAGGAGTATGGATATTGTTTGTACAGAATTAACTTCTTGCCTCTCTTCGAAGTGATGTACTGGACATCTGAAACAAAGGAAGGTCATTATCAAATTCAAAAGCTATTGATATCTTCAGTTAATCAATTAATTTATATGAAAACAATGCCTCAAGACAATCAAACCAATTTAATAGAACGACGTAACAAGTTTCAAAGATTTTATTATGATAAAAGCGGAAAACAGAAATCAATCTGAGAGAGAGAGAAGGCGAGGCCTGAAAAACTTTACACTCCTTAACGGTGCAAGAGTTTTCAACGAAATGTAGCAGTCAGGAAGATCATGACCATAGTTTTCGAATTACATGCGGCTGAAAACACGGGAAAAAGCTAGTTTTTCTAACATAAAACTTATGATGCCAGACACCAAAGCTTCGTCTCCGGCCCACCCCGGCCCCCGAAACATTCATGTCAAACCGAGTTAAAAATATAACATTGAGATTATACAGGCAAAAAATACTTGACTCTACATTGTGTATTACTAAACGACAGTGTCATTTTAATTGTTTCTTTTTTAAATTCTGATATATTTTCCATCTTTGACGAAAAATTGTGGCGGTGGATGGCTGTGGTCTGGGTTACCAGATATAATTTTACCATGAGCATCAAATACTATTTTTGCTTTGCATTTGTTATTTGCTCGTCCCGTTGTGCATTGCCAGTAGGTTGTTTTTCTGGATGAAGAAGATTTTGTGAAGTTGAAAGTGTACCCTTTGTGCAGAACTAACTGCTTGCCTCGTTTTGAATTGATGTACGTGTAATCTGAAATAAAGCAAACTATTAATATGCAGGTTTACAAAGGGAGGTAGCTGATTCATTGGTATAAAAGGTAACATAAAATCGATCCAATAACTGAAAGACGAAATTTGGTAAAATATTTTATTTGGATAACGTACACAAACACATCTAAGAAATAAAATAAATGAGCCTTATTTTTCAAGAAATATTATTAAACAGTATTAACATCTAGTAAAGGATCAGTTAACCGGTACGTTCAAATTGTGGATGGAAGCTGAAACCGGACCTTAACGGAATCTTCAGTACAGTATCTGTCAGTGCCCGGTATCCGGAGCCGCGACGTCAATTCGCCCGTATCGCTTTGACCATACCTCTTGGGGGGCTACAGACAGTCATGGTCGGGACGGCATGGTTCGGCACCAGCCGGGCTGCCGAACGAATAATGATTGTGTATTCGTTCCAAAAAAATTTCGACTCGACCATGATTCACCGATCAGCACTAGTTTTATGAAAGCCATGTAGTAATTGCTTCGGGTCAACTTTCTTGTTTAAGAAATACTGCCTAAGCTAGTAGTTTAAACTCTGATATACTGTCCGTCATTTAAGACGAATTCAGGTGGTGGATAAGAATGGTCAAAGTGACCAGATATAACTTTACCATGATCATCAACCACTATTTTCCCCTTGCAATAATTCGTTGAGGTTCTCCCTGAGCATTGCCAGTTGGTACATTTTTTGCTGGAATAGTATCTAGCGAAGGAGTATGTGTACCCTCTGTGCAGAATTAACTGTTTGCCTCTCTGCGAACGAATGAACTTTATATCTGAAAAAAAAAATCAACTTAATGTGTAATAATGTGTATAACTTCGAAGTATATAAATAAACGAAAGTAAGTTCAACCATGCGCTTAAACTATTTAATATGAAATTGATGAGTTCGCAAAACATGCAGTGTCTTCATACAAAATCTTTACATCCAGTTACAAGATTTTTTTTATTATATTATTATTATAGCTAGCCTGTATTGTCCCACTGCTGGGCAAAGGCTTCCCTCCATTCCTTCCAACGGTCACGATTCTGTGCTATTTCTTTCCAATTCTCAAGGAAGACATCCAGTTCGTCCCGCCATCTCTTTCGTGGTCTGCCGCGACCCCGTGTCACTGTTTCAGGGCATTATTTATGAGCCCAGGGCCCACAGTTTGTTCGGCATGCGACAAACATGTCCTTCTCAGTCCCATTTAAGTTGGGCAGCCTTTTGAGCCTCGTCAACGATTGATAAATTTAAATTAGTTTGGTAAAACTAAATGGCCTCATCTAGTTTTACCAAACTAATTTATCTCGACGGTTAAAGTGTTCGTAAATACCAATTTTCAAAATAAACATCATTTGATCATTTGAACATTTATCATTACTTTACCTGTAACAAACTTTTTTTTAAATAATAGCAAAAGTTCGATTAAAAATTTTGAATACAAACACCTACAACTCATCACATCTATATATGTATTATTAATTGTAATTTTAAAAGTATCCTATGAGTAATTTAACACACAAAAAAATAAACACAATATTTAAAAACTGAGTTAGTTTTTACATTTTTATTGTTATATACAAACTTGTACAAACTAAAAGGAAGTAAATAAATACATGTTAATTTATTATAATTTGACATAAAACTAATCTACCTAACATTTAAACAAAATGCTTCAATAATAATTATTATCATGACATTTTAAGTGCCTCGTTGGTCTATTGTAAGCGTTACTGCTGAGCATGGGGTCTTCGGTTCCCGGGACCGATGTCATCGGGATTATCATCAGGAATAACGGAGCAGCCCGGAATGTGGATTTAACCCGGTTGACGGCAGTAAGCTTCCCCTTTACTACATGGCGGCTGTGTACACTTCTATCCGCCCCTTCAGGGAAAAACAGGCGTGATGTTTGTCAAAATGTTTCAATTCTAAATTTTGAAATATTTGCCGCTACTGACGAAATATTTAGGCGGTGGATGAGTATGATCTAGGTGACCCGATGTAATTCTGTCATTAGTATCTACTTCCATTTTCGCCTTACAACCCTTTGCGATCCGAGCTGTACATAGCCAGTGAGAAGTTTGTTTTCTTGTATTGTAGTTACTGAAGCAGTATGTGTAGTCTCTGTGTAGAATTAATTTCTTGCCTCGGTTCGAATCTATGTACTTGATATCTGAAATAAATGTTATCTTGAATTAACAAAACTGAAAAATCTCGAGAAAATCGAACAAGTTCTCGGTTAAATACTTAATTAAGTATAGTTCTGTTCAAACTTTATGGTGGCTGGGAAGTTAGCTGGGAGTGACAGCACAGACGATAGACTTTTTATGTGTACAAGTCTGCGACCGACAAAAACTCTGCGACTTTAGCTTGATTGATGTGTTTAACTACTTTTTTGTCCACTATAAGGATCAACTGATCGAAAAAATCCTACTGATTGCCTTATAGTGGACAAAAAAGTATTCAAACACATCAATCACCCAAAATTTGTCGCAGAGTTTTTGTCTGTCGCACACAAAAAGTCTGTCATCTGCGCTGCCCCTAAATCTTATTTACCATAATAACGTGGCAGACTTCGAAGTAGGTATATATAAGTGAAAAAAAAAAATTGTAGTTTACAAGATTTTATTAGAAAAAAAAACATAATTAATATAAAATAACGGTGTGAAAAAGATATGGAATTATAGCTCTACCTCTGTTTTCTTACTAGGTATATTATGTCCTCCAACCATTTCTCTTTTATTTATTTATCCTTTCGCAGGTCTGCATGATGAAATTTCTTAAAAAATAATTGGAATGTTGCTGTCTTATGTTGTTAGTTTCATTTGATAAATATCTTCTAGTGAAGCCGTATATGTACTGATATTGATCCTATCATCTGAAATGTACTTAAGTGTAAGATTGAAAAGTAGTTCTAAATAAAGAAAATGAAACCTCAAACAAATAAAACCGTTTTAAACTAATATTTGTTTTATTAACATAAAAGCGCAAAACGTAGCTTATTCTCGATCAGAAGAAGAAAATAATCGTCTATAAACATTCATGTAAGATAAACCATGATTTTAACGCAAAATATCACGACGAAGTAAATGTCCGCTAGTCAATCTCACTTGGCTGCGTGCTTGAAGGTTGGAACAGCTTTATTCCATAACATACTTGCATTTTATTTAATTTAGAGTACTGGTCTTGTGTGTGTAACGAAGTTGAGAAAGTGAGATGAGTGAAAGACGCAAAAAGTTCTAAGAATTTTATTAGAAAAATATAAGCATAACAATTAATATCTTTTCAGAAGAAGCCATAGAATTAACCACACTCGTTTAAAGTTAAAAGTATTTAAATGGAAAATATTATAATAAACAAGTTTTCATCGGTAAGTCCCAGCCAAAAAGTAAGATTAAATACCGTGTGTATTTTAGTTATGTCTTTCTCATTATGAAATGACGGCGACGTGTCACTTTATTCCAAGCTGGCAGAGCTGCCAGCTCTTGTTCCTTGTGAGAGGGGTCGTGGAATGTGGCGCACTGACTGTACACTTACAAAATCCTGTGGAACTATGCGGATTTCTACAGGAAAAACAGTCATTCTTCTTCAAATACTGATGTACTGTCCTTTACAGATGACATATTGGGGCGGGGGATGGGTGTGGTCTCCAACCACAAACTTAATGTATCCCAGATTATCTATTGCTATTTTCGCCTTGCAGTTCTTTCTGATACGTCCAGAACACATCCAGAGTGTGTGACCTTTGGTCGTAGAATGATTATTGAAGCAGTATGTGTAATCTTTATACAAAACTTGTCTATGACCTTGGCTCGAATTAATGTATTTGTAATCTGAAAAAAACAGTGTAATTTGAATTTGCTGAATACTGAGTTCATCGAAAATTTATAAACAAAAGGGCTTGTCAAGTAAAAAATATTTCATACTAACAATTATATTTTATTTAAACAACCATAGCCAGTCTACGAAACTAAAAACTCTGGTAGTAATTAAAAGTAGGTATTCAGATTTAAAAAAACATTCTAGATCCATGTAAAAAAATATTACTAAACATTACGCGCTTATCTAAACTAGCGGGCCTAGACAAAGTATCATTCTGTCAGCGTTAACGATATAGAGAAATTTTGAATTTGTTGGATTGACATAAGCTACCGAAAGGCTAGTGTAAATCCTGTAGAAATACTCAAAATTGGAAGCGATTACCCTGTGTCCCAATCCTTATTAGTACGATGGACTGTGGCTCCCCTTTTCACAAAGTTTATTCTTGTTCTTTACGAACGAGAAAAAGTAGTAAGCTCTTTAGAACTTTCTAAAAGTCTCCGTGTAAAAGAAACAAAACACCAACACATTTATTTTTATGAACTGATAGTATTGCTGGTAAATTGTGTTATTATAACTCACAAAAATATTTCAATCGACACGATTACATGGGTTTGCACAGGTATCTAATTTATTACAAACTCAAATCATTAAAAATACAAGCAACAATCACGAAAAGCGAATATCTCGGATGCGTGCGAACAATGGGGAGGCTAACTGTGAAACTACGTAAAGGTGGTAACATAGTTGGCCCAAACATCGTCATTGGTTGTAATGTTAGTAATTAAAAAAATCTGAGACAAAAAAATTGTATTAATATTGTGTAGTGTGTATGTGTAACACTACACAATACTAAAATTTTATCAATAAAATTAAATCCAAAATTTACACAACAATTTGCAATGTCAAATGTAATTTAAAATGTCCAAAAATAAAAGAAAAAAATATGTTAAAACACGTTTGGTTTTAGGACTTTTGTTATAGTTTAACATTCTAATATATTCTCCATCACAAAAATGAAACTCGGGCTTGGGATGACTATGGCTATTAACGACGTTTACAATATAGCCGCCAGTCTTACTATTGTTTGACGTACATTTCCAGTGGACATTGCACTTTGTCATTTTTTCACGGCTGCAGGTGTAGCCGTCATACAGTACAAAAGGTTTTCCTTTTCTTGATGTTATGTACTCGTATTGGTAATCTGGAAATAATAATAGGTATGGGTCAGTACTTTAGAAATAAGGTGAAGCGTATCGAATACTAAGCAAAATCAATAATAATAAAAATCAATAATACAATAATTCAATATTAGTTTATTCTAGTTATCTGCAATATTAGTTTTTAGTTATCTTGCTGCGCCCTAACAGGGTCATGTACTCACTAGTTTTTAAGCTTAGCATATGAAACTGGTTGTGTACATTGTGCATTAATAAATAAATAAATAAAATCACAATCGTAACAATCTGGGACACCGGCTAAATATATCATAGGGTCCAGTGCAGTGGTAAATAAAAAATATAATTATATTTATGTATGCTATATTTATGTATATGTTACGGCTAATAGCTGAAGTGCGGCTACATCTAGTTTTAGCCGGCTAGAACTAGATGCAGCCGGCCATATGCGGTTAAACCTATAATAGGTGTTTCCTCTTATCTTCGGTTAGAACTAGGTTTAGCCTTCATCATAGCGGCTAGAACTAGATGCAGCCACAAACCGGTGGTTAAACTTAGGTGTATCCTATTTATCATCGCCTGGAACTAGGTTTTTAGTTCAGTAATGAGGTGGTTGATGACAAACTAGTTTTGCCTAGCCCGACTTGGGGCACCCCGACACAGATAGATTAGGTTAAAAGGGTAGGGAATAGTGGTTATTTTTTTATAAACCATTCAAAAGTAGGAGCCCCGACCGCGGGGCCCGTTCGACCGGTTCTCCCTCGACTCGGATGCATCTGCGGGGGTAATACGAAATCGAATCAATCGGAAAACGCAAGATAAGAATAAAAAAAAACAATAATTATGCTTAACTGAACTAAGAACCTAGTTCTAGCCGATGATAAATAAGACACACCTAAGTTTAACCACTGGTGTGCGGCTGCACCTAGTTCTAGCCGCTATGATGAAGGCTAAACCTAGTTCTAACCGAAGATAAAAGGATACACCTAGGTTAAACCGCATATGGCCGGCTGCACCTAGTTCTAGCCGGATAAAACTAGGTGTAGCCGCACTTCGGCTATTAGCCGTAACATATTAACCAATAATGAAAAAAAAAAAACTCGTTTAATTATTCGTTTACTATTTTCTTTTTTATCAAGACATGTAAGTACCTATATTATTTATAAATATTTACAAGTGTCTAAATATGTACAAGTTGTCAAACACTCATTTTGGCTTGTAAATATTAGTATATTTACAAGCCTAAATGAGTGTTTGATAATAGTGACCCATGTAATACAAATTTATTCAAAAAATTTCAAGCTGTAGGAAGTAAATACTGAACACGGAATAGCGGTAAAAGCATGGTCTAGAGACGGCAGCGGCAGTGCAAAGGAAATTCGTGACACCAAAAGTGGGTTAAGAGCATACATTGTGTCACGGTCTGCATTCAAAGCCGCGGCAGTAATAAATAATAACGTGGTAAAAAAGTAATTTATTGGTTATAGGAGTTAAAAAAACCATTTGACAATAGATACGCGTGTACAGGTTAGTAGTAAACAATATAATAAACTCACGGGCAAAATAAAAAATACAATGCAATCGAAAACTGATCTAATATTAATATTTATTACAAGCTTGATTATTATTGTACTAGATCAATATTACACGAGCTAATTATTTCAATATTGAATGTACACATTATATGAATGCCTACGTACTAAAATAGATATAAAGAATAGTTTATAATTCTACCATATTTATTTGATCATTCTATCGTCGTCCATGAGATAGAGCTCTGCCCACACAGAGGCTACAAACACGTGTGCGTTGCGGGACACGACTCGGCGTTGACTGTTTTACTGATTAAAAAAGCGACGTGATTGTTCAAGGAGTTAGATCACCTACGTACAAGTTAGTTGACGCAATCGGCGCCAGGAAATCACGCCCCACGTGGGGGTACACTGAACTTTGGAACAGGTTTATAGACCTTAACTAGACACAATTTTATGCTATCCTAATATATTTTCCTTGACTACAGACATATTGGGGCGGTGGATGATTGTGTTCCTTTTTATAAGTAATTACACTATTGTCAACACCCAAAGTAAGTTTTCCCTTGCACTTCTTACCGCTTCTTGAAGTACAATACCAATGAGTCGTGCTTTTGTAGGATTTGAAACGAAAGTACGTGAAGTCCTCGAGAAGAATTAATTGCTTGCCTTGTTGTGACAAAATGTACTTGATATTATCTGAAACTAAACACAAACAGTTAGGCATAAACTTAGGTAGGGGCTGTCTGTTTTAAGGTATTCAAGAGTAAGTTTTGTCACCAAAGTCATGATTCCTTTGTTACCCTTTATCCTTTTTTACAAATTGTTACTAATGTTTATAACCTGTTCCGTCTGAACAGGTCAGTATTCAGTATTAGAACAAGGTGGAAAAGTTCTCGGGAGTTCATGATTTCAATAAATAAAATGGTGGAAATTATTTCATTGTTTTTTTAATACTGTCAGTTATCTTCAACACATTTCATTTGCACATTGTAAAGGCTTTCGAATTTAACGAATTTTATGTCAACTTCATCATCATCATCACTAAGAAGGATAATAATTAAGCATATTATTTAGATTATGACTAAAATTGGCCTAGTATTAATAGTACACGCGCAGATTAAACATAACGTAAGCTCAAACGATTTAAAAATAAAATTGAAAATAGATTATATAATACATTACAAAATTAGCTTTAGATTTAAACATTGATATCGTAAGTATAAAGGAACAAGCTTAATTTTTTGTTCATAACTCTTACGGTAAAAAGGTCCACGGTAGCCCGCGAAATACAAATTTTCTTACGTTTTCATGAAATAGTTATTCAATACAGTTACATGGACTTATACGGTTGTATTGATTATTTAAATGATTATAATTCTGTAACTACATACGTGTTACAGCCGCGAACCATATTTTAATCAACATACGTCCTAGCACTAGCCTGCAAATTGCAAAGAAACATAAGAAACTTTGAATTTCGCGAGCTATCGTGGAGGTTCGACCTTAAAGAGTTTGGTTGAAAGCATTGTATTCATTATTTAATCATCATCATAAAAGTGTATTCTTTTTTTTGTTAGCTTATTGGAGTGTCCTGATGTTGCTGTGGAAAGACCTCCCCTTTCTCCTTCCAAACCTCTCTATCTTGTGCAATATCTAGCCAAGTTCACCCCACCAACGAGATCAGATCGTCACCACCTTTGCCGCGGTCTACTTCGAAGTATTTATGTTTTAGATTCTGATGTATTCGCCATTCCTCATAACAAATTTAGGTGGTGGATGAGTATGATCTAGGTGACCCAATGTAATTCTGTCATTAGTATCGACTTCCATTTTCGCCTTACAACCCTTTGCGGTCCGAGCTGTACATAGCCAGAAAGAAGATTTTTTTCTTTTATAGATTTTACCGAAGCAGTATGTGTAGTCTTTATGCAGGATTAATTTCTTGCCTCTATTAGAATCTATGTACTCGATATCTGAAATAAATGTAATCCTCAATTAATAAAAGTTTTAGAGTTTGTAAATGTAGTTAAATTATTATTTCCAGTCAATTATAACTCTACTTAGGTTGAAACTATCTAGTTTAAAAAACCCTCTAAGGAAAATCGAACAACTACTCGTTAAAATACTTGAGGCGCTGTTGGTCAACATCGGTACATGAAAATGGTCTATGAACAATGACATAAGATAATTCATAATGTTTAAAGCAAAATAACAAGACGAAGTAAATGACCGCAAGTCAATCTCACTTGGCTGCGTGCTTGAAGGTTGAAACAGATTTATTCCATAACACACTTGCATTTAATTTAATTAGAGTACTTGTCTTGTTTGAGAAAGTAAGATGAGTGAAAGACGCAAAAGTTCTAATAATTTATTTGTAAAATATAAGCAAAACAAATATCTTTATTAGAAGTAACCATGGAATTAATCACAATCGTTACAAATTAAAACTACATAAATGGAAAGTAATTCAATTGTTATTAGAGCTAGTTTTCGTCTCCTGCTCCCAGCCGAAGATAGTTACAGGAATACCCAGTGATTTTAGCTAGGTACTTCTCGTTATGAAACAACTTGTCACTTTATTCCAAGCTTCATTAAACCTTACTTGTGACAGCTCGTCTTCTTTGTGACGGGGTTTAAAGTACAGGGCACTGGCTGTATGATATCCCTGATCCAATAGGACATCCATGCAGATTTACACAGGAAAGAACAGTCCTTCTTCTTCAAATACTGATGTACTGACCATTACAGATGACATATTTGGGCGGGGGATGAGTGTGGTCTCCGTCCACAGATTTAATGTCACCCAGATCATCTATTACTATTTTCGCCTTGCAGTTCTTGCTGATACGTCCAGAACACATCCAGAGTGTGTGACCTTTGGTAGTAGAATAATAATATTGAAGCAGTATGTGTAATCTTTATGCAGAACTAGCGTTTTGCCGTGTGTGAATACAAGGTTTATCAACGAAAGGGTTTGGCAAGAAAAAGAAACATTTTATGCTAACAATTACATTTATTTAAACAATCCTAAGCAGTCTACTTGTCAAAAACTCTGACATTAGACACATTATAAGTATTAAAACAAATATTCTAAGTCAATTGTCTTGCATGTTTCTTTCTCATCACACAATCGTATGATCACTAATTTCTAATAAAAAATTCACTCTATTCCAATGAATATCTAACTCATCCACTTACTTGTACTTATTTCCCAACATGTCATTGTATTAGTAGTTTGTTAAATTGTTACGATGTTGAAGAAGTTAAAAACGTTTTAGATTGACGTAGCTACCGGAAGGGTAGTTTCAATCCTGTTAATATATCCGATTGGCATTTGTCTATACCCTCAGTTAATTACGACCTTGGCCTTGTAAGAAAACGTAGATTTAAATTTTTAAGCTCCATCTGGTTTTATGGACTGTAGCATTCCTCCATTATTAATCTGTATCTTGATACAAACTTAATGAAGTGCTTTGACGTGTCTTAATTTGTTTAAATTTTTGCCTATTGCATATAAATGTTTGCTTAAGTACTTAATTACTTAAACTCAAGTAAGTACTTTAACTTGGGTATCAAATATTTCAATAGGCATAGCTTGATGACGAGAAAAACATAATATATTAATAACAACAGTTTTCTTTGTGTATGCCAGATTTAATGCTTTTGACACTTCGTGTAAAATGATGGCTTCAATTAGCGGCCTGACCAAAGGGATCATCGCACGAATACACGTGACAGCCGCTATCATTTTAATCGGTGAACCCGAACACGAGAGGTTTTTCGACCAAATACACGCTGATCACAATAATGAGCACGACCGATCACTTTGACTAGGTCGCGGAGCCTGGCTGCCATTTCTTTATGCAGGTTTCGTTTTAGGGGTTTGGTTAGGGTTTAACAGTCTGGTGTATTCTCCATCGTAATAATGAAACACTGGTTTCGTATGGTCATGGACACCAGCGACTTTTACAATGTAGCCGCTACTGTGCAGTGTAATCCTAGCCTTGCAGGCTTTACTGCGATGTGACGTACATTGCCAGTAGACATTATCCTTTACAGTTTGGTGACGGCTGTAGGTGTAGCCGTCATACAGTACCAATGGTTTTCCTTTTGTTGATGCTATGTACTTGTATTTGTTATCTGAAAAAAAAATAGAACAGGTCAGTATTTTAGAACTTAGGTGGCGTGTTCATTACTAAGCAAAAGCTTAATTGTAACGTTTCCACTGCTGGGTCACAGTCTTATTTTACTAACTAAGTAATGTATGCTGGAATATAACAAAAATGAAATAAAATGCAATAATAACTCATTTAATAATTCATTTACTGACCTGTGTTTAATAATAAACGGTACGCAAATTGTTTCAGAGACGGTAATAAGAGAGATGTTTTCGTGCCCAGTTGCTGATGGGCACGAATTCAGACTCAGTGGTTGCTACCGACGAATGAAAAAACCCAATAACACTCTGCAAACCGAGCCCAGGACCTCATTCTCAGTACTACAACTACCCAGGCAATATTCATAAGAGTTGTAATAAAAATGTATTAGAAAATTCAACACAAACATTTTTCAATCTAATTAACCAACATATTTAAGCTAAATATTGTTAAGATCATTTGAGTACAGGCGGTTGATGGCTATGGGACAATACTCCAGTGATGATTATGTTGCTGACCGTGTCTATTACTAACTTCGCTTTGCAACTCTTGGAGGTGCCGATCCAATGGTCAATGGGCTGCCAGAGAAGTGTCCGTTGAAAGAAGTAAGAGTAGCCTTGAAGGAGTATTAGATCCTTGCCCGTTCTTGATTGTATATATCTGAAATCTATAATATAAAAATGAATCACAAAATGTGTTGGTAAGCGCATAACTCAACAACGCCTGGACCAATGTGACCAATTTTTTTTTTTAAATGTTCGTTGGAGTTCAAGGATGGTTTGGGCTGCCAGAGAAGTGTCCGTTGAAAGAAGTAAGAGTAGCCTTGAAGGAGTATTAGATCCTTGCCCGTTCTTGATTGTATATATCTGAAATCTATAATATAAAAATGAATCACAAAATGTGTTGGTAAGCGCATAACTCAACAACGCCTGGACCAATGTGACCAATTTTTTTTTTTAAATGTTCGTTGGAGTTCAAGGATGGTTCAATACAATAAGACAGCGAGAAACAATGTTATGTTTTAATAGCTTTATTCAGTTTTAAAAGCCTGATCAGAAAAACATTAGTCTGAACAATTGCAAACGCAAAATATACAAATAAATTGGTTACAAAAAGAAAAAGAAAATTTTATGTCGTTTTTGCACTATTTATTTACTCACTTAAAATACAGTTACGGAAACAGTATTGGCAATCATCACAAACAACCAAACTTGACAAAACTCTGATACTTATAATATATTAAACAGTAAACTAAATTAAATACCTAATTAAGGATTAATGCTTTTGCTTCATACACATTTTGCTTGACGTACAACATATTTGCAAGCAGAATGATTATGTTCATAATTAATAGAAATACATTACGCTTGTGAGTAGATCAGTTCCAACGAGTAGTAGTTTTGTTCTTTAGATAACGATAGCCAACATAAGTGTAGTCGTTAATTAGAATTAGTTGTGACCCTTTCCGGAACGCTACGTATTTGAAATTTACCGAATAATAAGAGAATTACGGATATTACTTAACAAATTGAGAATCTCGTCCGCAGTTCCAAATAAAAAGAAAAGAAAAGCAACAAAAACATTATACAAATACATAGCTATATTCGAATATATTGCCCTTTACATATAATGTATTTGCCTGGAGGATGATTGTGTTCATAATTAGAAGAAATAATTTTATTTTTGTCGTCAGTGAGGAGCATAGCCTTGCACTTCTTATTATTGTGAGTAGAACAGTACCAACGAGTAGCATTTAATTTTTTGGTATTTACAGACCTATGGCGACAGTAGGTGTAGTCATTAATTAGAATTAACTGCCTTCCTTGCCGGGACTCGACGTACTTGAAGTCCACTGAAAAATAATACAATTACAGATTTTATTATTAAAGTTTGGAATATACACTTTGGTTACAAAAACAAAGAAAATAGAGGAAGAAAACACAACAAATAATAATAATTATATGATTGATTTTAATTTTAATTTTCTCCTCACAAATGTACAGAGTACGTTAGTGCTTAAAAACTATCATAAGGAAAAGTCTACATTAATTTGTGAGAGACTGGTGCCTGAAATATGCATGCAAGCATTTTTTTTTTCGGATGGGAAATCATCAAATGACTCCTCCCGCTCTAGGCGGAGCGGGAGTGTCAGACTTTTACTGACTAAAACCCGTCCATGTTCCTTCATCGCCCTTTGTGTTCCGGGGCCACGGTATCTCTTTCGAACAGTCCTGCAGCCCCGGCAGGCATCGGCCCTTGCGGACCCCTTCTTATTGCTGACGCTCCTTGAGGCGTGCGTGGAACACGAACGCGCCGTCGACACGACCTGTCGTCATGAGACGGACGGACGGCGAGCTAGCCCATAGCCCACCATCCACAGGCTCGCGCCTATGGTGGCCGGGGGCACGTGGTGGCCCCCGACGCCCGGGGCGTCTCCCGTGGCGGCCGGGACGATGTGACGTTTACTCCCTCTCACGTTCCGCCACCTCCTTCTCTAGCATTACTGCTTAGCAGAAGAAGTTGACGGCATCCCATTCCGTCTCACCCGGGCCGTGGCTAACACCAGGACCGGACGCGAGAGATCGCCGCCGCCAATCGCCGCTTCGAGAACACGGCGGTGCTCCACCCACGCGGGAAACACCTCCACCGTGTGCTCCACCGTGTCCTCCGGTTAATCCTCGCAGTGGAATGTGTAGAAACCTACATTGGGTATTCTTATGAAAACGAAGTTAATTAACAAAAGTACATAGTTCCTTATATCCGAAAATATTTCCCTTGGCATGCAATGTACTACCCTGGAGGATGATTAAGTTCATAATTAGCAGAAATAATTTGACTATGGACATCAATGACGAGCTTAGCCTTGCAACCCTTACTTTTATGTGTGGAACAGTACCAAGGGCTAAAATTTTTCACTTTCAGCTGACGGCGTGCATAGCTGTAGTTGTTGATAAGAAGTAGTTGTTAACCTGACCGGGATGTGATGAACTTGAAGTCCTCTGTAAATTAAGACGCTTCTTTATTAGTTAAAAAAACCTCTTCACAATTTACAATCTCATTTTTCAAATATAAATATAACAATAAAACAAAGTCAAAATAAAGTTTTAATAAATTCAGTTCTAGGAAATAAAAGCATTAGTCATTATGAAATCAATATTAATTATTTATTATTACATATTTTTCACATTTACGTAATCTAACAATTTATTTTGATGAACTATGTAGAACGGTGCTTAATTTATAGGCTAATGCCCTAAGTTTTGTTTTTGTTATAATATTTGAATCAGATTAATTTAATATCTTCAGTTTTAACATTTTCATTTATGTATCAGTTAAATACTGTAAAATTAATATTTAACACTAAGATACAAAACAAAGCACAGGCGTATGCTTACTCCGCGGCAAACCGTCGCCGCTACTCAGCTGAGAGACCTCCGGCGTGATCTCATGCGCTACATGCGCGTCGCCTCGCCGAACTAGAGAGCGAGCGATTAACAGTCGAACGTGAGGCTGCTGATTTAGAGCTCCGCGCAGAAATTGCCGCCATCGAAGCTGACGCGAGTCAGCGCAGTTCGAGGAGCAGCCACCACGTACACCAATGGCTTAGTAAGTCTGAAGCGGACCGTAATTGCAATACAACGTTAAAACATAATAATGCTTTCAGGCAACAATAATGCTTGCAGACATGCGGTTCGGGGTCTGCTTAGACCCCGAACCGCATGTCGTGCCCATTGCGTGGACAGCGACAGGGCCACAGGCCTCCATTGCCGCCCCGGAAGCGGCACGCAACGAGAACAACACGGAGGTTCCAAAGCTCATAAAGTCCCTCGAAGTATTGATTAATAACGTTAATAAAGGCAATAGCCCCGGAATGCATAACCTTCCTTTACCTAGGTTTGATGGAAAGTCTTGAAGTGCATAAATGTACTTAGAGTAAGAAAGCTTATGTTATGTTAGGGCAGTCGGTAATAAACGCTAGTATAGAACGGACGTGTTTGATTAACCTTTCATACTTCATGGCGTACCTGCCACACGCGTTCCGGGAACTGCGCTTGCAAGCTATCCGATAGCGGGCGCAAAGTGCAAGCGCGGCGGATTCCTGTGTGCCTTGGTGCACCAAGTTGCAATGTTTAACAAATGCAATATTATAAGCACGAGTGAAAATGGGAAAAAGTTACTCGAAGACTGAGGATAAGGAGGTGATCATCGCTCAAAACGCATCAGGAGGCAATAATAACGCCAGCGAAACGGAGCAGGAAAATCACATAAAACTAAATAACATTTTGATGACGACATTTCTGGTGCTGTTGCTTATTGTGATTCTTGCAATAATTTACAAGAAAGTCATTAAAATACATAAGAAATGGATAGACGACCAAGTGGATGCTGCATTTATAAGAAGGATGCGGCAGCGTTTATCCGGAAGGAGAGACCAAGGTCACGCTGAAGATGTTTAGGCGCATACGATTAATTCAAGAGAAGATTTGTGAGTACCTAAGTGGAAAATAAGTGGAAAAAGGTGAAAGAAACAAGTGTGTGAAGTGAAGTGTTTTACGCGTAAGAATATTGACAATTTTAGATTTAAAAGTATGTAGTAATAATATTAAGTTCTAAAAATAGGTTGCGAGTTGCAGTAAGTACCGTAGTACGTAGAAATCCGACTCAGCATTTTTTTTATCGGTGCATTGAATGAATGTGCCTCGAATTAGAATAAGTTAAGTTGCAATGAATGAAATATGATATTATGGTGCAACAACTTTGTTCTTCCAGTAATTATAATATTTTGTTAACTATATTATGGCTGACGATTTAATCGAATTATATGATGAATTATTACGAATACGGAAATACCTTATAAAAAAAGGCCAGAGTAGATACAAAGGTTCAGTATCGTCAGATAATTTGCAAGAGGCCGAGATATTGTTAAGCAGAAGTAAAACATTATTTACCGCTTTAAGTGAAAAAGCAAAAGAATCGGAAATTGAGTTAATTAATGCCACGTTTAAAGAGATGTGTGCTATATTTCAGGAAATATCAAAATTGTGTACCTACTTTGACTAGCGTAGAATTAATATCAGAAACAATGGAATTTGATATGAAAACTGCTTGTATGTTAATACCTGTGTTAGATGATAAGGAAAATACAACGAAGCGATTGATTGATGCGGTGGAGATGTACGCGGATATGCTTAGTGATGTAGGTCAACAGTTATTAATTAAGTTTATACTAAAGGGTAGGTTATCTGAAAATGCCAAGTTACGAGTAGCAGACACTTACTCGACAATTAGTTACATGATTAGGGATTTTAGGAATAAACTATTAATCAAAAAATCCTTCACAGCAATTCAAAATCAAATTCAATCTCTGAACCAAGGCTATAGGACTATTGAGGAATACGGGTCGGAACTTGAAAGATTATTAACAAATTTAAATATTTCTCAGGCTGAAGGAGACACTGCCAAATGCGCGATTCTTAAACCAATTAATGAAAAAATGGCCGTGAAAAAGTTTACAGATGGACTTAAGAGTGAAAGGTTGGGCACGATCATTGCCTCACGCAACTACACATTGCTGAAGGACGCAAGCCAGGCAGCCAAGGACGAGTCCACGCCATCATCGTCTTCTTCCAGGCCTGCTGAGGTTATGGAGTTGACGTCAACCTTTAGAGGTAGGCTCAATTATCGTTTTCCTAAACCCATAAGACAAGGACGTGGTCGTCAACATTTTCAAAATAGAGGTACTTTCAGAGGTACTTATCAAAATAATTATAACAGTTATGGTAACCACTCAAATAGATACCAAGGCCAATCCAGACCTTTTCGATACGGCCCCCGCGGCAGAGGACAGCATAACAGACAGGGTTATTACTATAATGGGCGTGGTGGCCAAGGTTTTTACCAAATGACGATCCCACCACAAAGTGACAATATTCAATCACGAACTACAAACAGGTTGGAACATAACACTGACAACAATGGCAACAATCAGTTTTTTCGTGATTAATAATTTTGTTTATAATACTTGCACTGGTAATTTTAAATTTGTTAACTTCTATATAAACGGTAAAAAGCTAATATTATTATTAGATACAGGCGCATCTATTTCAATTATTAAGGAAGAAGAACTTCCAAGGTCAACCCAGGTGTTTCGTGATAATTTAGCGATCAATGGAATCGGAGGTAAGGTTTACTCCACAGGGTATGCAATGCTCGATTTATATGCTTCTGAAACCGATACATTTCAAATTAAGTTTCATATATTCAAAACTTTACCAATCACCGTTCATGGAATATTAGGATTAGACTTCATGAAAAGGTATAAAGCAAATATTGATTTAAATAAAAAATTGTTAACGCTACAAATAGGAGAAAAATATTATAATCAAACAATTTATGACCAATCGGATTACAGTAATTCATTACTGATCCCACCTCGAAGTGAAACCATTCATTACATTTATTTAAACACGGATGTGACAGGTGATTGCTTTGTTAGCGCAAGAGAGTTAGAAAAGGATGTTTTCCTAGCAGGTTCTATAGTTAGACCTAAAAATAAAAAAGTGCCAATAAAAATATTAAATACACGAGATGAAGAAGTAAGTTTACAAAATTTTGTATTAAACGTAGAGCCTTTAGAGGACTTCCATACTTTTAAATTTAGCAAACATGACAGTAGTTCAAAAAGAGCCAATACATTATTGCCAATTTTAGAATTACAACATTTAAACCGAGAAGAAAAGGACTCCATTGAGAAAATTTGTACTAAATATTCTGATATTTTCTTTTTACCCGGTGATAAGTTAGAAACAACAAATATTTGCGAACAGACAATAACATTGAAGAGTAACATTAATCCAATTTATAACAAACCGTACAGATTACCACAAGCCTTAAAACCGGAAGTAGCCAAGCAAATTGATAGTATGCTTAAGGATGACATTATAGAAGTATCAACTAGCGAATGGTCTAGTCCGATCCTACTGGTTCCAAAAAAAAACAGAGGGATCTCAGAAGTGGCGTTTAGTCATTGATTTTCGGAAATTAATTGAAAATATTGTAGATGACAAATTTCCATTGCCAAACATAATTGATATTTTAGATTCGTTGTCTGGCTCAATCTATTTTACCCATTTAGACCTTCAACAAGGATATTATCAAGTAAAACTGGCACCTGAAAGCTGAAAATATACTGCATTTTCCACCAGTACAGGACATTACCAATTAAAACGATTACCGATGGGTCTTAAGACTTCTTGCAGCGCTTTTAGTAGAGTTATGTCAATTGCGATGTCAGGTTTAGCTTTTGAGAAATGTTTTGTCTATTTAGACGACGTTATCGTTTTTGGAAGATCTTTAACTATTCATAACCAAAATCTCATTGATGTGTTTGAAAGACTGAGGAAGGTTAACTTAAAGTTGAACCCTACTAAATGTCAATTCTTAAAAAAAGAAATTTTATATCTGGGCCATTTAGTTTCTGCTAACGGTGTTTTACCTGACCCTGACAAAACTAAAGTCTTAAAAAATTATCCAGTACCAAAAGATGTGGATGAAGTGAGACGGTTTGTTGCCTTCTGCAACTACTATAGGAAATTCGTACCATCCTTTGCAACAATTACTATGCCTTTAAACCGATTGCTAAAGAAGGATGAACCTTTTGTTTGGAATATAGAGTGTCAAAATGCATTTAATTATCTAAAAACATCATTAACAACGCCACCAATATTACAATATCCAGATTTCTCGGAAACCAATGAATTTATATTACAAACAGACGCATCTGATCTGGCCATAGGAGCTGTATTGTGTAACAAGGATATGACTGTTGCTTATGCCAGCAGACCATTAAATAAAGTAGAGAAAAATTATCCGGTAATACAGAAAGAATTAACAGCCATAGTATGGGCAGTAAAGTACTACAGACCATATTTGTTTGGCAGAACGTTTACTATTATGACAGACCACAAACCTTTAGTTTATTTATTTGGTATGAAGGACCCTTCTAGCATACTAATTAAATTCAGATTAATACTTGAGGAATATGATTTTAAGATAGTGTATGTGAAAGGTAAGGACAATGTGATCGCGGATGCATTGTCAAGGATATGCATAACATCAGATGAATTAAAGAATATGAAAGAGCAAATTTTAGCTGTAACAACCAGAGGACAAAAGAGGAGATTGGAAGAAAGTAGTAAGGAAAAACAAACTGTGCCTAGTAAAGCCACCGACAATTGGCCTGATCAACCAAGGGTCTACGACTAAGACAGCCGTGTGATTCTATTGAAATGAAGTTAGTAGAAGAAAAGACTATAAGGAAGTATAAAAGAGAAAATATGATAGAGAAGCAAAAGGATTGTTTTGTTTATATTCCAAGTAAAATGCTATTGTGCATTAACCTTAACTTTAGATTGCATTTCTCGCGAGCCGAATTTGCGACTAAGTTAAAGGAGTTTTGTGAAAGAATAAACGTAAAAGAACTATGCATAGTGAAAGATGATAATAATAATGAATTTATAAGAGGGTTATGTAGTGAAATTAAATCCTTAAAGGCATGGTCCGGACCCCGAATATGTATTTTGAGAGGAATTGAAAGAATATATGACGAAAAGGAAAAATAATTTATTTTGAATAACTATCATTTATTGCCCACCAGTGGACATGCGGGTATGAATAGAATGTCGAATAACATTAAAAGAAAATATTACTGGCCAGGACTAGATATGGATATTCGTAAATTTATAAGTAAATGTGAGATGTGTCAGAAAATGAAACAAAGTAAATATACTAGACAACCCATGACTATAACTACTACAGCATTAGCAGCCTTTGATAAAGTTTTCCTTGACTTAGTTGGACCTTTGGACAGGGACGAGTCAGGAAATTGTTATATTTTAACCCTACAATGCGAGCTGACAAAATACATAGAGGCATATCCATTACCAAATAAGGAAACGGTTACTGTAGCAAAAGCTTTTGTAAATAATTTTATTTTGCGATTCGGTATCCCAAAAACCATAGCTACCGATAGGGGGACAGAGTTTATCTCTCACGTTATGGAACAGACATGTAAGCTATTAGAAATAGAAAAGTTACAATCCACGGCATACCACCATCAGTCAAACGGTTCTCTAGAGATAGCACATAAACATTTAGGAGCATTTCTAAGAACGTATTGTAAAAACGCGTATCATTCATGGTCAGATTGGTTACCTTTCTGGTGTTTTAGTTTTAATACTAGTGTAAACACGCAAACTAAATACGCACCTTATGAGCTTGTGTTTGGAAAACAGTGTCGTTTGCCAAACAGTTTAGAGCATGGTGTAGAACCACTTTATAATACTGATGATTATTGTTTAGATTTAAAATATAAGTTGCAGGTAGCCTTAAGAGATGCAAGAAACAATTTGGTAGCTTGTAAGAAAAACAGAAAGGACAAATATGATAAGTCATGTCATCCTGTATTTTATAAGAAAAACGATCTTATCTTAGTAAAGAATGAATGTGCTCGTAAATTAGATTGTATTTTTGATGGACCTCTTGAAGTGTTGGAAGATTTAGGCGTTAATGTAAAGATAATTAAAAATGGTAAGGTAGATATAATTCATAAGGATAGGACAAAAAAATTTAGTCAGTAAGTTTTTTTTTTTTAAGAAAAGGTACCTTTGTTTTGATTGTCTTTATTTTTTGTAATTTTTATTAATTGTCTTTTGCCAATTGTCTATAATAATCATAATTGATTGTCTATAGTGTTTAATTATAATTGATTGTCTGTAATTGTTTAATTTTTATGATTGTCTTTAATTTTAAATGATTGTTTTTTTTTTTTTCTCTTTCACCCCCGGAGGTGAAGTGCATAAATGTACTTAGAGTAAGAAAGCTTATGTTATGTTAGGGCAGTCGGTAATAAACGCTAGTATAGAACGGACGTGTTTGATTAACCTTCCATACTTCAGTCTCATTTAGATTGGCTTAGCCTTAAAAAGGTCTTCCAAGATACGCAAATTTCATATAGTGCTGCCAACAACCTAGCACGCCTGAACGCGGCGCTCACAGGAGCAGCGCGCGAAGCGGTGGCGGCACTGCTAGTTACAGCGCGCGAACCCGGCGCCGTGCTGCGTGCGCTCGACACCCGCTTCGGCCGCCCTGAGCTCATGGTGGCGCACGAGGTCGCCGCAGTGCGCGCGCTGCCGCGTATTGGTGGAGAAGGTAAAGATCTAGCTATTTTTGCTAGCCGAGTTCGCAACTGTGTTGAGGTAATTCGTTTGTTAGAACATACGGAGTATTTCGCGTCGTCGGAACTTTTTCAGGCGGTTATTACGAAAATTTCACCATTATTGCGAGCTAAGTGGCTGGATTTTGCCGCTCGTCACGAGGCCGGTGATCAGTCGAAGCTAGATATATTAGCAGACTTTCTAACACACGAGATCGATCTCCAGGCTCGCTTTGGCATCATAACTGAGCCGGCTACTGTGTCATACGTATCAGACAGTAGACGGGCCAGGGATCACGTGCACTCTGTCGCTGAGAACCAGCACGATTTTTCATCGAATTCATCGAAAACTACGCGTAATAACAATATTTGCATCGTTTGTCAACAATCGCATGCATTAAATCAATGTGACAAATTTGTGTCAATGTCAGTTGATGACCGACAGAAATTAATTAAAAAGAAACGAGTTTGCCATAGATGTCTAAAAGTAGGTTGGCATAGATTAAATTCGTGTAAGGCTAAAAAGTCGTGTGACATTGACGGTTGTAAGTTCCGTCACCACGCATTACTGCACAACCCGAACTATGAGCACGCCGCAACCGCGCACGTAGACGTGGATGACGATGAGCCCGCGCTGGGCCCGTCCAACGCCCTGCCGCAGGCCGCCGCGACCGCTACCGTGCCAGTGTCTGCTTCGTTGCCTTCCACGCTTGCTTCTGCGTCCTGCGACGTCAAACTTAAGGAATTCCTTACACATGCCTCGACTTCTATCACGCCAGGAAATTCAGGGCACGTTTGTCCTCCGCGTCCGTTGTTGAAGATCGTCGCTGTGACCGTGTCCGGCCCAGCTGGCAGCGTAGATACCTATGCCCTACTGGACGACGGCTCCACAGCCACGTTCATTGATATGGAAATCTCGAAGAAGTTGGGCGTTTGGGGGCCCGAGAAGCAAATACGTCTAGATTGTGTAGGCGGTTTGAGCAAAGATACGACGGTTCAATACGTTGATTTCCAAATCAAAGGCCGTCGCGCTAAAGAAACATACGTAATTCGTAAAGCTCGGGCAATCCCAGGATTAGGCACCGCACGACAAACGATCGACAAGGCGAGCGTATCGAAATATTCTTATCTTTCGGACATAATCGATGAGTTTTGTTATGACGAAGTGAGGCCTACGATAATTATTGGCATCGACAATTGGCACCTTAGCATGTCGAGAATCACACGTAAGGGCAACAAAAATCAGCCGGTTGCGATTTGTACTGCCTTAGGTTGGGCGCTATTTGGTTTTTGTTGCAGTAGAACTGTGCCGGTTGACACTGTAAACCATGCAACGGTGAACGAGTCATCAGATGCTGACATTAGCGATCGCGCTGTGGTAGAGCAATTAGTTAGAGAGCAATACAGTTTAGATTCTATTGGCATTTCGAAGCGCGAAGCGCGCAATGTTGACGATGAACGTGCTATCCAAATTCTTGAGCGCACAGCGCACCGTTTACCTAGCGGTCGTTTTGAAGTTGGTTTGATTTGGGAGTCTGACAACTTGCTTGTACCCGACAGTTATAAACTTGCCTTATCGAGGTTTCTCAGTCTTGAAAGGAAGATGTCTAGGGACCCTAATTACGCAGAGCGGTACCGTCAAAATATCCACGATATGATTCGGAAGGGTTACGCTGAATTGTGCTCGGAAGCGCACAGCGCCAAGTCACCTGTCTGGTATCTACCGCATTTTGGCGTAATCAATCCGAATAAGCCGAATAAATTAAGAGTCGTGCATGACGCTGCCGCGAAAAGTAATAGTGTATCATTGAATTCGCTTTTGTTGACTGGCACCGATTTACTTCAGCCACTTTTAGGTATCCTATTGCGTTTTCGGGAAGGTCAAATCGCTCTAACAGGAGATATACGCGAAATGTTTCCCCAAATCAAAATACGTATCGAAGATCGTGACGCACAAAGATTTTTATGGCGCGATAGCCTTAGCGAATCAATAAACACCTATCGCATGTCGTCTATGATCTTCGGTGCCGTTTCTAGTCCTTTCACTGCCATATACATCAAAAACAAAAATGCAATGGAATGGCAAGAACGATATCCAGACGCAGCTCAAGCCATCATTGTCGACCATTATATGGACAATTGTATCGTAAGCTTAGACTCTGTCGATGAAGCTGCTAAGCTTGCAGCCGAAATTCACGCTATTCATCGACATGCTGGCTTAGACATGCGCGCATGGGCTTCAAACAATCTCTCAGTACTCTCTCTGTTGCCGCAAGAGAGTTTGCTTGAAGTGCCTGTAGCTAGCAAAAATGTAGACGTAAACTTAGGTCACATGACTGCCCCTGTACGTACGCTTGGGTTAATTTGGCAACCTATCGCTGATACGATCGGTTTTAATACTGGCTTAAAAATTCAAGACGCGTTGTCAAATAAGCTCACTAAACGGGAGGTGTTGGCGCACGTCATGCGTGTCTTCGACCCACTGGGAATTTTAGCGCCAATTGTTGTAAGAGGCCGTATTATGTTCCAGAACGCGTGGCGCAAAGGTCTCGACTGGGACGAGGAACTTTCGCAGAGTGACAGTGCGGCGTGGAGATTTTGGTTTGAAGATTTATTCGCGGTCTCCCATTTGCAGATCCCACGTTGCTACTGTCCAGGCGAGTTCAAAGTAGATAAGTGCGAACTTCACATTTTTTGTGATGCAATAAGTGAAGCCGCTTTTGCCGCGGTTGCGTATTGGCGTTTTATTTTAGAGAATTGTGATGTGAAGTTGGCACTGATTTGTAGCAAAGTTCGAGTAGCTCCTCTAAAACCAGTTTCCATCAATCGTTTAGAGCTCCAAGGAGCTTTGATCGCAGCTCGCCTCGCTGCAACAATCTGTCAAGCGCATAGACGTCAGCCTGTCAAACGCATATTTTGGTGCGATTCTATGACGGTCATAGGATGGCTGCGCAGCGAGGCCCGTTCTTTCAAACCATTTGTCTCACATAGAATAGGCGAGATTTTGGAGATAACGGATGTCAAAGAATGGCGCTGGTTGCCAAGTCATTTAAATGTCGCGGACGATGCAACCCGCATCAAAGGTACAACGTTATCCCCAGAGTCACGCTGGATTTCCGGCCATGAATTTTTACTCTCCTCCGAGTGGCCCAAAGAGCCCAGTGCTTCCGAATACCACGGCATAGAAAAAGAGAGTAAACGTGCAGTGCGATCCGACTTAGTTCACCTCATTAGTGATGTTGAAAAGCACGAGCCAGTTTCAGCTGATCCAAGGCGTTTTAGTTCCTGGCTGAGACTGGTACGTGCGACTGCAAATGCGCATAAGTACTTGACATTGCTCGGTTGGAATTCGCTGCGCCCCCGCCAGGGGGCGCGGCAGGCAGTTTCAGGGCTATGCCCTCTGACCGCGGTGGCCATGCCTCGGTCCGTTAAGACGGACCCGTCTTTGGGGTGGACACTGTCCAACGGTCAAGTGGGCGCATGATGGCAACATGCGCCCTGTGTGTGGCTGTTGTGCTGTGGACTGTAGGCGCGCCACAGCGCTGTTGCACAGCGCTGTTTTCTTCACGGTGCCCCGGCGGTCCGTCTCCGCCGGGTGAGACCCCCGGTTACCCGAGGGAAGCCCAGCGGGAGACAACCAGCGACAGAGGCACCGACTTACAGCGCACCTACAGTGGATGTGTGATTCCCGCCCGTCCCACTAACCAGAGCTAGCCGGCAGTGGTACGGGCTAAGGAAACGACGTGTGTGTGTGGACGGTATTGTATGTGTAACACCGCCCATGCTATGCGTTTACCGCAGGCTCGAGAGCCGCGTCCACGCGTGTGTCTACGTGAGTGTAGAGAATGCATGTGTGGTTATAGCTGCGCGCCCTGCCTATATTAACTTAGAACAAGTCGCGCAGCTGGGTGTGAGTGATGTGTGTGGAGTCATATTGTGCAGGTAAGCTGCGTGTAACGAGGAACAGCTTACCTGAGTCAATCCGGTGGTGAAGGCGGCGGAGGGGAGGCGACCTTGCCTAGCAGGCCGCGGGCGTCCGATGAATCGTCCTTGACGGTCTATCCATGGTACAAGGTGAGTAACGCAGCTAGGCCGTCAAGGACGACCAGTTCCGCGTCCTGACCCTGCCTGATGGCCTTTATCAGGTCCATCAGCAGCTGGATGGCGCGGGCTGTAACTCCCTTCTTCCAGGCTTCGGTGTCGGCAGCTGGGCCGGTGCTAGTGGTGCCACTCACGGGATTCTTCTTGTAGGTGGGCCGAGGGCCGCGCAACACCGGCGCCAGCTGTCGGCCCCACGGTCTTCTTCTTCGTGGGCTGCGATGGGGCCACATCCGGAGTTACAGCCTGCGGCAGGGTCGTAGGCAGGTCGTCCAGCAGGTCTCCCTCAGGTGCGGTGGGGGGCACGGGTGTCTTACCCTTGCCCCTTCGCTTCCTCTTCTTTCCCCTCCACCGCTTTGAGGAGGGGGGAGCTTCTCCCCTGTTGGTGGGCCCGTTGGCCGCCGCCATCAGCGACTCGCCTTGGGCCTCATTGGCGGCCACATCTGTTGGCCCCTCCGCGACCGTGGTCGGTCGCCGTGAGGCGGTGACGGCGGCGACTGTGCCCGCTCGCCTGTTTGCCCTAATCTCCGCCTGGAAAGAAGGGCACTTGATGTTGTTGGCGGGGTGCTCGCCCCCGCAGTTAACGCACGTAGCTGGTGCGTCACGTGGGCGGGGGCAGTCCCGCGCTGACTGCCCCTCTCCGCAGCGGACACAGGCGAGCGGTCGGTGGCAGTGGTGGGATGAGTGCCTCCACTTCTGGCACCGGTGGCACTGGGCGGGCCCACGCTTGCCCCGCCAGGCTTCTATTTTTAGGTTTAAAGATATTTATTCTCAAAAAAGACACAAAGTCACTTACATGAGAAAAATGCTTAAAATAAATTATAATTAAAGTTCGTCACAGACGTCACGGTAGCGATTACATATTATATATATTAGATATACCCATCCACTGCATTCAGATGTTAGGAAGGTTGTTATTTGTCATTATATATTCAGATAATAGACTTTTGAATGCATTGAATTAGTGCACCCTTTTAATACATGAGGGTATTTTGTTGTATAATTGTGCTCCTTCAAATATCATCATTTTTTTGCCAAACTTAGTTCTCGTCTTCGGTAAAATCAGAAAACTAGCTCGGCGAGAGCTACGTTGGGTTACTTGTTTCACTTTAGTAAACGATAAATTAGTCTGTATACTTTTGTTGAGTGCCTTACGAATGAAAATACATGTATTGTAAATATATAACTGTCTAATGTTCATTATTTTGGTTTCTTCATAAATTTTGCTTGTCGATGTTAAGAATGGGTAGTTAAAAATCATTTTTATTAATTTGTTTTGTGCAACTTGAAGACTTGCTAGCTTCGTCTTGGCCGCACTGCCCCATATTTCAACCAGATATAGTAGGTGAGGTTTTACTAAGGCGTTATAGATGGTGTGGCGCAATCTATGTGGAATACATCGAACTATGTTTCGGAGGGATCCAAGTAATGACGTAAGCTTTGTTCTTATATGATCCAAGTGAACAGTCCACGAAAGAGAACTATCCATTCTTAAGCCAAGATATTTTTCACAAGATTTTTGCTGTAAAGGTATATTATTAATAACTAATGGATTATGTGGAGGTATTATTTTATTTTTTGCTTTAAACAAGATATAGCACGTTTTAGTAATATTTATAGTTAATAGATTATATTGAAACCATGAAAAAAGTGTGTTTAAATCGTCTTGAGCCTGGGCAACTAAATCATGAATGGAAGGTCCGAAATAAAATAAGCAAGTGTCATCTGCGTATAGAGTAAGATGGCCATGTAGTTTAATTTCCTGAATATTATTTATATAGATCAAAAAGAGCAGGGGCCCCAGGATTGATCCCTGGGGAACTCCACACGTTATAGGTAATATGCCACTTTGATGGTTATTATCCGTTCTAACTACCTGCGACCTGTTTTTTAGATAGGACTGGAACATTTTTAGGGCACTGCCGGTAATTTTGATGGTTTCTAGCTTTTTAAGTAGCAATTCGTGACTTACGGTGTCGAACGCTTTTTTGAGATCAATAAAGATACCAAGGACTATGTTTTTTCCATCTACATTTTGCTTAATTTTAGTAACAAGGTCGACTGTAGCTGTTAGTGTGCTGCTTTTTGGTCTAAACCCGTATTGTCTGTCTGAAAGAAAGTTGATAGTAGTTAAATGTTTATACAATCGTTCGTGTAGGATTTTTTCTAATATTTTTGACAATACAGGCAACACTGAGATAGGTCGGTAGTTACCTGGGTCCATTTTTGAACCCGCTTTGTATATGGGAGTGACCTTCGCCATTTTCAGAGTATCGGGAAAATGACCTTCGGCTAGCAGTTTGTTGAAACAGTTGCTCAGGTTGTTTGCAATTAAATTGTTTATGCATTTTATTGCTTTGGTACTAATTCCATCTAATCCAGTACTAGAGTTAGGGTCTAAATTTGATATCATTTTTGAAATTTCAGTTGCAGAACACGGATCAAGAGTTGATAACACTGGAGTGTCTTCGGGAGGAGTTTCTGGTAAAGCATGTGTATGGTCATCGTGAAATGATTTAGGTATTTCATTAGCTAGAAGGGGTCCAATAGTGGCCAAGTATTCGTTAAAAATCTGGCAAATTTCATTTGGGTTCGTAACGTGTTTCGAGTCAATCAATAGTTTTGAAGGAGCACAATTTAGTTTAATTTTATTGTTTGCAAGAATGTTAACCAAATTCCACATTTTCTTAGGTTTATTAATACAATCACTAAACTTTTTATAGTAGAAATTATTCTTTGTATCTTGCATGTGTTTGGCAACATGTTTTCTTTTTGTGATAAATTCTGCTTCCAGGGTGGTGTTCTTTGGATTCTTCTTCAGTTCTGTCCACAATGCGTTTCTTTGGTTGATATCATCAATTATGTTTCTATTTATCCAGTCGTTTTGGGGTAGGTTCTGGATTTTGGTTTTTGTTGTTTTACTATTGTCAATTATTGATTTTATTTTGTTTTCTAGTAATGCGTAATCATCATCAAATTCTTCTAGGTTTGTTGCTTCTAGTATATCATATAGTTTCGTAAAATCTATGGCTTCGTATTTGGTCCGTATTTTTCGAGGGGATTTAGTTTTTTTGAGTTCAACATATATTTGTTTGTGATCTGACATTGAAGAGTCAGCTATTGCCATGTGAAAGTGATCGTCCTTCAGATTAGAGCTAACATGGTCCAAAATAGATTTTCTAGTATTCGAATCTCTTGTACAATATTTCTTAGTGATTTTATTTAGTAATGTATGTCCAGTTCCCTTCAAAAGTTCATGATATTGTTTAGTCTTTTTGTCTTTGTTTAAAAGATCAATATTAAAATCTCCGAACACTATTGCCCGGTTTTTTTGTTGTAGTTGGGACTCATAAACCTCAAGAAAATCTGCGTAGTTAGTATCGCCAGGGTTATATACGACTCCTACTTCTAGTGCATATCGCTCTAGTCGTACCCATAGATAGTTGTTTCCTCCTATGTACTTAGACTCTGATAAGCTATGTTTAAGGTCATTGTGTACATATGCTGAAACTCCACCTCCTCTTGAATCGGTTCTATAGTTGTAGTAGTGTGAGTAGTTGTTTATTTGTAGTTCCAAGGCTTGTGTTTCGGTTCTTATCCAAGTTTCAGTCAGTAAAATAACATGTATCGTATTGGGAAGCGATTGTAGAATGCATTTAAGTTCGTCAAATTTTCCTTTTTTGCGTATACTTCGAGCATTAAGGTAGAAAAATCTGAGCCGTGATTTATTGGTTTCTATATTTTGGTAATTGTTGATAACTTGGTAGGTATTGCTAGCGTTGGTCTTAGGTATGGTTTCGCTTACTGTTCGTAGTTTTTTGCAGGGTTTTTTATTATTGTAGGTGTGCCATTAATATACTTAATAGTTAGTCCATTCTCTCCATCATTTTGGCGACGTGTTAGTTCTTCTTTTATATCTTTAAAATATTTTTGCTGAGCTGGGGTTTGATCTGAAAATATTTTAATGTTTTCTGGCAACTTCTCTTTATTGCGTAGGAGTTGCTTTGCGGGTGCTGAAGAGTCGTAACATACTTTGATTCTACGGCTTTTTCCCGGTGAGTATTTGCCTATTCTAAAGACTTTAATCGGTTTCGGGAGGTCTTGGCTCACTAGTAGAGTAATTTTTAAAATATCAGCGTCATCTTGGGATTTTCGTTCTTCAGCGCTAGCAGCGGACTGTTCGGGCAGGCCTACAAAAATAATATTTTTTTCTCTGCTATTCCGATTTGCTACCTCCTTAATAATTTGTTCGTTCAGACATAGCTGATTTTGAAAGTTTGAAGTCGAACATTCAGAGGTGGGTTTAAAAGTGTTAAGTTCTAACTCAAAGGATTTTATTTTATGTTCCCCGAGCGATAATTGTTTTTCCAACTGTGACACAGTTGTTTTTAATTGTTTATGTTCATTTAGATAGATGTTGATGATTTAATCTCACTAATCTGCGCTGTATTTCCGCGAATCATGTTTGCTGTTTGTTCATTACATGACTTTAATTCAGTGACCTCAGCTTTGACCTCTGCTATACTTTCCTGCATTTTAATAATAATCTGCTCATTAGATCCAACGTATTTTTCTAGCAACGAACCGATACGGGACAATTCCGACCGCATTTCTTTAATTTCGGCGGCGCATTCACATTCATGTTTCCTTTTATTTCGAAAGGTAAAATAAAATTCCAAACCCGGCCTCACCAACCGATTTCAGACCCATTTCCATCCTCCCTTATCTCTCTAAAGTTCTTGAGCACATTGTTCATCAGCAACTCACTGCCTTTTTGTCTAGGAATGATCTGCTGAGTAATTTTCAATCCGGCTTTCGTCCAGGCCATAGCACTGTAACGGCTCTTTTAAAAGTTACTGATGATATCCGCTGGGCTATGGACCACAAATCTCTTACTTTACTCGTACTTCTGGACTTTAGCAGCGCCTTTAATTCTGTTGATTTTGACATCCTTCTTGGAATCCTTAAATCTATTAATTTCTCCTCTTCCACTATTGCCTGGTTCGATTCCTATCTTAAAGGCCGCTCGCAGCGTGTTCGTCTTGATGAGTCTTTTTCCGATTGGTGCCCACTTAGCGCGGGTGTGCCTCAGGGTGGCGTTCTCTCTCCTCTTATTTTTTCAATTTTCATTAACTCTGTCACCAGAATCATCACTTCCTCCTTCCATCTCTACGCCGACGACTTGCAGCTTTACCATCATTTCTTGAGGGAAGATGCGGAAGCCACCGTATCTGTCATGAACCGGGATCTGGATTTCATTAGTGAGTGGTCGCGGTCCTTTGGACTGCAGATCAACCCTAAGAAATCTCAGGCCTTGGTCATTGGCGGCAGGTATATGCGGAACAGGCTTGATGTTGCGTCGCTGTCTCCACTCAGGCTGAATGGAGTTCAGATAGAATACGCGAACAAGGCCAAAAACCTGGGGGTGATAATGGACTCCTACTTATCGTGGACTGCCCAGGTTGCTGAAGTAAGTCGCAAAGTGCACTACACATTTCACTCGTTGAAATGCCTTCAGAGCTTCTTGCCTTTGAAGACTAAAATCTCCCTTGCGCAAACTCTCATCCAGCCCATTATAGATTACGCCGATGCCTGTTATTTGGATGCCACCGAGGAGCTTTTAAATAAACTTGAGCGTTTGCAAAATATCTGTATTCGTTTTGTTTTTAACCTTAGAAAGTATGACCATGTTTCCAACTTTCGCAAGATACTCAAGTGGCTCCCAATCCGACTTCGCAGGAACTCTCGGATATTGTGTTTGCTATTTAACATCCTTCATAACCCTAAAACTCCATCCTATCTGCGGGAACGCTTTTCCTACTCCCGTCCCTTTGATGCACCTTGCCGGTCGCATCTTAGGAACCTCCTTAAATCCCCTCCCCACTCTACCGATTTCTACTCCTACTCCTTTACTGTACACGCTGTGCGGTTGTGGAATTCTCTTCCGCCTGATATTAGAGACTGCCAAACTATTGCAGTATTTAAAAGAAGAGTGAAAGAACACTATCTGTCCAATTCGTCATAGTTGCATAAGTATTTATTAATATATATTATTTTGTAGTTTATATATTTGTGTTATATATTTTGTCTTGTATGTATGTACGTATATTCTTGTATTGTATGTTATATTTAAATTCTATATTTGCTTTAAGTTTTTATGTATTTTCTCATTTTTTACACACTATGTCTACATCTCTTTGTATCTTCTCTCCTTTCGCAGGTATGCTGGAAGAGATTTCTTTAGAAATAAGCATCACCTTTGTACCTATTTTTCCATTCCTTTCTTCTTTTCTGTATTTAGTGTGTACATAAACCGTTAAATAAATAAATAAATTAAATAAATAAGTAATTAATTGCGGGTCCACTGCTAACGAGCTTAGCTTTGATAAATCGGGTTGCGATCCACCGCCTGTGCCGTGCGGAGGCGATCTTTGTACATTCATAATAGTGCGACAGTATTCAATGCAAGCACAACTTCAAACTTCAATGTTGAGGGCACGTGTACTTATCGGTATTTGCTTGGTTGGAGCACCGGCGTACCGCGTGCGCGTCGAGTCACTGTGCGAGCGAGTTAAAAATAGCAACTGTTCTACTCACGCGGGGGTGAAGCGCGCTCGCGCGGGCACGGCCGTCGGTGGCTTGCTGTTCTCGAGGCGTAGGACACAGGGACGAAACGGCACAATTAGAAATTAATTGGTTTTGCAATTTGAGTTCTATCCTTGTGTTACTATTAGTTATATTTGAAGGGCAATAAATAAAGTGTTTTGAGAATAAAATAATACACGACCGCTCCGGACGGGTGACGAACGTCGTATTCTACACCCCTCATGTATAAAAACACGGAGGTGTCGAAGATCCTGCGTACATCGGGCGTCCTTTTGAGTACGGCGTGGAACACGCAGCCGGGTCGTCGCTGGCTCGCCTTGATGTGGCGAACGTACTCCGGCTCGTATCCCAACGCGCGGAGCTCCTCCTCGATCTCTGAAGGGGTGGTGTCCATAGGCAGCCCCCTGATGGCCACCTTGAAGCTTCGCTCCGCTTGAAGCGAGTAAGCAAACCAGGATGTGCCATCTTCCTTCTCCAGGCTAGTCAAGTAGCGCTGGAGCACCCTATATTCGACTTCACTCTCCGGAGTGAAGCGAATTCCAGTGCCAAATGGTTGGGCACTGGGGGGGTGACCCAGCTGCTCCTTGAGGACCCTGAAGTGTGAGGCCCATCCTGGCAGCTTCTCCACCACAAGCGAAGGATACCTAGGCCGCTTCTGCGGCTTCGGCTTGGGCTGAATGGCGGCCGAATTGTCTGCGTTCCGGGGGGCCGCCGGCTGTGAGGGAGAGACAGCGTTAGCTACACTCACCCCATGCTGCGTCCCAGGAATCGTCGACGTCGGTGATGGTGAGGGAGGAGGTATTCGACTAGCGGCCTCCGCGAAGGTAGGTGACCCGGCGGCGACCCGCCCCCCCCGCGGCGGCGTGTGGCTGCGCTGCGGCGGCGGGTCGAGGCAGTGTCGCTTCGCCTCCTCCTCGGACTCGTCCGTGCTGCGTCTGCGTCGCATGGGCCGTGGTTCCGACCTTTGGTCGTGGCCGTGGCCCCGCGGTGGCAACGGTGAGGTCATCGTTGGGGTCATGGTGTGCCTCCCCAGTCCACTCGGTCCTGCGGTGTCCGACCCTACAGACTCGAGCGACATGCTCGAGCCGGCTCGCGACGAGCATGCCGACCGTTCTGCCGGCGAATCGCAGGCCGAGGTACGAGGGGGCACTGGTGAGGCGGGCATCTGGGGCGCCAGGAGAGCCTGGCGCGCACCCGGTGCTAGCCTGGGGTCGCGGTTAGAGGCCCTCGCCGCGGACGCAGCTCCGAGGGGCGCAGTCGACGCGGCGGGGCGCGCGGCCTTGGCGGCATGAGGTTGCGCGACGGGGCGCGCGGATGGCGCTGGTGTTGGCGCTGTAGGCGCCGAGGCGCGAATGGTGGTCGCTGGGTTGCGCGGCAGCGGCGTGGGCGCGCGCCACGTGGTCGTGGCGGTTTGCCCCTGCGGCGCGGGCTCGCGCGCAGCTACACGCGCGGGTGCAGCGGCGCGCGCTTGCGGCGCGCGGTCGGTTTTCGTGGTGGGGGGGGGGCCCGGAGTCGCCGGAACCGGGCGGGGCGCGGTCGGGCGCACCGATACGGCGTGCGGTCGGCTCGGCGGTGGCACCTACGCAGCACGTGCAGGCGCCGCGGCCGGTGACGTCGACGGGCCACGCGCAACGGCAGCCGCACCTCGGCTCGCTCCGTCCTCTTCCCTCTTCCCACGGGCTTCGGGCGTCTTTTTCTTCGCTGGCTTCTTGGCGGGCGTCACCTTGCTGGACGTCTTCCTCTCCTCACTCAGAGGGGGGGAGGGTCCAGGCGGCGCCGGGCCGGGAATCGTGAGCTCAATGTTCGGCATCGACGACGACGACTCCCGGTTCAGCGCCCGGTGGCGGTCCGCAAAATAGATTGGGTCGCGGAAGTCATGGCGATACGGCTTCGACATCTTGTTGGCGTCAGGCTGGGATGTGGGCTCGCGAACGCTTCAGTGCCGAGGCACCGGGCAGCTAGAGGCTCCCCCTGTGCTCGCACCAGCGCTAGGCACTTGTACGAACACAGGGAAAGAGACAGGTAGTCGCGTTCCGCGCGGGCGGTCGTTCTCGACAAGTACCCCCAAGATAGTTCACTTGTTGAAAAACTTCCTTCGGTAGTCGTCTGCGGCGCTGTACGGTAGCGGCGGACGTCTGCAGTGGACCACTGGCCGATCCTTGACATTGCTGCGAATGCGTAGTCTTAATAAAAGAGGTTTGTGCGTAGACAATCTCATTTGTTTTGAAGGGGGGATGTGTACCTTTATGTTCCAGCCTACAGACCAGTTGTCTACATTAAGTATCTCACGTCCTTCGCGTGAGTCTGCCAGAGAGTTGACTGCTGCTGTCATACGTCTAGCAGAGACACACATTTTACAACAAGCACAGCTAGATTTATTCCCTGACGGGGCGGGCTTGTATTTATGCTTTCGCGGTTGCACAACGACATGCTTTGCTTGAGCTTTGCTTGGTAGTATAGATGCAGGCCTACCTTACTGCCTCCCTCAGAGGTGGTAAGGTGGCGGGGTCTTGAGGGGGAGCGCTACAGTCGTGTAGATCCTCAAGGCAAGTCTGGTGTGTTCTCCTTCACGTTGTTGCCGCCCTGCTTTTGGTCTATTTCCCTAAGAAATAGACGCAACGAAAATCACCAGGCGCATTTCAACCTAACCACGACCCTCCGTGACCGAGTGGGCGTGGGCTCGGCCGCCACTAAACCCAGCTGGCGTCGAGTAGGTAATCTGGTCACCTGCGCTAGGACCTGCGCAGTTGAGCGCCGTAAGCGGGGATGAAGGAGTCCTGGAGGGTTGAGCCGATCGGCGCTGGTGGTAATGCGTCCGTGAGGCAACACGCCCTCTTTGGTCTGGATTTCAAGCGAAACGGTGGCCCTACCCAATAGCCAAGGGTAGGGAAATGGCCACAGTGTCCCGTCAGAGGGCCACGGCGAGGGGTGGGAGGTCCGCGGAGGTCGTCCTCGGATGGCCGAAGCGGTTGGTGAAGGTCATGCTGAAGGTGTAAGTGAAGGTTTGATTAGTCGTCAACCCGATCAAGCGCCCGATGTCGCACTGTAAACCAGCCTCACGCCCCTATATCTCGAAGGTACTCCTAACGGTTGAGCTAGTTTGTAGCGAGACGTTCCCAGGTGCGGGCTCCATGGAGGGTGGGAAGCCGGAGAGATGAATTTTTTATACTATACTATGGATACTCAAAGACCATACGACACCACACACACACACACACCACACACACACACAACAACCACACAAACTCACAAACCTCACACACATTCACACGCACATACTGCACAAACACACACCGGAGAGGAGGCAATAGCCAAGGATTCTCCCAAGAGGGGTGCATGCAGCACCTCTCTAGCCCCCGGATGCTCCGCTGCTAACGTAGCGAGCTCCAGTGTGGGTACTGGTCCGGCAGTGGCGAGAACCGCTGCCAGGACCAAAACCAGGTCCCGTAATAAACGGAGGACCGCGGCGCTGCTCGGGACCAGTACCGCTCCTCCCTCTTTTTCAGGCGCGGAGCCCGCCACGACGGTTAATTCCTCTGGCCGGGCTCCCCTCATACATCTTCCTCCGCCTACTGCTCCCCCCCCGGTGGCCGTCACTGGTCAACCGGCGGAGACCAGCACCACAGGTGACGCGTTCGCGCTCACTTGGCAGGTGCAGAGGAGCAGGCGCAAAGGCAGGAAGGAGGATTCCGGCAAACAACGCCACTGCGCTGAACCCTCAGTGCAGGCTGCCCCGGTCCCTTCGACGGGTAAACCGAGAAGGAAGAACAGGCCGTCCCTGAGGCAGCGGCAGACACTGAGGACGGGTAAGTCCCCTCAATCTATACAGGCTAACGCCACGGGCCGGGTTAAACCGACCCATGGCAATGTCAACTTCTCCGCAGGCAAGCGGTCGCAGGCCGCGGCCGGCAGCAGCCGACTGGGACCCAGCCAACCAGCAGCCAGCGGCGCGAGTGGACCAGCCACGCAAACGCCACCGCAACCCGTTCGGATGGATCAGGCCGCGGCCAAGCGAGCCCTCAACGAGACTTTAACACCTCGAGGAGAGCGCAAGCGGCCGCGTCTTGATAAATCCAAACGGGACGCTAAGCGTAGCTACGCCCAAGCTGTAAGCTCCGACCTTGATGTCGCAGTCACCTGCGGCCGTACGGGGCACATCAGCAAGGAGGTGTCAACCCTGGTTCTCGCGGCTATCCAGAAGAAGATACTCGTCAAGGCCTCTTCTCCTACACAAGACTCACCTGCACCGACCTTCAATGCGAGGCCGGTGTTCAGCAGCGGGGTCCTCAGACTGTGGTGCGGGAACGACCACACCTTAGCATGGCTAAGGAAACTGATCTCCGAGTTGCCTCCCCCCCCTAGCACCCTGCTAGTGGTCAGGAGGCAGGCGGACATCAAGCGCCGGGTAAGATGCGGCATCCTCATTCCTGATGAGCAGGGGATCTTCGCGGAGCCGTCCGACATCGGGCGTGCTCTGTGCTACCAGAACTCTTGGGTTGGCATCAAGGAGTGGGTGTTGCTGGGCGCCAACAAACAGGCCGAAGCGTGGTACGTGATGGTCGGGGTCCCTGAGGACCAAATTCCGACCCTGATGGAAGCCGAACGCCGTCTCTCATTTGGTGCAGGGACGGTGTACGTTAAGTTCCAGGGTCCGAACGGCAGATTTGTCGACGTCCCTCAGGGATATCCGGGCGCCGCCAGCGCTGGGACACAGGTGGAGGAGGCAACTCCCCCCCCAACAAACACCGCGGAAACACCCGCGGCTGAGCCTGCAGTAGCAGCGCCAGCCGCCCCTACCGCCGCTAGCGTGGGCGCCGTCCTCTCGGGGGAGGAGCTCGAGGACATCATCCTGTCCTCGGCCTCTGACCTGGAGGGGGACGGCTTCGACGCGGGCGACCTGTTTGCTGGGCTGCGGCTGGCAGGTGACGAGGAAGGAACGTCCAGTGATGGCGTCCCCTTCGTCGACCTGTAAGGTCCTGCAGGCCAACCTCCACCACAGTCAGACCGCAACGGCTCAGCTGCGGAAGTGGCTGGAGGTACAACATACGGCCATTGCCTTGATCCAAGAGCCGTGGATTAGGGCGGGCCAAATACAAGGACTCTCCAATCTTGGTGGTAAGCTCTTAGTAAGTACAGATCATGATAAACCAAGATCATGCATCTATGTGACACGTAACATAAAAACACAGCCACTGACAGATTTCTGTTGCAGGGATGTCTCTGCAGCTAGGCTACTGATACAGCGGGGGGACACAGTAGCAACTGTGGTCTTCGCCTCCGCTTACATGCCCGAGGCAGAAGAGCCGCCGCCGCATGACCTCGCCCGCCTCGTGACTTACTTCGAGAGCACTGGGCTGGAGCTTGTCATAGGCGCCGATGCGAACGCTCATCACCCTCTGTGGGGCATGGACACACAAAATGCAAGGGGTAAGGCGCTAGTAGATTACTTATTTACAACTAACCTAACCCTACTAAATACAGGTTCCGAACCAACCTTCGTAAACAGACGTAGCCAAACAATCATAGACCTCACTCTGGCATCGGAGGGTGCTGCGGCCATCACCACCGGCTGGCAGGTCTCCAAGGAGGCCTCCTGCTCGGACCACAGGTGGATCCGCTTCGATATTGAGGTCTGTGTGACACCAACACTGCCACGGCGAAACCCGCAAAACACTGACCGTGCTGCTTATACACGCATCCTCGAAACCAAACTTGCGTCAGTAAACTACGGAATGACCTACGAGGACACGCAGCAGATCGACGAGCGTGTAAGTCATCTCACAAAATCAATGCTAGACAGCTACCATTCATCCTGCCCGGAGACCACTCCGCCCACAACACCAGGGAAGCAACCATGGTGGGGTGCGGATCTGGAACGTAAGCGCGGGAAGGTAAGGTCAGCCCTAAACAGAGCCATGAACCTGTGCTGATGTGGATTGGGACGCGTACTACGCGGCCAAAAAATCATATAAAAAATGCATCAGATTCAGGAGCTCCACTGGAAATCCTGCCAACAAGCAAACAGGGTAAGGAAAATATTGGCACAGCAGAACCCGACTGGGCCTGCTGTCCTCCGTAAACCTGACAACACACTTACCACCTCACCAGAAGAGGCGACGCGCGTCCTTATTGAAACTAATTTCCCAGGCTGCGCTTTTACACAGGCTATCGACTGGACAGAGGTAAATCAAACACCGTCAGAAAACGACTGGCGCTATGCACACAAAGTCGTCACGCTGGAAAAACTCCAGTGGGCGATTCGGTGCTTCCATCCTTTCAAGGCGGCCGGTCCAGACGGGGTCTTTCCTGCCTTACTGCAGTGGGGCGGGACCTCTGTCGCCAACAGACTGGTACCCATAATGAGAGCGTGCCTGGCCTTCAGATACGTTCCAAAAGGATGGAGGGAAGTGAAAGTCATATTCATTCGTAAGCCAGGTAAGAGTGACTATACAAACGCCAAACACCACCGACCAATCAGCCTGACCTCCTTTCTCCTTAAAACGTTGGAGAGAATTTGCGAGAGAGAGCTGAGGGACGGCGTTTTGAAAACTATCCCACTCCACACTAACCAACACGCATACAGCTCGGGCAAGTCCACTGAATCCGCCCTCCATCTAGTGGTCGGCCGGATAGAAGAGGAGATTCACCAGAAGGGCATCTGCCTGGGCACCTTCATAGACATCGAAGGAGCCTTCGATAAAACAAACTTCGCCAGCATCAACACCGCGCTCTCCCGTCACGGAGTAGAACAGGTACTGACAGACTGGATCACCAATATGTTAAGCAAACGAGTGGTTCGACTTGAAGGGGAACAGCAGATGGCCTTGATAGCCAGAGGCTGCCCCCAAGGTGGAGTACTATCCCCGCTCCTCTGGAATCTGGTGATAAATGACCTCATCACAAAACTCAACGCGAACCATTTCTACACAATAGGGTATGCTGACGACCTCGCTATCCTCATTTCAGGTAAAGTGACAGGGACAATCTGCAACCTCACTCAACAAGCACTACGCATCGTTGAGCGGTGGTGCAGAGAGTTCGATCTCTCAGTGAACCCCACGAAAACTGAACTAGTCATGTTTACCCAAAAATGAACACTAGGCCCTTATCGCCTACCCAAACTTTTCGATACGGAACTCCAGTTAGCCGACGAGGTCAAATATCTGGGAGTCATCCTGGACAGTAAGTTAAATTGGAGTAGTCACTTAGATAATAAAATAAACAGGGCCTGCATCACCTTTTGGCAATGCAGGAGGATGATAGGTAAGAAGTGGGGCCTATCCCCTAAAATTATACTTTGGTTATACTGCGCGGTTATCCGACCTATGATCACTTATGGGGCAGTGGTCTGGTGGCCCCGTACCAAACTAACTACAGCCTCCATCAAACTGCAACGCATGCAAAGGCTTGCCTGCATGGCGATCACAGGCTGCATGAGGACTACCCCGACCGCAGCTCTCGAAGCCATGCTAGGGCTCCCACCGCTTCATCTGTTCATACAGCAGGAAGCGACGATGACGGCTGTACGCCTTAATACACTTCAACTATGGGGTTAGAAAAAAACACAGCACACCGCGGTACTGGAGGGATTCCACAACGAGTTCCCCCTGACGAAAGCAATAAACGATCGGATACCAAAACAATTCGTATTCGATAAGAAGTACAAAATCCAGCTCCACGAGGATCACCGCTGCGAGGGATTAAACCCCGCGGAACTACGGATCTTCACGGATGGATCTAAAACAGGTACTGGCACAGGTGCTGGAGTCTTCTCCGAGGATCTCAACATCCAGATAGCCAAACCTCTGGGGGCCCACAACACGGTATTTCAGGCAGAATGCATGGGCATTTCCCTGGCGGCATCTGCCATCTTAGCCAGGAAGGTTGTGGACCACTCAATCCGTATACTCTCAGACAGCATGGCTGTACTGCTGGCACTAAACAACCACACAGTCAACTCTGGGTTAATACACGAGTGTCACCAACGCCTGAACCAGGTTGGTAATCTCAATAATATAACCATCCAATGGATTAAGGGACACAGCGATTCCCGTGGCAATGATGCCGCGGACGAACTCGCTAGAAGGGGATCGAGCATGGCAGCGGTGGGACCCGAACCTATCGTGCCACTCCCTTTCGGATACCTACGCACACTGGTAAGGAACCGAACTAGTGAACAACACCACAAGCTATGGCTAGACCACGGCGAGTGCAAGCAGGCCAAGAAAGCACTTCCTACTATCGACGGCCGCCTCACTAAACGCGCGCTTCGGTTGACCAAACCGCAGCTGCGCACAGTTACAGCTGCCATTACTGGACACGGCTCTTTTAATAAACACCTCTTTGTCATAGGAGTCACGGACAGCCCCCTGTGCCGTGCCTGCATGGAGGAAGACGAGACAGCAGCCCACGTGCTTCTGCACTGCCCAGGGGTTGCAACATACAGGGCAAAGTACTTCGGTAACCCAGGTACTCTCCGCGAGATTGTCAGCAACACCAAGGCGCTGCTGGCCTTTCTCGGGGAGTTAGGGTGGATCGAATAAAATTCCCACCCGCACGCAAAATACGCGCTTTGACGTGGAGTTGCGGACACCAGCCCGCTATACAATACAATACAATACAATTATTCCCTGACGAGATTAGACATCTGGCCAGCCATCTAGACCAACCCTTGCCACGCACCAGCCGATTGTCAAAATTATCTGTTTTTATGAGCGACGATGGATTGATGCGCTTGTCTGGCCGCATATCAGCCGTATTACAAGTAAGAGCAGAAACGAAAAGCCCCATCGTTCTTGACGGAAGACATCCGGCCGTGCATCTCCTTGTGGCCCATCAGCATCGAAAGGCTGCACATGCAAATACAGAAACCGTTGTTAACGAGTTGCGCCAGGACTACTACCTACTTAATCTAAGAAATACAGTCCGCAGAGTCGCCTTTAATTGTCAGTTCTGCCGAATTCGAAGAGCTGTGAACTTTCAGCCCCCTAAAGGAGATTTACCAGAGTCACGTCTGGCGCACCATAGACGAGCGTTTACGTTTTCGGGACTGGATTATTTCGGGCCAATTCAAGTTGCTGTCGGCCGAAGAAGAGAGAAGAGGTACGTCGCTCTTTACACGTGCCTCGTGTCCCGCGCCATCCACTTAGACGTTGTACACTCGTTATCTGCAGACTCTGCCGTTATGAGCCTCCGCCGCTTCGTAGGCTTACGGGGAGTGCCAACAGAAATTTGGTCAGATAATGGAACCGCCTTTGTAGGCGCCAATAGAGAACTTCGGGCCTTCTATGATGCTGCTGTGCCCCGTTATGCAGCGACAGAGAAGATTAACTGGTGCTTTATACCCCCCGCAGCTCCCTTCATGGGTGGGGCGTGGGAAAGGCTGATCAAATCGGTGAAAGCGGCACTGAGAGTCACCCTTACAGAACGAGCTCCTACGGATGAGGTACTGCGCACACTCCTCGCAGAAGTGGAGGCGTTAGTGAACACGCGCCCGTTGACGCATGTTCCAGTAGACCCCGACAGCGAGGAAGCATTGACGCCGATGCATTTCATATTAAACTCGTCTTCAAGCCGCCCAATACCAGCGACTCTGTCAGACTCGGACCTGTCTTCGAGAAGTGGCTGGCGCAGAGCAGTTCGTTTAGCCGACCATTTTTGGCGACGGTGGGTGCTCGAATATCTACCGACCCTCATTCCACGGCGCGGGCGAGGAGAAATACCAGATGTTGCAGTCGGAGATCTTGTCCTGATTGCTGATAGCAATATGCCAAGAGGCGCATGGCCTAGAGGACGCATCACTGCGACCTTCCCAGGACGCGATGGCATTGTGCGGGTAGCCGATGTTACGACTTCGGCTGGTGTCTTACGGCGACCCCTCAAGAAGTTGGTCAAGCTGTCTTAAGAAAAAAAGGAGGAAATGTGCGCAACACACCTGTTTTCAAGTTTCGCCTATTTATACTTTTTATATTTTTTTTATTATGTTTTTTGTTTTATGATGTTTGAAGGTGGTCTTGTCATTGCAGTAAAAATATTATATGCACCCATATCTTGAACCGGCAGTTTTTATTATTAGTCGATAACAGTCACAATGATGATAAAAAAAAAGTAACTTACTTAACAAAATAAGTATTCATGTCAAATCAGTAAATGTCAAATAAAATAATAAAGTAAAAAATAATAAAATTAATACTATTAGATAATACGCGCTTATCTAATTTTGCGGGCCTAGACAAAGTGTCGTCCTGTCAGCGTTAACGATGATACGACGTCAAAAATGTGTTAGATTGACATAAACTACCGAAAGGTTTTGCGAATTTATACAGGATTGAAACTAGTTCAATCCTTCAAAACCTTTTGAAAGCAATTACCCTGTGTCCCAGTCCTTAGTTAGTATGATGGACTGTGGCTCCCCTTTCCACATATTACTTTCTTCTCGTTCTTTTCTTTATCTATTAGAACTTATTAAAGTCTCGGTGTAAAAGAAGCAAAAAAGTCACACATTTATATTTTATTAATTGATAGTATTGCTGGTGATAAGAATAAGAATAATTTATTGTTTCGAAAAGTACATTCAATGCATTGATTCCTGAAACTCACACAAGGATTCCCTGTGTCGTGAGTTCCAGGCTCCTTCGTTCCGTTTACATTTTACACAAATAGTTACAGTATCCGGTACAATAAATTTCTAAATCTAATCTACTCGTAATGTACAAAACAAAAAAAAAAGGAATACAGAAGGATAGATACTGTAATTGTTATTATAATTCACAAACATATTTCAAGCGGTATAGATATCAATCTATCTAGACGAGAACAAGATAAATTGATTACAAAGGTTCTCATAGGTATCTGGTTTATTAAAGACTCAAAATAAATTATTAAACATACACGTAAGAATCGCGAAAATCGAAGATCCGGATTCGCGCGAACGATCACTTCGATTAGGAGGCGTGGTCAGGCTGCCACTTCTTTAAGCAGGTTTCGTTTTATGGGTTTTTTACAGCTTAACAGTCTTGTATATTCTCCTTCGCAATAATGAAACGCTGGTTTTGGATGGTTATGGACACCAGCGACTTTTACAATGTAGCCGCATGTGCGTAGTGTAACCCTAGCCTTGCGGGCTTTACTGCGTTGTGACGTACATTTCGTCTGCGGGTACGAAACTTGCGACGGCAGGAGCGACGGCGCGGGGCGGCGCGACGGCGATGTAATCAAATGCATTAAAAACATAAAGCGCTGTGTACGAAACGGGCGACGGCGGAGCGGCGCGATCGAGCGATGCACGGGCGGCGGTAGAGCGGTGGCGGCGCGGAGCGACGAGAACAAACTAGTTTGATTTCGCCGCTCGCGCGGGTACATAGTGTTGCATTTTTATCACAGTAATAATATGGTAATTATGGAAATTGACAATGAAGAGTTTAAATATCTTTTATTTTATCAAAACCGGCTATATGGGACAGTAAAAACCGGCCAAGTGCGAGTCGGACTTGCGCACGACGGGTTCCGTACCATTATCTATACATTAGAAAAAACGGCAAAAAAAACGTTTGTTGTATGGGAGCTCCCCTTAAATATTAATTTTATTCTGTTTTTAGTATTTGTTGTTATAGCGGCAACAGAAATACATCATCTGTGAAAATTTCAACTGTCTAGCTGTCACGGTTCATGAGATACAGCCTGGTGACAGGCAGACGGACAGACAGACGGACAGACAGCGAAGTCTTAGTAATAGGGTTCCGTTTTTACCCTTTGGGTACGGAACCCTAAAAACGATTTATTTTATCGATTTATTATTGATTTATTGGATGAACACCATCTCTACGTAATCAAAATTCTCTCATTAGGAGACTGGGCTCCAATAGTTCTCTTCGACGTGAATTCATGTTTATCACAACACTACGTGAGCGCGACTGCGCGGAAGTTTGTTTCGTACACACGCAAGACACCGCTATCTCATCGCTCCGCGCCGCACCGCCCCGCCCCGCCGTCGCTCCGCCCGTCGCAAGTTTCGTACCCGCAGACTTCCAGTGGACATTGTACGTTGTCATTTTTTCACGGTTGTAGGTGTAGCCGTCACACAGTACCAAAGGTTTTCCCTTTTTTGATGTCATGTACTCGTATTTGTAATCTGGAAATAACAGTACGTACTTTAGAAAGAAGGTGAAGCGTATCGACTAACCCAAAATCACAATAGTAACGATTTGGGACACCGTCTAAATATATCATAGGGCCCAGTGCAGTGGTAAATAAAAAAAACTAAATTTATGAATGCTCACATTTACCAATAGTGATTTTTTTTTTTTTTTTAAATAACTCTTTTAATTATTCGTTTACTATTTTCTCTTCTAATAATACACGTAAGAACCTATATATTATTTATAGACATTTACAAGCGTGATACTAATATTTACAAGCCAAAATGAGTGTTTGATAATATTGACCCAAATAATGCAAATTTATTCGAAAAATTGCAAGCAATAGGAAGTAACCACAGAACACGGAATCGCGGTACGAGCATGGTCTAGAGACGGCAGTGCTAAGAAAATCCGTGACACCAAAAGTGGGTTGAGAGCATACATTGAGTCACGGTCTGCATTCAAAGCCGCGGCAGTAATAAATAATAACGTGGTAAAAAAGTAATTTATTGGTTAGAGGAGTTAAAAAAAGAGCATTTGACAATAGATACGCATTTGTACAGGCTACTGGTATACAATATAATAATCTCACGGGCAAAATATAGAAATACAATACAATCGAAAACTAAGTTATATTAATATTAATTACAAGCTTGATTATTATTGTACTAGATCAATGTTACACGAGCTAATTATTTTAATATTGAATGTACACATTATATGAATTCCTACGTACTAAAATAGATGATTATAATTCTACCATATCTATTTGATCATTGTATCGTCGTCCATGAGATAGAGCTCTGCCCACACTGAGGCTACAAACACGTGTGCGTTGCGGGACACGCACGACTCTGCATTGACTGTTTTATTGATTAAAAGCCACGTGATTGTTCAAGCAGTTAGATCACCTACATACAAGTTAGTTGACGCAATCGGCGCCAGGAAATCACGCCCCACGTGGGGGTACACTGAACTTGGGTACAGCTTTATAGTCCTTAACTAGACATAATTTTATGCTATCCTAATATATTTTCCTTGACTACAGACATATTGTGGCGGTGGATGATTGTGTTCCTTTTTATAAGTAATTATACTATTGTCAACACGCAAAGTAAGTTTTGCCATGCAATTCATACTACTTCTTGAAGTACAATACCAATGATTCGTGCGTTTGTAGGATTTGAAATGATAGTACGTGAAGTCGTCGAGAAGAATTAACTGCTTGCCTTGTTGTGACAAAATGTACTTGATATTATCTGAAACTAAACACAAACAGTTAGGCATAAACTTAGGTAATGGCTGTCTGTTTTAAAGTATTCAAGAGTAAGTTTTGTCACCAAAGTCATGATTCCTTTGTCCTTTTTTACAAATTGTTACTAATGTTTATAACTTGTTCCGTCTGAACAGGTTAGTATTCAGTATAAGAACAAGGGGGAAAAGGACTCGGGAGTTAATAAATTCAATAAATAAAATGGTGAAAATTATTTCATTATTTTTTTATAATACTTGCAGTTATCTTAAGGGCAGGTAGTCCCAATTTTCCCAATTTTACATAACTTTGATTCAATAGTAAACAAAGAAATAGTGTTTTTTTAAAGCCAAAAAAAATAGATATTATAGTTGACTATATTTACTAAGATAATTTGTGGTTCAAAACATGATATCAAAAACTTCACTCGATGAAAAAAAAATCCGAACAGGAGCCTAATTCGAATATTTTTTTATGTTTTTCTTATTTTACTTGGAGAATATGAAAGTTTTACTTCCAAAAAAAATATCTAAGCAAAGTTAATAACATATAGAACAATTATTTGTGGTTAAATTTTTCAAAACAATTTAATCCTTTTAATAATAAATTATTATATAAGAAAACGGCTTGCGCACGTGGATTCAGTCGCCCGCCAGGCCTTGACGAGGTAGGACCTATGTCCCTTTTGCTGGCGCACGGCTGTCCCGTCGATTTATCGAACGATTTATTTAAAAGAACGTAGTGTAATTATAACAGTACAGTCTTTTTTAACCGACTTAAAAAAAGGAGGAGGTTTCACGATTTGACCGTAGGATAACTTCGTCGTTTATGAACCGATTTAGATGGTTCTTTTTTTGTTGGAAAGAAGATATTCCAAGAGTAGTACCATGACCATGAAACTGGGATCTGATGATGGCATCTCAGAGAAATTGAGGAGAACCTTTGAACATCGTAGTGCGACTAGTGCGTTTGTTTTTTTGTTCATTGAGTATTTTAGAGCACTACTATTTAAAGAAAGTCTGGACTCGATCTGATGATGGAACCCGAAGACAGTCGAGGGCACTCCTCAACGATTCACAATAATTACCTGGTGTTTGGGCTTGATTAATTTGTATTGATGAGAACTTTACACCTAAATGGGTTGTGGTCATCTTTAGGGGTCTGATGATAAAGACGAAGGACAGTCAAAGGAACTCCTCAACGTTTTACAGTAGCTACCTTGTGTTTGGATTTAATTCATTTCTATTGATGAGAACTTTGCACGCATATGGGTTGTAAGTGCCATTGGTCTGATGATGGAGACCATAGACAGTCGAGGGAATTCCTCAACGAACGAGTTTACAATCTCACGAGATAGATTATAATCTAACGGTATTTACAATTTTACGGTGACACATACAACAAATAAAGCATGTGTCTCTTCGTGAGATAAAAACAATGTAAGAAACCTAGTCAAATTGTTCGCGACAAGTGTCTAAAACAGTGTTTTTATATAGTCTATAGAAAGAACGTTCGAGAAAGTACGCTATTGCCGTGTTTGTGATTCTTTGTCGAGTACTTTCTGTTATTATTAGTTTTAAAAGTAAGTAGGTACAAATACCCTCAAGAATAGTCTCGTCACAGGTGCGCGTACGCAAACTACTTATAAAAAACATCGAGAAATGTTAATTTAATTTCGACCGTACGCCGAGAGCGTAAAGTACCTACTTCCTTCTTCCGTTCGAGTTATTTATTATCCTTTTGCTTATAGTTTCCTTTGTATTTTTTTGTTAATGTTTTTTGTTCATGTTTTTTGTATGAATTAAAAGATTGTCTAGCGAACAAATACTACACACCGCTAGAGGCTTCGCGAATATTTTTTGTGTGTCTGCTAATAGTATGAAAGCACAGCGCAGGCACCGCATAGTAAGTTTTGTTTTCGACATTGGAACAGTCAGTTTTGTTTACGATATTCAAGCAGTCAGTTTCGTTTCGATATCCGAATAGTTAACACTTAACAGTTCTTTCCGATTATAGTTTCAGCTCAGTTTTTCCAGTATTGTCTGCTTGTAGTGTCTTACCATAGTCAAATAGTGTTTCATTTCTTCTCCATCTACAATAATAGTGCAGTATTTTCCAAACCCACCTCTCCGTTCCACGAAGCTAACGTTTACACCCGGAACTTTCGGTACAGGGCGGTTAGTGGCTCAGATTTGGTTCCGTTATAGTTTTTGAATTTCCAAACACGAGTCCACCCGTCTGGTACACAAATAATTGAATAAATTACGACTTGCAGCAATTTGTATTTACAATATCTATTCAAATTAATTTATTACATTTAAATGTTAGGTTTTCGCAATTACTACCTATTATAATAAATCAAGCTGACAATTTAATAAAATAAGTTGACCTACTGCCTACACGACACGCTTACCTATACTGTGACACTTCACTCAGCTTTGGGTTCTAGTCGGCGACGCGTGTGCACGACTCGTTTCGCGTAAAGGGTGGTAGCGTTAAATACCTACTTTGCTTGGCGTAGACGGCCTTAACATATTTCATTTGCACATTGTAAAGGTTACAGAAGCAAAGACTGGTCCTCTTTTGAATTCTTAAACATGTTATGTTATGTCAACTTCATCATCATCACCATCATTAGAAATGAAAATAATTATGTATATTATTTAGATTAAGACTAAAATTGGCCTAGTATTAGTAGCACACGCGCAGATTAAACATAACGTAAGCTCAAACGACAAAAAAATAATATTAAAAATACATTTTAAACAATAAATTACAAAATTAGCTTTAGTTTTAAACAGTGATATCGTAAGTATACAGGAACAAGCTTAATATTTTTTGTTTACCCTTAACTATTTAGGTGAAAGCTCCACGGTGGCCCGCGAAATTCAAATTAATCAACATACGACCTAGCACTAGCCTGCAAATTGCAAAGAAACATAAGAAAATTTGAATTTCGCGGGCTATCGTGGAGCTTCGACCTTAAAGTGTTTGGTTGAAGACATTGTATTCATTATTTAATCATCATCATAAAATTGTATTCTTTTTTTTTGTTAGCTTATTGGAGTGTCCTGTTGCTGGGGAAAGACCTCCCCTTTCTCCTTCCAAACCTCTCTATCATGTGCAATATCTAGCCAAGTTCACCCCACCAACGAGATCAGATCGTCACCACCTTTGCCGCGGTCTACTTCGAAGTATTTATGTTTTAGATTCTGATGTATTCGCCATTCCTCATAACAAATTTAGGTGGTGGATGAGTATGATCTAGGTGACCCGATGTAATTCTGTCATTAGTATCGACTTCCATTTTCGCCTTACAACCCTTTGCGGTCCGAGCTGTACATAGCCAGAAAGAAGATTTTTTTCTTTTATAGATTTTACTGAAGCAGTATGTGTAGTCTTTATGCAGGATTAATTTCTTGCCTCTATTAGAATCTATGTACTTGATATCTGAAATAAATGTAATCGTCAATCAATAAAAGTTTCAGAGTTTTAAGTTAGAAAAACCTCTAAGGAAAATCGAACAACTACTCGTTAAAATACTTGAGGCGCTGTTGGTCAACATCGGTACAGGAAAATGGTCTATGAACAATGACGTAAGATAATTCATAATATTTAAAGCAAGATAACAAGACGAAGTAAATGACCGCAAGTCAATCTCACTTGGCTGTGTGCTTGAAGGTTGAAACAGTTTTATTCTATAACACACTTGCATTTAATTTAATTAGACTACTTGTTTTGTTTGAGAAAGTAAGCTGAGTGAAAGACGCAACAGTTCTAATAATTTATTTGTAAAATGTAAGCAAAACAAATATCTTTATTAGAAGTAATGATGGAATTAATCACAATCGTTACAAATTAAAACTACATAAATGGAAAGTAATTAAATTGTTATTAGAGCTAGTTTTCGTCTCCTGCTACCAGCCAAAGATAGTTACAGGAACACCGAGTGATTTCAGCTAGGTACTTCTCGTTATGAAACAACTTGTCACTTTATTCCACGCTTCATTAAACCTTACATGTGACAGCTCGTCTTCTTTGTGACGGGGTTTAAGGGACAGGGCACTGGCTGTATGATATCCCTGATCCACTATTGGATCAGGGATATCATACAGCCAGTGCCCTAAATACCGTCGGAAATATGCATTGATGTCCTATGACATCAATGCATATTTCCACAGGAATGAACAGTCCTTCTTCTTCAAATACTGATGTACTGACCATTACAGATGACATATTTGGGCGGGGGATGAGTGTGGTCTCCGTCCACAGATTTAATGTTACCCAGATCATCTATTACTAGTTTAGCCATGCAGTTTTTGCTGATACGTCCAGAACACATCCAGACAGTGTGACGTTTGGTAGCAGAATAATTATTGAAGCAGTATGTGTAATATTTATGGAGAACTAGCCTCTTGCCTTTTTTCGAGTTGATGTACCTATTTGAAATCTGAAAAAGCAGTGTCATTTAAAAAAGTTCAAACGCCATTATCAAACTTGCAAGTGGCTCATCTCCTGGGCATATGAAAAATGAGCCTGTATATATACAGGCTTATTTTTTTTATGTTGAATACAAGGTTTATCAACAAAAGGGCTTGTCAAGAAAAAAAAACATGTTGTGCTAATTATATTTTATTTAAACAATCATAGGCAGTCTACTTATCAAAACTCTGACATTAGACACATTAAACGAATTAAAAAAAAAACATTCTAAATCAATTCTCTTGTCTCTTTCTCATCATACAATCGTATAATTACTAATTTCTAATAAAAAAGTCAGTCTATTCCAATTAATATCTAACTCGTCCACTTGCTTGTACATAATTCCCTGACATGTCATTGTATAACATCAGTAGTTTGTTAATTCGTTACGATGTTGAAGAAGTTAAAAACGTTTTAGATTGACGTAAGCTACTGAAAGGGTAGTGTGCGGGAATCCCGTTTATATATTCGTTTGCCATTTGTCTATACCCTCAGTTAATTACGAACCTTGGTCTTGTAAGAAAACGTAGATTTAAATTTCAATGCTCAATCTGGTTTTATGGACTGTAGCATTCCTCTTTTATTAATTTGTTTTTTTTTTTTATATTTTTATTCAAAACTTGTCTTACTTTGTTTAAATTTTTGCCTATTGCATATAAATGTTTGCTTAAGTAATTATTTAAACTCAACTCGGCTATGAAATATTTCAATAGGCATGATGAGATGGTGATGACGAGAAAAACAAAGATTAATAACAACAGTTTTCTTTGTGTATGCCAGCCTTAATGCTTTTGACACTTCGTGTAAAATTATGGCTTCAATTTGCGGCCTAACCAAAGGGACACGCGACAGCCGACATCATTTTAATCGGTGAACTCGGGTTCACCGATTAAATCGGCATCTCGTGTTCGGACACGAGATGTTTTTCGACCATTTACACGCTGATCACAATAATGCGCACGACCGACTTTGGCTAGGACGCGGAGCCAGGCTGCCATTTCTTTATGCAGGTTTCGTTTTAGGGGTTTTGTTAGGGTTTAACAGTCTAGTGTATTCTCCATCACAATAATGAAACGCTGGTTCCGGATGGTCATGGACACCAGCGACTTTTACAATGTAGCCGCTACTGTGCAGTGTTATCCTAGCCTTACAGGCTTTATTGCGATGTGACGTACATTGCCAGTAGACATTATCCTTTACAGTTTGGTGACGGCTGTAGGTGTAACCGTCATACAGTACCAATGGTTTTCCCTTCGTTGATGTTATGTACTTGTATTTGTTATCTGAAAAAATAGAGAAGGTCAGTATTTTAGAACTTGGTGAGGCGTATCCACCACTAAGCAAAAGCTTATTCGTAACGTTCCCACCACTGGGACACAGGCCTATTTCACTAACTAACTAATGAATGCTGGATAATAACAAAAAT
>LR990646.1:8742405-9046868 GCA_905147715.2 Xestia xanthographa
ATGATGTCAGTAAGACGTTTCTGCAGGGCTATTACGTATCTCTGTTGACAGCTCGAAATGATAGTAACTGGGCTCAGTGTACATCAAATAACTGTCAAAAGGTTAGTTTCGTCACAGATAATATAATACTTCGTGTTTCGTATTATGTATGACCAGTCGCGATCAAATATGACGTCATTGGTTGTCATCGTGCCTGATACTCAAACTCAAACTCAAAGCATTTATTTCAATTAGACCATTACGGCACTTTTGAAAGTCAAAAATACAAAAAAGAAAATCAAAGCTACAGTCCCAGTCACAAGGCATAATAACTTGAGAAAGTACTGTAGTTGCCCATTCCCTAGCGTAGATCTCTATGGAGAAGAACGGGCAAGAAACTCCATGGACACTCTTTTAAAATCAAAATATTGTTACAAAATCTTGGTTACATCATTCATTTTGAGATTATACATATATGTGAGAACGATGTAGAAAGACGTGCACACTAAGAGCATCCAGAGTAAAAGATTAGATCAAAAATTTATGAATAAAGTAATTAAAATGAACCTTGGCAGCTAAGAGATGACCAGTCCCAACTGACAGCGCCCGTTTACAGACATGACGCATGTACCGGCGCCATTAAACTCAACCATATTGAAGGGAACTAAATGACCCGACACACCCGCCACCATCAGCGAGACATATAAGTGAGCATGACATTCTCTCAGTCACCAAGGCATATCAATGAAAGATAAATAAATGTAAATGGTGGCTGAACAGTACAAAGTACTCACACATGTGCTATGCAATTACATAATACTAAGAACTGGAATCTATACAATGCAAGTATATTTTTACAATCTTCTGCAGCTTCCACAATACATTAACATGGAATCAAATCTTCATCTTTGAAACAGACGCCGAGCTCCATTGTATCACTAAATGATTATTGTTGTAACAGACGCCGAGCTCCATTGATAACTAGCTAAGATAAGGTTTAATAAAGTAAAGAATAGGCCCGCACAAGGCGGGAAAAAGTGTAGGCTTTATTAGAACAACATATCATGACATATAATTGCCTTATATGGTAGCGAAACTGATGGTTTCATAACAAACCAAAAACGTTACCATATAAGGTAACAAATCATCATTTCGCGTGTTGTGGGCGGAGCCTCCGACAAGTCGAAACTTGACCGACCCGCGAAACGTTGGGAAAGTCCATTGTAAGGGAAACGATTGACCAAAGGGTATTAAGTACAGCGAGGCCCTACCACTACTTGCGATATGATGTTTTGATATAAGAATAGGCGACTAAATTCAGTCCAGCAAGTTTTCTAGTTTTATACAGTTTTACAGTTCTATTTACAAATGTTTAGTTTTAAGTGTTTATTGTGAGTCCCACGTGCCCTATGTATATTATGTTCTTGTGATTATTATGTTCTTGTGATTATTGTGTACTTGTGATTATTGTGTAAATCAGTTTGTGTTGAAATAATGTACCCGCTCTAAAGTAAACGAAGTAATTAAATAGTGTTAAACCATCGAAGAGTTTTGATTGAAAGTAAATCCCATAGCCACCTGAGCTATCGAAGAAGGGAATAAATAAATACAGTCCACCCATAACAATCTTCTTCTTTACGTGTCGATGGACTCAAATAATGCCCGACACTGGTCGGGAATTGTTTGTACTGACAAACAATTAGTTTGCCCCCCCACCTATGGTTGTGGAGCAGGACCAGCATTTAGCCAAGCATTTTTATCATCAATGTAATCCCCCAACTTATAATATGCTTGCCTACATAGTGTGCGTTTTATACAAGATTTAAATTTCGTCTCATTCAGTTGAAGAATGTGGGGAGGTATTTTATTGTAACATTTCAAACAGTACCCCATGAAAGGTGAATCCACTTTAGCAAGCCTTAAACCTGGCTGAACTAGTTGGTCCCTATTTCTAGTGTTATAGTGGTGTCTGTCCCCTCTCTTATTGAATAAATGCCGATTTTTTCTAACGTACATGATGTTTTCATAGATGTATTGACAAGGTACTGTCATGATATTAATTTCCTTAAACAGTTCTCTTAGAGAATCGCGTCTACGTAATTCATAAATGGCTCTGATGGCTCTTTTCTGCAGAATAAATATAGACTCGATGTCTGCAGCCCGTCCCCATAGTAAAATACCGTATGACATAATACTATGAAAATAACTAAAATAGACCAGCCTCGCGGTATCAACATCAGTAAATTGACGGATTTTTCTAACAGCATATGCTGCTGAGCTTAGCCGTCCTGCAAGAGATGTTAGATGAGGACCCCATTGTAACCTTGAGTCGAGCGTGATTCCCAAGAAAACCGTTTTATCGACAAATTCTAGTTTCTCTTGATTCAATATTATGTCACAATCACTACTTTTGACATTTGGTAGAGCAAATCTAATGCATTTAGTTTTTTTCCCATTTAGTACTAAATTATTAGCGGTAAACCAATTGTGGACCTGCAGTAGGGCGTTATTTACGTCATCAAGTTTAGTGGCACGACTTATTATTTTAAATATTAAAGAAGTATCGTCAGCAAACAACACCATATGCGGATGGTTGTTAAATAGATGGGGTAGGTCATTAATATATACTAAAAAGAGGAAGGGACCCAATATCGAACCTTGTGGTACACCCATTTTTACTTTTAAACCAATTGAGTTGACTCCATTTATTTGTACCTGCTGCTGTCTATCATGCAAATACGATTTTATTAAACTGAGCGCAAGTTTACCTAAACCGTAATGCTGAAGTTTCAAGATCAGGGTTTCGTGATTTACGCAATCAAATGCCTTCGAAAGGTCACAGAAGATTCCTATGGCATCTTGTGCCTCTTCCCACGCAGTAAATATGTGTTTTAATAAAGTGACACCGGCGTCAGTTGTACAACGTCCTTTGGTGAAACCATACTGTTGCTCGTGTAATATTTTATTAGTGTTAAAATGGTTAAGCATTTGATTGAGCATTATCTTTTCAAACACCTTGCTGAAAACCGGCAACACGGATACGGGCCTATAGTTATTGGTGTCTTTACTGTCCCCGGATTTAAAAAGCGGTATTACCTTACTGAATTTCATTAGATCCGGGAAGACCCCTTGATCCACGCACAAATTAAATATTGAGGCTAAATACGGCGCTACAGTCTCAATAATTGAGGTACAAGCTTTGATAGACATACCCCATAGATCTTCCGTTAATTTGACCTTGATTTGCTTAAAACCTTTTATGACTGTTAAGGGGTTTATATGTTGAAATTTAAATTCATTTGGACAGGCTGAAACGTTCGCTTTCAATAAATCAATAGAGAGCAAGGGAGAGGAATTTAAGGTTTCTGTAGTTTTAAGTGGGGTACTGGTAAAGAAATTTACAAATTCTTGAGCAACTTCATTGCTGGAGCTCACAAGGCCACGCGATGTCTCTAGTGTGAAGTCATTACCTTGTTTTTTATTTCTATTTGTTTCACTGTTGATAATTTTCCAAACCGTCTTTATTTTGTTGTTGGCTGATTTAATCTTGTTGCTAATGAATAAGGATTTGGCTACCTTGCAAGTGTTTTTAATAATTTTCGAGTAAGTAGCAACATATTTATTAAAAGCTTCAGTGTTGATGTAAGGCTTAAGGCCGTACAGCTCAAACAATCGTTCCCTACTTTTCCGAATACCCTGTGTTGCCCAGTCACTGAAAATAAACTTTGGGCCAATAGTTTTAGATTTCTTTTTTAAAATATTATTAAATTCAGTGTGCACTACCGAAAATAATTCTTCATAAAATACATTTGCATTGTTTCTAATAATATATAATGATAATCACCGTAACCAGGCGCGGATAAAGAATGTAAGAAAAAAAGAAAAAAGAAAAAGGCTCATATTTTCTACCTCTGGATTGGCACTCCTATTGGATTTTTGAATGATCGATCAATACAATAGACAGAGCTTGAAATAAATTAGGAGCCCCTTGCCCCGAGGCCTTATATATATATATGCAATTATAACAATTATCTGAGGCAATGATGTAAAAAATTTGGAGCTCACACGCTCGCTCTCGAAGCCTACTTTTTCATGAGTCGTAACTTTGTCTAGAGGCCCAGGTAACTCCAGTAGGTCGTTAGGAAAAGTGTTAAAATTTCTAAAAGCTCGCTTCGCTCGCTCTACAAACTACTTTCTCTTGAATTTATCTAAAATTTCACCAAATAACTTCTATAAGAACGTTCAAAACCATTCTAACCTGTCCAAGGCAAGGTGTCGTAAGAATTTCTCGCTACGCTCCCCCCTGGCCCAAAAGCTGGCTACCCCCTTGTATCTTGCATATCATGGATTCCTGTAAAGTAACACACTATTTATTATCAAAAGTATTTCAATTTTTTTAAAGGAAATCCTGTATCCGCGCCTGACCGTAACTCATTTTGACAGACGCTTTCGTATCGATACTTATATTATTTAGATTATGTAAGCATGGACAACAAATTGATGACAATTGAGTTTGAAGTGGCTTTCGTGAAAGACGTTACACCGTACCCGGGCTGTTAGTCACCGTAAAGTGATATCCACTCGTGTGGTACGTAATACCAATATTATGAAATTCACGGTTGTCATCAAAGTTCGGTGTACAACCGAAGCTTGATAGTCACTGGATATCAGAAAGATACGTAATAGGCCTGCTGATCAAAGAAATTAATTATTTCTAATGAAGAGGATCAGAAATAAAAGTAAAAAATTTTGGCCGTTGATATTTTTATTCATCTACTAGCTGACCCGCGCAACTTCGTCTGTGTCACATGTGAGATCGTAGCTCCTCTAGACCCTTTTGTAAATACTGGCTGCGCAACACCTGTTTAATAAAAGAGGTATCGATCTAGGTAGTGCACGGATTTATTAAATACAATAACAAATAGAAGTTATTGAAAAAGTTGTTTTAAAAATCGAAATATGTTAGAGTCATCCTAGTCTCCAGAGTAGGTAGTAGTAATCAACGCTTTTTATTTTAAGTGTTTATGCTGGCTGCGTTGATTCATTTGTTTGACAACGTAGTGGTCTACGTTTCCACTGCAGTGCAGTAACGTTAGATGTAAAAGAAAACAATTACGTTAACAGTTAGATTACTGTCTGCTACTTGTAAGATTCCCTCTAATCTAGTCATAAGGATTTCTATTAAAGCGTACCCAGGACAGTTTAATACGCTGTAGTCTTACTAAACAGAAGATCCATTTGATACGAAAAGTGTTATTCTTTTTAGTTTGTTCGGATACTTCTATACTTCGTCATAATCTTAACCGAATGTAGATTACACCCGAATAAGCCTATCCCGCAACTTAATAACTACCTTTCTTTTTCCACTACTCGACAATTAAATCAAAATGACGGCGTAGTTGTTTATGTAAAAAAGTCATTAAAACCCAAAGTTAAAGAAATAAATCTGGCTCAGGCATCATGTCTTCAGCTAGAAATATTTAATAATAGTATTCTATGCATATACCGATCTCCATCTAACACAAACACTGACTGTTTTTTAGATTCTCTCAGTACACACCTTAATTCTTTAAACTCTTATCAAAGTATCATTATAGCGGGGGATATTAACGTTAATCTCAAAACTAGAGCCGATGAGCCGCCTCATGAATATAGATATAGAGTTAACTACCTAAATATGCTATCACTATATGGCATACTACCTGGACATACTCTACCTACACGCGAATCGAACTGTTTAGATCATTTTATGCTTAAAATTGATAAAAAGAAGGTTTCAGCATCTATTGCTATACTACACACTTCCATTACCGACCACTTCACTACTTTTCTATCAATAGCTAAGCTAAAAAATAAACTAACTGCTAATAAAAGTACCTCAACTATAGATTTCGATCAGGCCCTTAAATATCTTAGAGAAAATAAAATTGCTGAGCTACTGTTTTGTAACGATCCGGACCGGTTAACTGACCTATTATTACACAAATTAACTGACTCTATTAAAAACAACACTGTTATCAAAATAATTCCCAATAGCAAGCGTATCGTTAAACCGTGGATAACTGCCGGTGTATTAAGATGCATTAAACACCGAAACAAACTGCAAAAAAAAACCCGGAATGATCCATTTAATGACATCTTAAAAATAACCTACCGCCGATATCGTAACTATTGTAATAACTTAATTAAAAAATTAAAAAGAAAATTTGAAAGGGAACTACTTGCTAATTCCGTCACAAACAGCAAATTATTATGGAAAAATATTAAAACTTTAACTTACACAAATAACCCTAAATGTCAAAACACAGAACTACTACACATGAGACCAAATCCAACTGAGTCGGTAAATTTCATTAATAATTATTTTGCAAATATTGGTAAAGAGCTAGCCCATAAAATTCGACCCCCAGATCATAATTTAAACTCTCTTCAATCGGAAACATTATCGACACAAGTGAACTCGTTTGTTCTTTTAGACACTGATCCGGAAGAAGTGAGTAGAATTCTGATGAGCCTTAAATCTGACAGCGCTCCTGGCTGGGACAATGTATCGACTAGATTTTTAAAACACATAAGCCAGGAAATTGTTCCAATCATAACCCACCTGGCTAATCTTTGCTTTACAAAGGGTATCTTCCCTGCGCCACTTAAGCAAGCTATCATCATTCCTGTTCACAAGGGCGGGGACAGAGACGATGTGAACAATTACAGACCCATTTCCATTTTACCAGCCATATCAAAAATTATCGAAAAACTAATAAATGATAGGCTCTTGAAATTCTTAAACAAATTTAATACCTTAAGTAGTTCACAATTTGGATTCAGGCAAGGAGTATCAACCGAGGATGCAGTTACTGCCCTCAGTTCGCTAGTGGCTGATAATCTGGATAATGGTAGGAAATGTTTGACCGTCTTTCTGGACCTAAAAAAGGCGTTTGACACCGTCTCTGTTTCCATTCTCATAAACAAACTGGAAACGTCAGGTGTGAGAGGAATTCCGCTCAAAATGTTTAAGGACTACCTCACAAACAGAAAGCAAAGGGTTAAAGTGGGAGAACACGTTAGTTGTGATGCAAATGTCACATTCGGAGTCCCTCAGGGTAGTGTGCTGGGCCCTACGTTGTTCCTGCTTTACATCAACGACCTCTGCAATCTTAACATCAATAACGCTAGAGTATTCTCGTATGCAGACGATACTGCTCTAGTCTTTTCCGGGAATTCCTGGCACGAAGTTGCCAAAAGTGCTGAAACCGGAATAACCCAAATAGCTGAATGGCTCAAAAATAACCTGCTCACTCTTAACACAGATAAAACTAATTACATATGTTTCAGTATATCACACAGAACACAACCAAATACAGATTTTAACTTAAGAGTACACACGTGCGGCAATGCAATTAACTGTCAATGTCCAATCCTAGTCAAAGTGTCACAAACTAAATATCTTGGTGTCATTGTTGATCAGAGATTATCGTGGTACCCCCATCTTGAACAGGTCACTAACAGGATCAGAAAACTAAGTTGGATATTCAGAACGCTGAGGTATATCGTACCAAAAAAAGTACCCACCAGCACAAACACCGCTAGAAACCTGCTAAATGAAATATACGTAGCCTTAGTACAGTCGGTCCTAGTATACTGCATCCCCGTTTGGGGGGGTGCAGCTAAGACTAAATTCATAGACCTTGAACGGGGACAACGGGCTTTAATAAAGCTAATCTACTTTAAAAACCTTAGATATCCTACACAAAGTCTTTACCAAATAAGCGATTTACTCTCGGTGCGGAAGTTATACGTAATTAATACTATTTTAAGGAAACACAAAACTCTTCCTTTTGACCCCAGCTTAACTCTGAAAAGAAGAAAAGATTTAGTAGCAGAAGTTCCTCAAACCAAAACCAAGTTTGCATGTATACAATACAAAAAACGCTCAGCTCAGCTATACAATAGACTTAACAAAGAGCTTTACGTATATAATAAGAAAAAAAAGGAATTAAAGAAAATTGTTACTAATTGGATAAAACCCCTGACTTATTATGACACGGAGGCGTTGCTAGGATAAAAATATAACCAACACCTGCTTAATGACTTCACTATTGATAACATAATGCAATCACTCTCATTTATTCATGTACACATTTACACACACATTCATTCACCCTCCCATTTACAAATGCAATCACACACCCTTACATTCGCATATACACTCACACTCACACTCTCGCATGCCTGCGTGCGTGTTAAATGTTTAGTTTTAATTCTCTTTTTTTTGGATTATTGTACCCTAGTTATTATTAATTATTTTTTTTAGTTTTTGTATAAAATAAGTACATGACAATTATTAAGTTATGGAAGAGCGGAGTCTCCTAACACAGGCTTATATGCTTAAAAGGAGGCTCCAATCACTAGTTTTTAAGATTTACCTGTTCAAACAATAAACCATATTTCATTTTTCATTTTTTTCATTCTAGCTAATAATGCTGTACTCCGCGTGTGCGGAGGGGTACCGATTTACAAACCAAAGCTAGGCTTTCGGTAGCTAACGCAATCCAATATTTTAACATTGGAAAAGTTTTTTCGATCGCTTCAGTATAGGCCCCCATTTTCGCTCAGAGTGACTACATGAATGTTTGAGGTCTCAAAAGACGCGTATTAATAAGGGCAAAAAAAAAGAAACAATTGTATACTTTTTTTGAAAATCGCAAAAATGTGAAAAATTTGATCAATTTTATAGGGTCTTTTGGCATAAAATCAACTGTATCTCAAAAACTAAATGTGACATATCGAAAAAATGAAAAAACACCCTCGGGGTTTGTAGTTGGGCTACATTAAAAAAAAAACCGGGTCTCTGTATCACTAATAATCTAGGCAGGAAGGTGCCCTTTGTGTGGCGTAATTTCGGAGAGCGCGCTCCTTAGATGCGCTTCACGCGTCGTTGATTTCTTATGGAACTGGGAGTGTTTAAGATTTGATCTTGAAATGTATTTGTCAAGTATTTATTTGTAAAAACGTATTTTAATTTAATTTTATAATGATGTCAATTTAAATTAATTCTTTAAAATAATTATTGTGGGAGAAGGAATGGTAACAAAAGGCAATAAACCGTGAGTGCTGGAAGCTGCATTGGGACAATACAGGCTCCTAATTAATAAGCGTAGGTAAATTACCTCCAGAAATGGAGAGATTTCGAAACGGTACTAGTTATTTATGCATCCCAATGTGATAATTGTCATTTTTTTATTGTTTTCATTTAGAGGGTCCAATTAGGAGTCAATTCTAGTCAATAATTTTTAAATTTTATTTATTATGAATTTAACAGAAATTATTTCCTTTGACAAATCGAAATGTTTAGAATGCAGGATTTTTATATTTCTTTAGAGCATATTATTTTATGGCTTTGGACCATGATATATGAAAACCCAAGATGCACAGTTTCGAGTGATACTACAACCCACTACAAGTAGTTATCGTTATACTTTAGACATATTTTTTTTGCAAATTCAACCTTATGCGGATAATTTAGAGATGTTTTTACAAAGCAGTGGACAAAAAGCAATTAATTTTACGACCGAAGTTAGCCGGTAGGACAAGCCATGGAGTGGAGACGAATATTGTACATACAGTGGGTCAATACAGGCTCCTAATTAATAAACGTAGGTAAATTACCTCCAGAAATGGAGAGATATTGATACGATACTAGTTATTCATGCAACTGTTGGTTTTCGTTTATATGGCCCAAATAAGAGTCAAAATAATTTTTAAATTTTATTTAATATGAATTTAACAGAAATTATTTCCTTTCACAAATCGAAATGTTTAGAAAGAACATACAGGATTTTTATATTTCTCTATAGCATATTATTTTATGCCTTTGGAAAAAATTATAATAAGTTGGCATGAAAAATAAAATCACACAATCAATAATAGTTCACAGCGCAGAGTAGTATGTATAGACGAACTGTATTGACTGTTTTTTTTTTTTTTCATTTGTTACAAGAATACGTGGAGTAGAAAGTGCCTCCAAGTCAATGCATCTGCAATTTAGAAAAATAACATTTTGCTAAAGCTAAAGTGACTATGAAAAAAAATCCAAACCAATATTATAAGTAATGAAAGTGGTGTAAGACAATAACTGTTGTTCTCTGAATAATAAGTAGATCCCGACGCAGTAGAGACTCACGGCTCCCGAAAGGATAGTAGTCATAAACTAAATAGTACTTGTTAAAGGCGTATTGTTCTTAAAGAAATAATGAGACATCACAAAACGAACCACACGGTCCTAGTGAACTGTTTTGCTATGTTGTTTGTTTGAAAAAAATGATTATTTTTACCTTACGGATTTTTCACATCTTGCATTTGAGCTCTATTACTTCAAAGACGATACGTAATATGAAAAACCTGCTTAAGTGCATTTTCGATGTACCCGAAGGTCGTGTCGAGCACGAGATCTGTGATTTTTTTCCAATACTAATAGAATGTCACTTTATCTACGCTTACCTGAAAAAAATAATCATAAAAATCTTAATTAACAAGTCCAAGGCCCACTTGCTACACAAAAGATTTGCGCCTTCCTTCAAATCTTTCTCAGATACAAAGATGTTTTTGAATTGTTAAATTACTAAACGGGCAAGCGGGCCTAAGAATCAAACCAGTACTGAAATATCCTCTCTCGTTGAAGTACCTGAAAAAGAAAAACCTGCTTTTTAATTTACCAATAATTTTATCTTCTACTAATACCTATCTTTCTAGCAAGATAACTTTTTTTCAACAAAACAAACAAAACTTTAGTGCAAAAATAATTAAGGGGCATTTATCACAAAAAGTCAAATAAGGAACAGTAAGTAAACTTACTAAAATAATTTTATTAGGTATAATCATGGTGCCATTACTTTTTTAAAACTAAAATACTACAAATACAGTGTGGAAGCGACCACATATTCGGTACATAATTTTGAGCCGCCCCACATAGAAAGTTTTCATCGATTATTTAAAAAAAAACAGCTTTTTCCAGCAAAATTCCAAATACGTAACATACACGGTCAAAATGTACGGAACCGCTGATTTGTTTTTAATAACCCAATACGTGTTAACTGTGGTGTTAACCGTTGTCGTGTCGGTGTCCATCACCACCGTATAATTATGATATTTGAAAAGCGTCACATTTAAAAATTATGTTTAGTGTGCCATTAGCATGACATTGATAAAAGGATAACTTGTAAAGAAAGTAAATTGACCTCAAGCGGATTTCACACCGATAAGCATGATTACTTAATTAAGTAACCTACATTCCCACAGTTTTATAATTAAGTAACGATTCTTCCACACGGTTGTTTATGTGTATGGTTATGGTCCTCATTTATCTTTAGAATGACGTCCTGATATGTATGTATGTTCGCTCTGCAACCCTTTTTGTGATGAGTGGAACAGAACCATCGGCATCTGTCACCTTTCTTTCGATGCAAACTGTAGTTATAGCCACTACGGGATATCATCCTTCTTCCTTGATTAGTTTTACTGTACACGAAACCTGAAAATTAAAACTCGTTCAAAAACTATTGTTTACGAATGATTGGGAAAGGAGAAAGAGAAAAAAATCGTTTCGTAAAAGTAAAGGACAGGTAAAGTTTTCTATAAAAAATGTTTATAATATTATCAATTTATTTATTCCAATCAAAGTCAAACACCACATTACGTTGTATTTACAACTACTCGTAATCTTAATTTTTTTTTTTTTACATTGTTCAACCAAAATGAGAGGTTTTCCTTTTGAGGTAAAAAATCTTAGTTTCCAAGAACTCTATAGATGGCGTTGAACTTACTATGCCAAAGCCAAAACGCTTGAAAAAAAAAATTGTGTCACGTCACATACTCTCGTTGAGTGACACTTTCATTTGCTTAACCTTCCGAATATAACCAACATTTCTCGCGCTTTGTTAAAATCAGTTTTTTTAGGTTCCGTTCCTTGCATTATCATACTTACTCCTAGCGCCATCTATCCAGCGACTAGGGAAGAGCTAAAAAGAAAATCCCTCATTACAGCCAGCTGCTCCTGGTAAAGTCAAAAAAGTTAAGTCTACACTAAAAAATTGCGCAAGGATTCTCCTTAGCAATTAATGGTTTTGTTGATTATTCATTTTGGTGATATCATTAGTACGAATGATGGAGATTATTGACGCTCTGCGCGGTGCTCTCTTTAGACGCTGTCTGTGGAGTGGTTCCAGTGAGTTTTAGGCCGATAGTCAATCTCATCCAACCTTTTTCAAAATTGGATGATTATGCTTATTGTTGATGCTAACAATTTCATCGCCCACAGTATAAATCACTGCACTGCAACTTTTACAATGATGTGTGGAGCAATGCCAACGAGTCTTGCATCCAATTTCACAATGGCGGGAGAATCGGTACCCAGCGAGTATTATCATACGGTTTCCTCTTTGAGATACAGCGAACACAGCTCCTGTAGAAAAGAATAATATACGTATGTTGTAGTTGTAGTTTAGAGAGGAAGGTAACGAGATACATTTAATTATGAACAACAAAATGCTTTAGTTATCCATCTTATTTAACGTAAATAAAAAAGTATACAATCGTAATGTTTTGTTAAAAATATCTATAATAAAAAATAACATTAACCCGTCACCAGTAATGCTCTCGTTTTCAGCATTCTTTAAAAAACCAAATACCTAGACGATGGTTGCTAGTCATTAAATATGAACGACTCGTAACTTGAAAAAAATCTTGATTTATTTTAAGGCGACTATAGGAGCTAAACGCGAGTTCTATAATGCAAAAAATCATATGATTCACTGCAATAAACAAAACCAGAAAAATATATGATGTTCTTCAGGATATAAGCTGGTACGATAGTGTTTTGAAAACATAATACAACAAATTTTATTCGATAAAAAAATCACGAACTTGTCTCTAAAAATTTCTTTTAACAAGTAAAAACCACACCTTTATAGGGCGAAGTGGGACAAATTCTAACCGATCGGAAATATCTCTTGAGACCCACCGGGATGAAAACGTCCCACCTCGTATCAGCAAATTCAAACCTTATTTTTACACATACGGTTCTAAATCGTTAGGCAATTTTTACCTCTGGTGCCCGATAGTAGTCGATTCGAACGATGCCAAACACTATTAACTTAAAACGGGCAATTTAAAAAAAATATATAGAAGCGCGTCATTGTCGTTGAGGTAAACATTGAGTGACAGTCAAGTGATTTAGTGTGTTTTTGTTAGTTAAGTGCTTCAAAACTTTGCGAAGTGTATGTTTATTACCTTATTATAGTATAATGCTACTTTGTAGCAATTGTGTAAAAAATTTAGGTAGAAAAATATCCCAAAAGTATTTTTTGAGTCAACAAAATTTTCGTCGATCGATTTTTTTGTCAACATGGAGTGAACAATTGATAATGTGATTTTGACTGTTCTAAAATGAAATTGGGTCTTGGAAACAGTACTAACAAGGTAAGAATTAGTAATAATTCATTATTTTTCACTTATTCGAGGCTTATATATTCATTTTTTATAGATTTCAAGTATTTTCAAGTGAAGGTCAATGACAATGAAATGACAGTTCGCTGGTATACAAACTTTTTGTTGGAATCTAGTTAGAATCTGCTATGAATGTATCAGCATGACTCTTATATGAATTACTAGCTGTTGCCCGCGGCTTCGCCCGCGTAAAGTTCGGTAATTGTCCCACTGAACCATAATAAAGGGATAAATAGTATCCTACATGTTAATCCAGGTTATAAACTATGTATGTGCCAAATTTCATAATAATCACAATTTATTATTATCATCAAAATCACCATCACTATCACAACCACCATCACTATCACAATCACTATCACAATCACAATCACTATCACTATCACAATCACAATCACAATCACAATCACTATCACTATCACAATCACAATCACTATCACTATCACAATCACAATCACTATCACTATCACAATCACTATCACAATCACTATCACAATCACTATCACAATCACTATCACAATCACTATCACAATCACTATCACAATCACTATCACAATCACTATCACAATCACTATCACAATCACTATCACAATCACTATCACAATCACTATCACAATCACTATCACAATCACTATCACAATCACTATCACAATCACAATCACTATCACAATCACTATCACAATCACTATCACAATCACTATCACAATCACTATCACAATTACTATCACAATCACTATCACAATCACTATCACAATCACTATCACAATCACTATCACAATCACTATCACAATCACTATCTCAATCACTATCACAATCACTATCACAATCACTATCACAATCACTATCACAATCACTATCACAATCACTATCACAATCACTATCACAATCATTATCACAATCACCATCACAATCACTATCACAATCACTATCACAATCACTATCACAATCACTATCACAATCACTATCACAATCACTATCACAATCATTATCACAATCACCATCACAATCACTATCACAATCACTATCACAATCACAATCACTATCACAATCACTATGACAATCACTATCACAATCACAATCACTATCACAATCACAATCACAATCACAATCACTATGACAATCACTATCACAATCACAATCACTATCACAATCGCAATCACTATCACAATCACAATCACTATCACAATCACAATCACTATCACTTTCACAATCACAATCACAATCACAATCACAATCACTATCACAATCACCATCATCGTTATCACAATCATTATCATCGTAATCGCAATCATTATCATTGTAATCACAATCATCATGATTACAATCGCCATCACTATCACAACCACAATCATTATCACAATCACCATCACTATCACAATCACCATCATTAACACAATCACACCCACCATCACATTCACAATCGCTATCCTCGTTATCACAATCATTATCATCGTAATCACAATCATCTTCGTCATTATCATTATCACCATCACAATCACCGTCACCATCACAATCACCATCAAAATCACTATCACAATCACCATCACCGTTTTCACAATAATGGTCGTCGTAATTACAATCATTATCATCGTAATAACAATCATTATCATCTCAATCACAATCATCATGATCACAATTGCCGTCACTATCACAAAATCAAGTTAAAACAATCACAATCACCATCACAATCATTCTCGCAATCACTATCCTCGTTATCACAATCATTATAATCGTAATCACAATCATCTTCATCATTATCACCGTTGCTGTCACAATCACAATGATCATCACTAACACAATCACCATCACCATCACAATCACTCTCACAATCACTATCCTCGTTAGCACAATAATTATCATCGTAATCACAATCATCTTCATCATTATCACCGTCACTGTCATAATCACAATCACCATCGCTATCACCATCACAATCACCATCACAATCACCATCACAATCACCATCAAAATCACTATCACAATCACCATCATCGTTACTACAATCATTATCATCGTAATCACAATCATTATCATCTTAATCACAATCATCATTATCACAATCTTCATCGTAATCACAATCATCATCATCATAATCATCAGCATCATTATCACAATCATCGTCATTGTTATCATAATCATCACAATAAATCAACAATAACCCTGTATAGAAGTCGAATCCGCCATCTTCTGGATCTCAAAATAAATGCCATTTTCGTAATCAGCGCCCCTGATAATCTCGGTATCGACACCCATATTGATTTTTAGACATTTCAACCCCATCGCACCCCAACAGGGAATGATTGTATTTCAGGTCCGCCACACTAAATCTTAAAATCGTTGTTTTTGTATTACACCCGACCCAGTTTACCATAAAAACAATACCTATGTTGAATTTAAGGCTTTGTTACCCCATTTCCCCCTTTAGGGGTTGAATTCTGAAAAAACCTGAAACACAAATGTTAACTCATTTATTGATTGGAGTACTCCTGTTAAGTTTCGAATAAAGTAGTCTAACTAATCTTATTTCCCCATGTAATCTTTGGACTCCCGTTCCAGCCCCTAAGGGGGTTAATTTTGAAAAATCCTTTCTTAATGCACCCCTAAACCTCATAAAGAACCTTTGTGCCAAATTTGGAATCTCTAGACTCAGCGGTTTGGGCTGTGCATTGATTTTTATACTTTGCCACCCCATTTCCCCCTTTTAGGGGTTGAATTCTGAAAAAACCAGAAACCCGTTTCTACTCATTTATCAATAGGAGCACTCCTGTGAAGTTTCAAATAAAATAGTCTAACTAATCTTGTTTCCCCATACAAACTTTGGAACCCCGTTTTACCCCCATAGGGGGTGAATTTTGAAAAATCCTTTCTTAGTGCTCCCCTAGACCACATAAGGAACCTACTTGTCAAATTTGGAATCTCTAGACTCAGCGGTTTGGGCTGTGCATTGATTTTTATACTTTGCCACCCCATTTCCCCCTCTTAGGGGTTGAATTCTGAAAAACCCTGAAACCCGTTTCTACTCATTTATCAATAGGAGCACTCCTGTGAAGTTTCGAATAAAATAGTCTAACTAATCTTGTTTCCCCATACAAACTTTGGAGCCCCGTTTAACCCTCTTAGGGGGTGAATTTTGAAAAATCCTTTCTTAGTGCACCCCTAGACCACCTAAGGAACCTACTTGCCAAATTTGGAATCTGTAGACCCAGCGGTTTGGGCTGTGCGTTGATAGATGAGTCAGTCAGTCAGTCAGTCAGTCAGTCAGTCAATCAGTCAGTCAGTCAGTCAGTCAGTCAGTTTCTTCTTTTATATATTTAGATGTATTAGGTTACTTGTGTATTTGTTACATTAGTTCTAAAGTTTCGTGTAAATTGAATCAGTAGTTTTTCCAAAAAAAAGATACGACCACAGGTAAATTCTCCCATGTCACTATGTTATAACTCATGTTTTTAATTCTGAAGTGGTTTTACAAGTCTCGTTTATTTAATAATACAAGGTCTGGTTCATAACGAATACGAAAATGTTTACGGTTTGAGATAAGGATTAGTAGAACTCGAGCGATAAGTGTTTTTGTGAGCGAGGTCAGATGACGCATGCGATGACGTAACTAGACGGGGCGGGAGGGAGTTTACCGTTATTTTGCATGGCCCTTGATACATGCGATCATTCTGATTTTGTGGCAAAAAATTCTACAAGCAACATATTATTTTTTGCAAATCGCAAAAAAAACACTCATTCGCACTATTCGGCCGCAGTGACTGACGTAACAACCACTTTTTAGTGCAAGCTGATTAGAACTTTATTCTAACACTAGTTCAAACGATGTTTGAACCACCACAAATAGAGTTGCTAATTTAGCTCCTATATAATCGCCATAAGGAGTTTTATCACTTAGTAATAATGTCACCCCATAACAACTACATTAAACAACGTAACACTAAACAATGGGTAATGACAGTTCTTGTTAACAATGAGAACCAATACTGAAACCCTTTTAGACCCACTAGTTTATGTTTTTATTTATTTATTTATTGTATTTGGCTCTTCAACAATGAGTACACTATTACATAATATATAGTAAACATAACAAACTTACGTCTAATTGCCCCATTACTTAAAGAAGAGCAGTTGACTGCATGCACTATATTATGCGCCTAAATAGCTATTAATATTCAACAGTGAAAAAAAAAGAAATACACAATTAAATAATTAAAACAATGGCAGTATCGATAATATTAAGTTAGTTAAGCCAAACAGAGTGAAATTTAATTAATCTGCGAATTACATTTAAACATTTTTCTGAGATTAGGTACAGATGTTGTGCGTCATCTGTCTGTATTTAATTACAAGCGTGTCGTACACGGTAGTGGTATCTATACAAATGAATAAAATTGAAGTGTCTGTTTATAAAATCAAAACAACAGATTTTTACTGAATGCATAAATATGAATAATATACGTCACCTAGAACAAAAACTATATTTGTTATAAATTTTTGTTTATCTCTCTGTCTCTTTGTTCCGGCTAAACTCCGAAACGGCTGGACCGATTTTAACGATTTCAAACATAACTAACGTTACGTGCAAAAAAATTAAAACCCTTGAAGTTGTTAACAAAATTCGATTCAAAAAGGGAAGTAGGTAATATTTTTTCATAATAATCTATAAAATAAAATAAAATCGTGACCTTCGTTCCCGTCACGGGAACGAAGGTCACGATTTTCAGCAATATATTTTCTACAGCAAATAAATTATCACGTTATAAACTTGTTATCACGACTACAGTCCAAAAAAGGGATGACACTACTGGTAATGTAAAGCCCCGTCTCTTTCTTGCACTGTAATCACGATGGCGTTAAATTGTCATACTAAACAATCAGAGTGCTGCATATGCATAATCGATCGTTTGGGTTCACTATATTTAGTACCAGCAAATCGATTGCTGACGAATTTAACATCTTGTTACTTGTAATATTATTAAAGTTGTTATTGTTAATTATCAAGACTATCTGATAGACAACGTTTATTACTTGTTTTTCCGTCAGAATATCGCCATTTTTTGTTAAAGTTTGTGAAGTTGTTTAGTGACGCAATTAATCGATCGTTTGTGTTCACTGTACCCAGTTCCAGTAAAGCAACTGCTGATGTTTTTAAATTATTCTGTATAAGCTAGTGCCTAGATTATTTATTTTATTGAATAACAAATTAATTTATTAACTAATAGTATTCAGCCGTTTAGTTCCATACTCGGCACAAATTTGTTCTTTTTCTTTCACAATCAATTGGATAATTTTAAGTTGTCATATTTTGTAATACAGTCATTGTTTTTTTTGGGACGTAACGTTATTATGCTACTGGCCAAGATACCTGATTGTTAGGTTACCACCTGGTGTCGTGTGCAGGGACGCACACGATGTCAGGACGGACGATTGTTAGGTTTCCGGATTTTACTAGTCAATTTCCTATGTTTTCAGAAAGAATTTTGTTTATAATGTAAAATATTAAATGCTTTATATTTTATTATGTAAACTGGTAACATTGATTCCGTAAGAATGGCAATATTTTTATCATTTGATTTGTAAAATGTTTGGCGCGAGAATGAAGCGGTTCTCTGATTGGATCACGAGACTGACGTGGCGTAAAGTCGTGAGCCAATCAGGGCGCTGGATTTTCCCTCCAACGGCAGGGGTCTTGGTCAGGAACCCGAGCGGGCAAGTAGGGCATTCTGATGCTGAACGTCGAAGATAATTGACAATTATTAAGAAGTCTTAAAACTGTACCCGAATCATTGTGCCCAGTGTTAATGTGTCAAAGTGTAATGTGAAGTAATTTGTTAGACTCAATGTAACTGTTTGAAAAGAGTAACCATGGAGTTTCTTGCCGGCTCTTCTCCATGGAAACTACCATACCGAACCGTGCAATGTGCAATGTGAAATAAAATAGTATATCGCATCCAGTATGTTTTCATAGCACGAAACCCGTCTTCTGCCCACATAAGCTCGAGCCTAGCTAACAACCAAATACTGCTACATATCAGAAGTGACAAGAACAATTAAAACGTAAGTACACGCCCAACATTTTATGCTTCTTTTTTTTTGTTCGTAATTCGGTTCGAAGCCAGTTCAGAATCTTAACGTTTTAGTTAATGATATTACCCGTGGTTTCAAGTAAATCTACCGGTTACATATCGAATTTAAAGCCGTCAATTATTTTAATTAATTCCGTTTTATTATTTAATATTGCCCTTTGTACTCATATTTTTGGTTGGAGGGTAGATCTATTTTTCCGCAAGGCTGAATAAACTCTCTTAAATTCAATTTATTTATTGGTAATGCTAGTTATGTAGTACAAGGGCCCGTTTAACACAGAAATAAAATAAATGTTTTACACAATGCTACGCGGTCATTGTTCTTAAGAATTAATATATTTTTGAAAATAAGAACTACTCAATCGTATCCTAGTCAGCGGCTGGACGGTTTGGTTGGATTAGAAATAATAAAAAGAACTGACGCATCAACAATTGTGAGTTAATAACATTTTCTCAGTGCACATGCATATTGTTTCTTTGGTTTTAACTGGGAACGCATTTAAGTGTCATAACTAAATACTCTAGTATTTCTTTTCCCATTAATACCTATAAACTCCCTGAGGTTTCCTGTATATAAACCCTATTGTGATACTTTTTTTTTAGTTAATTTTGTTGAGCCACGTCGGTTAAAATGAATAATATTTAAAAGGTTTACGTAATTTATATTTCATGATTATATTTTTAGGGGTGACATACCTTTTGAATGTCTTGACTTTAATAACATTTCAATTTCTATCGTGTTTTGTGTATTCAACTCGACTTCCCAATGCGTTAGACTTTTAAAAACTTAGATTCTCAAACTCGTGGACGTGAGATTTCAGACGATGTCGCAGCCTCCGGGCTGACGAAGGCTCGCAACACCGAGTCGAAGGGGTATCCACTCTGCCACCCCGAACCGAAGTCGCCTTTGAAGTCGGAGCCCCAGCCGTAGTAGGCCGGAACCGGATATCGAGCTGCGACGTGAGCGACTACGGATGCTGGAGGTGGAAGTTCGGCGGGAACGTGGTCACGTGCGCGCCGCAGAAGATCTGCGCGACGCATCGCGACGCATCAGCGAGCCACGGGCAAACAGTCGACGACAGAGCACCTCCGAGGCAGCGAGGCGTCGGGATGCTGGGCTACGGGCGGAGCGACAGGTCGAGCGTGGACAACGGCACGAACGGATTGACAGGTCACGTAGCCCTTCTTTATTTATAAGATATATATTCGATTTGTTTAAATTGAGGGATGGTCTTGCATTACCCCCGGTAAACAGACGACCTGATTGGCGCAGCAGTAATGAGGCTGCCTTACGTTCTTAGGGTCCCGGGATCGAATCCCGGTCGGAGCAAATGTTTGTGTGATGAGCATGGACATTTGTTTCCGAGTCATGGATGTTTATATGTATATTATGTATGTATTTACAAACAAAAAGTATCTATGTAGTATATCAACTATCTGGTGTGTCAACTAGATGGCGCTGTGTGTAATGTCCAGCAATATTTATTAAAAAAAACAACGATTGCAGAAAACTATGAGAATCGATTTTATAAATGAAGACGCGAGCGTACATAACCCCGGAGCAAAATTTTTGAAAGAAATAAATGTCAACAATTCTGAACTCCAAGCGTTTGTAGATTTCGGAAGCGACGTTACTCTCATTAAAGAACTCTTTTAGGAATGGTGTAGTTTAGTCGTTAGGCAACTTGAGTATTGACATGATCGTTGATGGGGTAGAGGCTAGAGTGACACGCAAAGTCGTAAATAATCACTCGCTAGAGGTCCCTGTGCTTATGGGGCAGACTTTCACGGAGAAGTCACATATATTGGTTTATAAGGACAAGAATAGATTGCAGTTTTTTGATATCGTGAAAGAATTGTCTAGTTCAGAACACGCCGATGATGGTGATGCCTTAGTGAAGTTTTCTCCTGCCAGATCAGTTGTAGTTTATGGTCCAGCTTCCGTTAAAGTGAAGGCTCACTCTCCTTTCAGTGGTGATGTCCTTCTGAGATCATCACCGGCGGGCTACATCACTCGATCAACGGTGAAATCAAGATAATGGTCTTGCCTTGTTCTGAATCTTGCCGCATTTCATCTAAACAGGTTCTCTGCCGTGCTGAAATAGTTGATGTGATGAATAAGATTGTTGATGAGCGATCTATAGGGATTGTAGATAGTCGGAGGTTTGATGAAACTAAGGTCCGCGTGGGTGAGGGGGCAGAGATCAGGAAAGACTTAATAAACATGTTGCAGAAATATCAGCATTGCTTTGCTTCTTCGTTGTGGGAGGTAGTATGTAGTGTTACAGAGATGAAGGTTGATCTCAATAGTCAATGTACAGTTGTTTATCGTCCATACAGGTTGTCGCATTACGAACGGGAGAAGTTACGTTCGATGGTCGGAGATATGTTGGATGCCGGTGTGATACGAGAATCTGTTTCAGATTACTCTAGTCCCATTTTACTCGTACGAAAGAAAGATGGTTCCTCAAGGTTGTGCGTAGACTATCGTATGCTGAATTCAATGACGATTAAGGAAAGGTATCCCATGCCTATTATCAAGGATGAAGTATCACGACTTTCTAGTCAGTCCTGTTTCATAACTCTCGATCTTGCTTCTGGCTACTTAACTGTACTACTAAGTGCTAATCTCTGAGCAAAGCAAACACTTGACATCTTTTGTTACGCAGGACAGTCAATACGAATACAACCGTATGCCGTTCGACTTAGCAAATGCGCCTGCCGTTTTTCAACGGATGATACGTACATCACTGATGTTCTTATTTATGGTAAAGACTCTCGGCAGTGTCTTGAACGTCTTGAAGAGGTGTTACAGATGCTAGAAAAGGCGAACCTTACTCAGAACCTATTAAAGTGCGAGTTCCTGCGTGATAAGGTAGACTATTTAGGCTACAAAATTAGCGCTAGTGGTATCAGGCCCGGTGAAAACAAGATATCCAGCGTTATCAATTTTCCCCGACCTCAGAACGTACACAATGTCCGGCAGTTTTTCATATGAAAATATTTTGAAATTAAATAAGGTACTATATTTCAATTTACAAATGCTCTATTTCTAAGGTAAATTCCATACAAATAATATAATCTATACTAATATTATAAAGAGGAAAACTTTGTTTGTTTGTTTGTTTGTAATGAATAGGCTCAAAAACTACTGGACCGATTTAAAAAATTCTTTCACCATTCGAAAGCTACATTATCCACGAGTAACATAGGCTATATTTTATTCCCGTACTCCTACGGGAACGGGAACTACGCGGGTGAAACCGCGGGAAGTCCGCTAGTATTACATACATTTATAAGAACACTGCAACATTACGATATTTTTATCTTTATTTATTTTAAGCGGTTTTATCACTTAGTGATAATGTCACCCCCATAACAACTACACCAACATAATACTAAACTAAAGGTTTTTATATAAGAAATATGTTTATAACAATTTATTTATTCCAATCAAAGCCAAACATTACATTACGTTGTAAATACCTAGACTACTCTTAATCTAAATTAGTTATTTTTAATGTACAACACAAATTACAGCCAGTTCTTGGCAGAGTAAAAGAACTGCACAAAGACTCATTAACAGCACTGCACCCTCTATTGTGATAAGGTGACAAGGTGACAAGGTGACGTCACGGATGTCAATCAGCCATAAGCTCTTTGTGTTCTTCTCTCGAATACATAAAAAAAAAACACAGTTTAATTCGCCTATGACGTTGTGCAAATACTTTGTTAATACTTCTGCCAGTGCAACTTATAAGTAACATTACTGTGCAGTGTTTATGTGCCGTGTAAACATTAAAAAACTCAAATTAACTTTTTAGTGAACCCCAGCCAGTGCCTAAGTACCCGAAACCCAAAATGAATCAACAGTAATTTTCTGGGGAACGGAAAATTAGTTGTGACCTTACATCAGTGTGCGTGGACCTTTACTCCCATTCTGAGTTCAACCTATGGTATATGCCTGTGCCATACACACTGTGAAAAACACCATAAACGCGTTCTGCGAATAGCGCCATCTATTGCCTAATCGGTGTACTACGTGGGCTGATCAATTGTGCTGCGTTAAGTAAACAAACCAGTTTCAACGCACCATGGCTAAGTGCGGTGCTTGTGGGAAGTTCCTCTCGTCGGCAGAGGCTGCTAATTGTGGCAAATGTAGACAATGGTACCATCGAGCGTGCGTAGACATCCAGAATGCAGGTCCTGTAACGACCCCTTGGCTCTGCCCTGAGTGTAAAAAGAACCAGGTGAGGGATAACCGGGCTGAAACACCGGTACGGGGACGGGCACCAACACCTGCACCACATGAGGAAAGCTTAGTCAACCTAATGGACACCAGCCCCATAAATAGCACAGCTCTAGATGCCACACAGGAGCTCAACCTAGACATCCTTAGAATAGAGCTAACTAGTTTTAAAGAGGAATTTCTAAAAATCGTGCGAAATGAGTTCCAGCAGCTGCGCGATGATCTGTCAGAGCTAAGGTCCTCTGTAAAATCAACAAATGACAGGATGGGTAACCTGGAGGAAAGGGTAGCGGTGATGGAGACTAAACTGGCTCAGCCCCAAGTAACGCGACCGTCGGATGTGGATGAGCTGATAGGCCAATTGAGGAGCGACATAAATGACCGTGATCAAGAGTTGCTCGCCAATGATGTCCAGATCTCAAACATACCAGAGATCAGTGGCGAAAACCCTACCCACACAGCCATGTTGGTGGCGGCTAAGATTGGCGTGAAACTCAAAGCGCGCGATGTAGTGAGTGCCGAGCGTGTCGGAGGTAGGCGCATCAACGCCACACAAGCGACGGCGCCGGTGGAGACCCGCCCCCGCTTCCTCATCGTGCGCCTCGCGCGCCGCGACCTGCGAGACGAGCTGCTGGAGGGAGCGCGAGTGCGTCGCGGCATGACCACTGCGGATCTCGATCTGCCAGGCCCTGCGACGCGCTTCTACGTCAACGAGCGCCTTACGAAGGTGAACCGGGAGTTGTTTCGGAGCGCGCGTGAGGCGGGCAGTCGCCTCGGTTGGCAATTTGTGTGGGCAAAGCGTGGACGTATCCTCGCCCGGTACAAACCCGGTGATGCCACTTGCCACATCCGCAGTGAGGCTGATATACTGCGCACCTTCGGTCCGCCACCGGGTGCTAGTGCAAACAGTGCACTTTAGAGTTGGCTTGGTTGTTTATGTCTGTTTGTTAGTTTTCTTTAGTTTTGTTTCTCCAATTAATTGTAGTTTTATCCTAGATAAGGTCTTTCATTATTATATAATATATTCAGTAAAAGTAAGCTCAGTAAAAGTAAGTGACAGTCTGTCAATCGTAATATTAACTTTGTTAACACACGTTAAGCTATGTTTTGTATCGGCAGGTGTGTGTCTCGCGGCGTACCACAGTAAACTACGTGTAAACCAGTTTTATAACACTACACTTATTTACCTACGCCCACTCATCACAAAACTTATATTACTAACATACCACAGTATAAAACGCTTGTTTAATTTTATATTAAACACTATCCAAATAGTTACAATTCGACTTAGACTAATAATATATCAAATTACAATTATAATATGTGCACTGATGTTAATGATTTTGCGTTATGACCGAATTTATTTTCTAATATCTAAATGACGACTAAAAGAGCAAAGTATTTTAAAGTTGGTTTTCTTAATGCCGGCTCATTAGGTACAGGTCACGATGACTTGATTGGTGCACTCGACAGGCATTGTTTTGATATTATGGCCATCAACGAAACTTGGCTCCGGCCGGGCGAGGAGGGGCGCGCTCCGGTGGTGCCGGGCTACCGTCTGCGTCACAAGCCGCGGCCAGCGAGTGTTCGCGCGGGTCGTGGTGGGGGCGTCGGGTTTTATGTGCGGCATGGACTCAGCGCGCGTACTTGGACAAGCGCGGTCGATCCCAGGTTCGAATCGGTCGAACAAATGTGGTTAACGATCTCACTGAACGGCAAAAAAATTGCGATAGGAACAGCTTACCGTCCGCCGTGGCTTGACCTGGTCCTTTTCCTTGATGCCATAACAGATTCTATGAGTTCATTGGGAAGTTGTGACCATTACATTCTACTTGGCGACTTCAACGTTAATTTCCTAGACACAATGGGAATAAAAACGAAAACTGTTAATGAGTTTCTAAATTGCCTTAATCTTAACCAATTGGTCACAAGCCCTACTCACTTCACAGCATCCAGTGAAACTCTCATCGATCTACTATGTACTGACCTGAGAGCAAGATTCACTGGGGTAGAATCGTTCGGTTCACTCAATGGCCATTCTATTGTAGTTGGTGAATTTAACATTATGCGGGATAAATTCAAACCGTACGTGGTAAAGTTTCGGCCTCTTAAAAATGTGTGCACGGAAACATTTAATATGGACTTATCGCTGTTAAATCTTGAATTTATTTCGTTGCTTAACACTGTCAATGATATGGTGTATGTCTTAAACACCCATCTTACGTCCTTGTTTGATGTCCACGCGCCGATCAAGACTTGTACTATAAGGGAGCAATCGTTTCCATGGATTACGGATACAATCAAAATAATGATGCGTTTACGCGACGACGCACTAAGTAGTTATAGAAAAACAAAATCCGACTCTAAGAAAAAATACTACAAAGATTTAAAACACTTAGTGATTAGTTCGCTGTACAATGAAAAAATTGCGTACTTTAAACAGAATATAAATAACAAATTAAAAAACCCTAAATTGCTATGGAAAAACCTAAAATCCACCTTATCGCCCTATAAACCCAGACAAGACCTTCCGTCGCATTTTACAGACCCTGATCTAATTAATAAAAACTTTTTGATTGTTCCCGGTAACCCCACCATGGCAAGCGCATCGCTTTTGAATTATTATGACAATCATAGCCACGGTGAAGCAATTTTTACAATCACTCCAGTGGACCAGAACACTGTCTCACGCACTATCGCTAGTCTTAAAAGTAATGCCGAAGGCTACGACAACATTACTCTGGACATGATTAACATGACTTTGCCGCATACATTAAATGTTATTACAGACATAATAAACCGCTCTATAGAAACGTCAACATTTCCTGATCTATGGAAGATTGCCTCTATTAGGCCTTTGCCAAAAAAATCAAATCCATTGGCCTTAAAAGATCTGCGTCCTATTAGTATTTTACCATGCTTATCCAAAGTACTAGAGAAAATCGTCAGCCACCAACTTACGCTTTTTCTGGAACAAAATAACATTTTACCTGATTTACAATCAGGGTTCAGAAAACAGCGCAGTACATCTACTGCTTTACTGGATGTAACTGATAACATTTTATCTGCACAAGATAAAGGAATGTGCACGTTACTAGTTTTACTAGACTTTTCCAGGGCATTTGACGCTATTAATATACCATTGCTATTGTCAAAGTTAAAATATTATGGTTTCGACCCTAAAGCTATACAATGGTTCCGCAGCTATTTAAGTAACAGAGAACAACTAGTAGACCTGCGCTTGAGTGACGGCACTAATCTAAGATCGGCACTTATACCCGTAGAAAGAGGAGTCCCGCAGGGCTCTATTTTGGGTCCCATTTTATTCATTTTATACTGCGCAGACATAATAAGATGCCTACAGAGATGCAAGTACCACATATACGCCGATGATGTACAATTATATATTTCCTTCAGACCTGACGACTATGACAGCGCCATTAAGGATCTTAACGAAGATCTCCAACGAATCGCGGTTTGGTCCGAGGAGAACTGCTTGTCGCTAAACCCTACAAAAACAAAGTATATGGTATTTGGTACCAGACAGCAGCTGGCTCGACTACCTTTGATTTTTGACCTAGAACTAATGGGTGAACCAATTGAGCGAGTGTATGAGGCGCGAAATCTGGGTCTAACCATGGACAAAGACCTTCGTTTTGAGAGCCACGTAGCAGATTCGGTAAGAAACTGTTTTTATCGCCTGAAGGTTTTGTACAAGATGAGGCCTTATTTATCTGAAGCGCTTCGGGAACAACTTGTAGAAACCTTAGTCCTGTCTCGATTGAACTACGCCGACACTGTGTACGGCCCGCGCTTATTGGCTCGTACAGATCGGCTTATACAAAGGGTACAAAACGCGTGCGCTCGATTTTGTTATAACATACCTCGCAGAAGTCATGTCACACCTTTTCTTAACAAGCATTTTTCGCTAAAAATGAAGTCCAGACGCAAGCTACACCTGGCTTGCCTTTTATTTGGTGTGGTCAAATACCAAAAACCGGACTACTTGTATAACAAACTAAGTTGGATAACAAGTAGGCGAGAATGTGGTAGAAGGCAATGTTCCCAACAACTCACAAGTCAGTCGCACAATACAGCTGCTTTCAGAGGCAGCTTTCGTTATGCGGCTTCCAAAGTATGGAACAACCTGCCACCACCAATAAGACTACTAAATACGATGGGCACTTTCAGAAGTCGTTTGCGGCAGTTTCTCATAGAAGCGCAACGTAAGCTGGACATGGTCGCTCTAAATAAATCTCTAATATGAGGAACGTCCCTGCTTACCAACTTATTATTCCTACTTTAAATTTTAACTTAATAATAATTTAACTTTAGCATGTCAGTTTCTGCGACAAATAAATTTAAATATTTTTTACACCGTTTACCGTCACTTTACAATTTATTAAATAATCCTGGTCATCGTGCAAAACAGGTTCTTTTTATCATGCTTCCGTTCCATTTATGTATCTTTCTTTTTCTTATATGTATATTTCTTTATTTTCTAATAATTTATTGTTTAATTATTTTATTTATTTCTAAATACAGATGTATTTCACATATTTATGTACCAATTCACCACCACCATTGACACAACATACAAACACACAACAACACACACGCACAACACAACACAACACACACAACATATAAAACTGCTTCACATCCGTAACTTCACTAATCTAGGTCCAGTTGAAAACCAGCGTCGGGCACTAGTTGTCCGGCATTATGCTGAACTGGGCCTATTTGGCGCAGCCGTGAGGCACACGGTGTCACATTGTTTTTTATTTTTTGTTTAGTTTTAAGTTTTTACTCATTTATTTTGTTATTCTTTTTGTTTTTCATTTTTTGTTTATTTTTTATACTGTGTGCACTTGTGGCGTGTGCCAAATAAATGTATTTTCTTTCTTTCTTTCTTTCTTTCTTTGATATGATGAGCAATACCAACGAGTCTTGCATCCACGGTTGCAATGGCGGGAGAATCGGTACCCAGCGAGAGTTATCATACGGTTCCCTCTTTGAGATACAGTGAACACAGCTCCTGTAGGGATGAATATAAACTTGAAAGTTGTAGTTAGAGGAAGGTGAAGAGATAAATTTAATTAAGAACAAAAAAATGTTATCCGTCTTATTTATTGTAATTAAAAAGTTTACAATCGTGTAGTGTTCGTATAAAATACATAATTATAAATAAAAAAACAACATTAACCCGTCACCAGTATGGCTCTCATTTTCAGTATTCTTTATTAAACCAAATACCTAATATGAACAACGCGTGACGTTTACTATTAGACAAATACAGAAATACCTTTTAAAACACCGCTTGTGGAAACTGAGTGGGTCCCGTTGATTTGACTATATTCCGTGTTCTGGTAAAAATCCAGGTATTTCTTAAACTAACTTCCAAAAATATTGAAACCGATAAAGTCAATGGTTATGCTCATTAATAATATTAACAATCTGATCATTCACAGTGAAGAGCGCAGATCTGCAAGACGTGTGGTGCATGGTGCAGCGCCACCTAGTCTTAGCTCCAGCGCTCTGGTGATAGATGAACTTGTACCCAGCTACTATGATCATACGGCCCCCTTTTCTGGATAGAGTGAATTTAACATCTGTAGAAAGAAATTAGATTTTGTAACGTGCGAGTCATGCACCCAATAGGATTTCCATGTAAACTTTCAAATTAAATGAGTTGCAGTGTTGTTATAATATCACTACTCACGGTATCAACTACAACTAAGTAGGTAGAATAAAAAACTCTCCGGCAATACAGGATCAGCGTAAATAGAGAAGAGAAAGAAGTAAGTGTTGGTCACAGGCTCGCCTTTTAGACAGGTTAGTCTCTAAGCTAAAGGAAGAAAAAAGAAAGAAAGAAGGAATTATTTTTATTGTTACAGAAACGGGAAGAAGCGAATGCGGTGATATTGCTAATGGAATCACAGATTATGCTTAAAGATCTCAGTTCAGTGGCCAAAGCATACAACTACATGACTAATGCTGAGATCCATTGAGAGCACCTTCTCTTTATCCAAGCTAAGTACTTACAGTAGTAGTTCGTATGAAAGAACCTTTTTAATTTTGGGATGTTCAAATTCCAATGAAATGCTCGATCACTGTTGCTTACATTATGCAAATTTTCTTTAAAAAAAAATGTTTAATTCAAAAGCGATTCACTTACACTTCACTTCACCGATACACTTTATCTAAGTAAGTGTACACCGCAGTGGGGCAGTTATGAGAAAGAATAGTGGCGACTGCAGCGCCACCTGGTCTTCGGGCCCTGAACTGTGTTTGGTGAACTTGAAGCCTCCTAGGACTACGACTTTGTATCATTTACTAGATGTAATAAACATTTAATGAAATAAAATAAAAAATTGTAAGAAGTTCTGGTTATAATTTATTAAGAATCTCCAAAGATTTGAAAGTTTAGCTAAACCAATGTAGAGCTACGCTTTACAAGCATCTCTTAGTGCTGGAACGACGTTTACAGAGGAAGCAGTTGGTAAAAAAAATGTAATCATCTGATCATTATGCTAGGTGCTTGGAAAAATGTCTTGCGCCGACCCCAAGTAATATGGGAGGAAGGGCAGATCAGGAACATGATGATGACTTGAAATCATTCTAACTTAAAGACTTTTTGTGCGGGCCCGAAATTATATGGAAGAAGTGGTTCTTGGTAAGAAGCATCATTGATTTCGGGAAAAAAATTGGCAGTTTTTTCTCTGAAAGTTGATTACTACGGATCGATAAAACCGTGGTGCGTTATTAGGGAACCCTTTCTTGACGAAGTTGGGGGTAAGTACTTATTTATTTTTCGGAGACATGTTCAGTAATAACTCAATATTAGGTGTCATTTTATTTATATCCGTACTTCTTTAATAAATATTGGTTAATTTTATTTTACCTCGATGATAATTGTGAGGTCACTTTCTTTCGAAACTTAAATTCACATAGTTTTATAATTAATAATAATTCCACACGGTTCTTTAGGCGCATGGCAATGAATATCATTTATCTTTATAATATCGTCCTGATATGTATGTATGTTCGCTCTGCAACCCCTGTTGTGATGAGTAGAGCAGGACCATCGGCATCTGTCACCTTTCTTTAGTTGCAAACAGTAGATATAGCCACCTCGGGATATCATCCTTCTGCCTTGTTTAGACGTAGTGTACTCGAAACCTAAAAAGTAAATCCCGTTTATAAGCTTTGGTTTACCATAACTGGTTAAAGGAAGAGAAAAAAGTGCGTTTAGTAAAAGTAATAATGAACAGTAAAGATTTTTATAAAATAAAAATGCTTATCAAATAATTTCTTCCAATCAAAGTCAAATAATACATTATTACGTTGTAAATATCTACGTATAGATTACTCGTTAATTTGTAAAAAAAAATGTCATTGTACAATCATTAGGACCAGTTCCTGGCAGAGTCATAGAACTGCACAAGGACTCATTAGCAATTAATGGTTATGCTTGTTATTAATGCTTAAAATTTCATCGCCTACTGTATAAATCACCGCACTGCACCCTTTACTATGATGTGAGGAGCAATACCAACGAGTTTTGCGTCCACGGTCGTAATGGCGGGTGAATCCGTACCCAGCGAGCATTATCATACGGGTCCCTTTTTGGGATAGAGTGAACATAGCTCCTGTAAAAAAAAAACTTCAAATTTGAAGTATGAGGAGGAGAATGAGGATGAGGAGATAAATTGAATAAATAACTACAAACTGTTTGGGTTATCCATCTTATTTACTGTAATTTAAAAAAAAATCATAAAGTTTTTGCTAAAAATATCTATAGGTAAAAAGATTTACTGTTCCTATAATTTAATAAAAGGAAATGAGACAAAAAAAAATATAATCAAAGGATAGGAATTAAGATTATCATCTTTTGGGGAAAAGAGTCAAGATGTCATGACGATAATGTTATTCAAAACAGAGTAAATAATTGACTTTGTGTTTGTATAATATAATGTATCTATACTTCTATACTAATATTATAAAGAGGTAACATTTGTTTGTAAGTTTGTATGTTTGTAAGTTTGTATGTAGGGGGTAATCTCCGGAAGTAATAAACCGATTTCAAAAATAAAATTCTTTCACTGGTAGAAAGCTACATTATTCGTGAGTGCTATAGGCTATATTTTATTCCCGTACTCCCACGGGAACGGGAACTACGCGAGTGAAACCGCGGGACGTCAGCTAGTTATTAATATTTTAAAAGAACAAAGTTTTTCCATTAATCACGGTCTACCTTACAAACCTAATTACTACACATACTGAGGCCGTGATCTAGAAACGCAACATAGGTTAAGCGTTCTTCTTACTGCTGTGCTGATCTACCCAAACACAAATTTTAAAAGTTGACATCGAGCCCGCAGGCCAGGTTTTGCGTGGGCGAGATGTCCCTTAACCCGTTTTACGTCGTGTACAAGGTGAAAAAATATTTAACTCAAAGCAGTGCTAAGTAACGATTTTAAATCTCGGCCTCAAAGTCTGGTAACGTCAAACACGTGGTTATAACACAACGTATTTTTCTTATTTTTCCAAACGAACAACACACAAAATTACAGACACAAGCCGAACCCAACACAATTTTATATAGTTTGGAAAAAGCCAGATGATGATACACGAATTAAGTGGGGCTTGACACGACATTTTTTAAATAATTCATTATTAATGGTTGTGATTATTTTTAACTTTAATTATCAAATTCTCCAGTGTGAAGACTACAGCTTTGCAGCCTTTAGAGTGATGACTCGAGCAGATCCAGCGCGTCTTCAGTCCACTGCCTTTTTTTCGGGTAAATCAGTATCCATCCAGTACTAATACTACAGCCCCTTTCCGACTTCTAGAGAATACAGCTTCCTGCATACCTAGGCAAATCATAAAAACAAAAACATATTGTATAAGATCAAAGTGTTACAGAAAACAACCCGCAAGAGCTATATTATAGCTGATTAAGTACATGCCATTGCAGCCATTTTAGATAATGCTTATCTAGTTGTAAAAGTAAAGGTTAACAGGGGAGAATGGAAGAAAAAACGTGTTGTGGGGATTATTACATTCAGAATCCTGGTAAAGCAACAGGTTCTATTTTTGGTACGAAAACTAAAACTATTGTGACGTTTACTTTTATTTCTATTATATTTAGTTATGGTACAATGTTCTATTTCTGAAGTTTAACTTCTAAGAATGATATAATAGAACATAGCGTTTACAAGGACACTGCAGCATTACGATATAAGTAATAATGTATCATTCAACATAATAAGCTCAAATGGAGATCATAATGTGAAAAATTCAACACTTGACCTGTCCCTAATCAGACACATTAGAATAATCGTGGTGAGTCACATTATTGTGATACTGAGAAGAGTTAATATCCCACAAGCTGAATAAGAATGTTGATGTAGATATCGCACGTGAGGACGTTGGTCCCGGCTGCTAAAGGGCCGACACTCTAACAACAACCACTTTTAATAATGGGTAAATATAAATCTTGTATAAAACGCACACTATGTAAGCAAGCATATTATAAGTTGGGGGATTACATTGATGATAAAAATGCTTGGCTAAATGCTGGTCCTGCTCCACAACCATAGGTGGGGGGGGCAAACTAATTGTTTGTACTGGTCGGGCATTATTTGAGTCCATCGACACGTAAAGAAGAAGATCAAGAATTGATTCCCATGTTAATGTATTGTGGAAGCTGCAGAATATTGTAAAAATATACTTGCATTGTATGGATTCCAGTTCTTAGTATTATATAATTGCATAGCACATGTGTGAGTACTTTGTACTGTTCAGCCACCATTTACATTTATTTACCTATCTTTCATTGACTTGAATATGCCTTGGTGGCTGAGAGAATGTCATGCTCACTTAAATGTCTCGCTGATGGTGGCGGGTGTGTCGGGTCATTAGTTCCCTTCAATCATTTCAATGCCTTCAATAAGGTTGAGTTGAATGGCGCCGGTACATGCGTCATGTCTGTGAACGGGCGCTGTCAGTTGGGACTGGTCATCTTTTAGCTGCCAAGGTTCATTTCAATTACTTTATTCATAAATTTTTGATCTAATCTTTTACTCTAGATGCTCTTTGTGTGCACGTCTTTCTACATCGTTCTCACATATGAATTGAGCAAGATTATGTCTGGACTTTAAAAGAGACTACGACCTCTGAGTTTGTTTCGGCTGTTTCTTCTCAGAGTAGTCAGCTACGAAACACCGGCCCCATCTAGTTTTAAAAAATGACGTGTAAAAGTGTTTGTAACCTACTTGCAAAATAAACATCATTTATCATATATGTATTATCTCAAAATTAATGATGTAACCAAGATTTTGTAACAATATTTTGATTTTAAAAGAGTGTCCATGGAGTTTCTTGCCCGTTCTTCTCCATAGAGATCTACGCTAGGGAATGGACTAAAAAATGATCGCAATGACAAGGAGAATAAGTGCCTTTCGTTGTCGTTAAGAGGTGTTTTACACCCTTAATAAACTGGCAAATGTTTTTGCAAACTCCTGATTTTAATCATCATGTCATCGTCATCGGTATAAAAGGATGGCTCTGCACACCATATTCACGTGTGTGGAGCACCACTATCTTGTTTTGCCGTTTCTTGAGTACTGTTGACTGTATCGGTAACCTAACTAATGTAGAATTTCGTCTCCATCGTCGACTCTTTGACATCGTGAACATTGGCCGTGAAAACGACGTCAAATGAGTGAATGCAATTCTAATGGCTAACTCAATTTGACCTGAACGTTACGTGGTTTGAATGATCTCTAAAGTAATATTTACTTACCTATAACATATTATATGACCATAGGACCCCAACTTAAATCTACGAAGGTACTTTATATCACTAAAATGCAACTAAAAGTTATTTTTTGAAAGTATTTAGGAACATTCAGATGTTTTCACTAATTTAGAAATTCATCATTTCAGCCGAAAGACGTCCACTGCTGGACATAGGCCTCCCCTAAAGGGGGGTTTTGCCATAATCGCCACGCTTGGCAGGCGGGTTGGCGATCGCAGTACGGTTGTTACGAAAGCATAGAGAACGCTGCTGCCCATTCTCTGGTAAGTCCTTTAGTCACCTCTTACGACACCCACAGGAAGATATGGGATGGTGCTATTCTTTACGTCCGACACCATACAGACGAAGATTTAGAAATTTGATATTAATTTGAATTTGAAATTTGATTTAGAAATTACAATATTACATTATATCCCAATTTTTATGTCTCACAAACCGTCTATACATTTTCGACAGGAGAATGGTTATGCAAATTTCTGCTTTTAATGATCGTATCATCATCAAGGGTGAAGAGACGGCCTTGCATCCTTTATGTGTGGAGCAACGCCACCTTGTTTTCCCGTGCCTTGAGTACTCCATTCTGAGTCTGTGACCCGATAATCGAAGGATCCGTCCCCTTCGAGAGGAAATTGTGAAAATTGGCCCTGAAAACATTGTAAAATAATAAAAAGAAACCCAAATATCCATACATTTCTTCACTTAGTACCTTTGACGCAAATTACACTGGCTTTCGCTCTTATGGCCTTAACCTAAGTAATATGATAAAGGTAGGTACTTAGTTAAAAACAGAATGTCAGAAAGAGAAACTATGTTTATTTGACAAGTGCTAAAAATACGCTAATTATAAAAAAGCAAAGGAAAAAAAGTCTAAATAATTGTTTATTTAGACTTTTTTTTTCCTTTGCTTTTTTATAATTAGGTAGGTACTTATTATTAATATTAAGTACGTAGTTACAAAAGTCGGCTTATACTAATACTTGCTGTGGATGTCCTCAGCAATTCTCACGCCTTTGTCTTCAGTTTTTACAATGATACACATGTGTGTATCATTGTAAAAACTGAAGACAAAGGCGTTCATAAGCAATATGATAAAGTTACTAAGACAAATACAAACTTCAGATATTATGTTTATCAAAATTAGGTACAAAGGTCGACCATATTTTTTCGACGGCCGAATGGTTATGCAAATTCTGGTTGTGGAAAATCATATCATCATCGTCACGGGTGAAAACGAAAGCCTTGCATCCAGTATTCATGCGGGTGGAGCACCGCCATCTTGTTTTACCGTTCCTTGAGTAATGCTGTGTGAGTCTGTGTCCCGACAAACGAAGAATCCGTCCTCCTCGAGAGGACGTCGTGAATATTGGTCCTGAAAACAATGTAATATAAGTAATAATAATAAAAACAACAAAGATTCGCTCATCGTTATTGGAGGTCGCATATTTATGTATGCACTGGCCTGTGAGAATAATCGTATTCACATGTCTGTCACTGGTTTTGAATAAGCTTAGTTACGGTTTGTTGATGTTCGAATACAATTGTAACTTGCGAGCTTGCGTGTAAAAAAAATATTGTACCACGAATGAATATTATACTCTACCATCCCACTGCTGGTCTTATCTTTATTCCAATAGGTTATGGGCCCAGGACCCAGAAGCACAAATGCTAGAGCATAATCTATAAGTTGAGTGGTTTGAATATTAATAAAATTGTGTACTTGTGAAACTTACGAAATCTCTATTATGTCAGCTGAAGTTGGCGTAAGTAGTATTAAGAAGCTGAAAAATTCGTCCAACTACCCAAACTGGAAATTCCTGGTGCGAAATTACTTGGAGAATAAAAACTGGTGGGGAGTAATTTCTACAGATGTAGTAAATGCTGACGTAGACCGGCAGGCACGAACGACAATATGCTTGTTGTTAGAACCAGAGTGCTTTACCCACGTCTACAATGCGAAGACTGCAAAAGAAGCCTGGAATAACTTACGGAAAGCGTATGAAGACAAAGGTTGGGGAAGACGTATACATATTCAGCGAGAGCTTTTCAACTGTAAGTTAGAGAATTTTGATTCTATGGAAAGCTACATATCCAAAATTACGTTCCTGACACAACAATTGTCCGATATTGATGCTCAAATCCCTGATGATTGGATCATATCGATTTTGCTGGGTGGATTGACTGCTGAGTACAGCCCTCTCATTATGGCTGTAGATAACAGTGGACAAGAAATCACGTTAGAGCAGATTAACATGAAATTGTTACAAGAAGGAAGTAGACAGAGTAAGTTGAATACAGCGTACGAAAAAGTTTTAGTTACACGTAAAGTCGATGCAAGATCTAACACTAAAAATAATGATCGTAAGCAGAAGTTCATCTACAAGTGTTTTAAGTGCCACAAGCAAGGACACAAGGCGTCCGAATGCAAGGAGCGGATCAAAACCGCGAATAACTGCCTGAATACGAAAGGGGCGATAAACAAAGATAAGTGGTATTTAGACAGTGGGTGCTCAAATCATATGACCCATGATAAAAAAAAAATTGTTGTCTTACACACAAGTAAAGGGCAACATGAAGATCGCAGTAGCAAACGGAGAGAAGTTATTGGTGAAAGGACGAGGAAATGCTGAGCCACGAGTCGGCGAAAACGAAACATTAATTTTAGAAAACGTTTTACATGTTCCTGATTTATCCATGAACCTAATTTCGGTGAGCGATTTGACCAAGAAGAATTATTGCATGAATTTTGACAAAGGAGGTTGCATGATTCAAAATAAAAATCGAATTGTTGCAAGATGTCAAGAGGTCGGTGGAATTTATGAGTTGACAGAAAATCAAAATAACGTCGTCAATGTGACATTGTCAAAACAAAATGAAAATATTTCGAACATTTGGCATAAAAGATTAGCTCATTTATCGCGTAATTATATGAATAAAATGAAAGTTTTGGTAAGCGGTATGGAATTTAAGAGTACCGATTTATGCGAGCCGTGTATTCCATGTATCGAAGGAAAGACATCCAAAAGTCCCTTTAAAAAGCAAGGTACGAGAGCAAACGAGGTCTTACAGTTGGTTTTTAGCGACGTTTGTGGACCAATCGAGGAGCCGTCGTTCGGTGGTTCGAAGTATGTTCTTCTATTTATCGACGATTATACTCGAAAGACTCATGTTTATTTTTTGAAGAACAAAAGTGAAACTTTCGATAAGTTCCGTGAATACAAGGCGGAAGTTGAGAATGAGACAAGTAAATCTATTAAATGTCTGAGATCTGACAACGGCGCAGAGTACTGTAATGGTAAATTTAAATCATTTTTGAAGTCTGCAGGCATAAAACACCAGACGACTGTACCGTACACGCCGGAACAAAATTCTGTCGCAGAAAGAGCGAATCGGACTATAATAGAAAAGGCAAGAACATTACTGTCAGAATCTAACCTGAGCAAGAAGTATTGGGCCGAGGCTGTAAATACTGTTGTTTACCTAAAGAATAGAAGCCCCACGAAAGCATTGAATAATGCGATACCAGAGAAGCTTTGGACTGGAAAAGATGTGGATGTGAGTCATCTGAAAATCTTTGGTTGTTTGGCATATAGATTGATACCAAAACAAAAGAGACGCAAACTGGACATGAAGACGGAACCGATGATTTTTATTGGATATCCAGATAATCAGAAGGGTTATCGTCTGATGAATCCTAAGACAGGTGAAGTGACGACTGCGAGAGATGTCAAATTTCTGGAAAACGTCTTTCTCCAAAAGGAAAACGCAGAAAAATCGGAAGTAGTCATAAACCTGAATAAAGATTCTGTTACTTCCAGTTTACCCAACGGATCTACAAGCAGATCTGAACGCTTGGAGGCTCACGATGATATGTATCGTGATACTGTAGACGAGACCGTAGAAGTATCGGACGAGATAGGACCTGAACCTGTAGTACTAGAGCGAGTACCTGATGACGTATTGACTGAAGAAGAAGTGAGAATACCTGAATCAGAAAGAAGATATCCTGTAAGAGAACGCAGACAAGTCGATCGGTACGGATGCAATGTTATGTATGCTAAGGAGAGCAATCTTGATGGTGATCCATTAACTATTAATGAAGCGTTGGCGAGACCAGATGGTGATTTATGGCAAAAAGCGATAGATAATGAACTAATGTCACTAAAAGAGAACCAGACTTGGACGTTGGTGGATCTTCCAGCTGATAAGAAGCCTATCCAATGCAAATGGGTGTTCAAAATCAAGAAAGATAGCGATGGCAAGGTAACGAAGTACAAGGCTAGACTTGTAGCAAAAGGCTTCACACAGGTATGTGGTGTAGATTATACTGAGACTTATTCTCCTGTAGTTAGAAGCTCTACTCTAAGATTGTTGTTCTCGCTAGCTGTTGATACGGTTGGTTTATTGATCAGTGGGATGTCACGACTGCCTTTTTGTACGGCAAAATTAAAGAGGACATTTACATGCTCCAACCAAAAGAAGCAGTAGTCAAAGGTCAAGAAACCAAAGTATGCAAACTGCAGCGTTCTTTGTATGGATTGAAACAAGCTTCGAATGCTTGGTTCAAGGAATTAGATAAAGAAATGTTGAATTTAGGCTTTGTACAATCAAAAATAGAACCGTGTTTGTATCAAAAGCAGCTTGTTACGATGCCAACCTGTAAGCTCAGCACATCGTACGGACAAAGCGACCGTTCGTATTACGACACCGCGCTTCACACGTCACCGACTACTGTCATCGCCTTTTCTTTACCTAACTTCGGTGGGAACGGACACATTATGTTAAACCTAATTCATAAGAAATCAATTTTATAATTTTTATCTGTAATTTGTGAATCTTCCAAATATATTTCGTAACCTAAAAGGACTTAGTCATTGAAGAGTTTCCCGACACGCGCCCCCACACATATTTGGCGCAGCCGGTGCTCGTTACAGACTTAAGGTTTGGTGATGTGAAAAACCTAAAAATCAGGAAAACGCCGCATCAACTGTCTGGACGAAGAACCTATTGGAGGCCTGTCAAGGAAGCTGTTGCTACGCAGATTGGGACATCTAAAAATCGATGAAACAACGCTCGCAAGCAATGCTACTCATGTAAGTACATAAGTCCTATTATTGGTTGCTATATTTCTAACGCAGGGTGGTACTGTAATTTTCCAAAATTTTTCACCCACGTTGTAATAGAGACCTTAGTTTTAGTAGGCGCAATCAACTCCGCATCGCGCGAAGTGACGCCTTTCGTAATTTAGAAGATATAATAGAAAATTTAGAAACCATGACGGAATCGAGTAGTAGTTCTACACTCGACATGAATCAAATAGATTTATCAGATAAGATTTATAGATCACTTAGACTAGTTCCGGAATTTGACGGAAATCCAAATGTTTTAACTAGGTTCTTGAACTTGTGCGATCAATTAGTGCTCGCTTATGTCTGTCCAGAACCTGGGCGTCAGCTTTCGAACTTATCTTTGATCAATGGAATTTTAAACAAGATTACTTACCAGTAATCTTGTACTATTGGCAAAGTACGTGCAGCATTACCATGCTGCACGTACTTTGGCAACTAACGGAATTCCAAGTGACTGGAATGGTATAAGATCAACCTTAATTAATACATTTTCGGATCACAGAGATGAATCGTCATTGTATACTGATCTCTCTCTCTTAGTTCAAGGAACCGATTCGATACAAGTTTTTTACGAAAAAGTTCAACACTTGTTATGCACAATTATGACGTACGTCGAATTACATGAATCTTTAAAAACTACCATAGAATCCAAACGAACTCTCTATAAAAACCTAGCTTTACAGAGCTTTTTGAAAGGTTTAGAAGAACCACTAGGATCAAGGATAAGATGCATGAGACCTTCAACTCTTGAAAGCGCTCTTAAATACGCTCAAGACGAATTAAATATATTATATCTACAAAAACGAAATAAATCAGTACCAGCAAAAGAAAAACCACAAAATGAGCAGATTAATCCTTATAATTCTTGGTCACACTCTAATTTCCGTTCGGTTAGGCCAGCAAATCAATATCCACCACAATATTACCTGCAACCTGCACGACCAGATCAGTTCAGACAACCCTACCCGAGACCTACAAAGACTCAACAAATGTTCGGAGCCCCCCCTACCAACATGTCATCTGGCTTTCGAATCCCACTACGCCAAGCACCTCAGAATAATTATCCAAAACCTATGAGTGGCATCAGTTACCCCGTTGCGCGTACTCTGCCACCCACGAACTATAATGGCAGACACAGTTTTGGCGCTGAATGTGAACCGAACTTCAACGAATCGTTTAACGAAAATGATTGCTACTATGATTATAATATCCAGAACACTGACGTTCCTAATACAGATACAAGTAATCCTAACATTTTTTTGACCGACCTTGACGTTGATAATCGTATTTTAGAAGATGGACAGAACCTTCAAAGTTCAAATTTTTACCCAACCTCGGAGGACAATGCCCAATTAAATTTGCACGGTAAACGCCATTTACCTTATATTCAAATAAATAATCCACCAATAAAACTTTTAATCGATACAGGCGCAAATGAGTCCTTTATAAGCCCGGAAGCGTACGAAAAATTTTAACCGCATATCCCTCTTGTTTATGACCCCTTTTTGGTCTCAAATACCCACGTGACTACCCAAAATTATTACTCTCTAACTGTGCCCTGTTTCGATGAATTTAAAGATACTATGCCTGTAAAATTATACCTATATAGATTTCATAATTTCTTCGATGGGTTGATAGGTTGCGAACAATTAAAAAAATGGAATGCAAAAATCGACCTTGCTACGCATACTTTAGAAACTAAATTTACTCAAATTCCAATAGTTTTATATAATCCTGAATGCTTAAATTCTTATCAAATCACCATACCTGCACAAACTACTCAGTTAATCAAGGTGCCTACTAATATTGCGCAAGGAGACATTTACATTGAAGAACAATCGATTTCTGCGTGCTTCATCAGCGAATGCTTAACATCCGCCGAAAATAATCATACTAATGTACAAATTTCAAATCCCACGGATAATGATATTGTAATTTCTATAACAAAACCTATCTTTGCACATATTTATAACGAACAAAGAATGCCAGTAACTCGAGTAGATACGACCGTGAATACCGAGATGCGAACTCAGCAAGTATTATCGCACCTGCGCATAGAACATTTAAATGCAGAAGAGACAGCCAATTTAATGAACCAAAATGAAACTATGTCCTTGTGCGTTAATCATTCTGAAACGGCACACTCGGATACATCTTCTACATTAACTGCTGAAGGAAACAGCCCGATACATTCGTCATCAACCCTCACGGCTCATTCAGTTTTTGATGGAGGATCAAATGACCCGCAGTATCAAGAAAGTACAGCATCCCCACATATTGAAACCATACACACTAGTTTAGAAATCCCTGTTCTGGAAATTCCAATATCGGACGAACCTTTAAATAAATTTAGGAGGCAGTTACTCATAAATATAATAAATGATAACCCTAAAAGTAGACCAACCACAACTCAACCTTTTCAATCCTTTCAGAAAACTACTGTAGACATTAACGAACATAGCATTGAAGGCAGTCTTATTAACGCTGTAAAGTCTCACGTTGATCCAAAACTCCGGACAGCGATTCTTGTAAATCCTATCGAAAGAATGCTGAATATAATACCGATTTTACAGGAAACTTTCGAAAATTCATCGATGAACTTAGTTTTAGTCAAATATGAGGTACTAAACGTTAATGATCAGTCAAACCAACTTGAAATAATAAAGAAATACCACGAAGGCAAGACCAATCATCGCGGAATCAACGAAACCTACCTTTCGTTGTCACAACGTTATTTTTGGCCAAAAATTAAAACTGATATCACTAAATTTATAAACGAATGTAATGTATGCAGATGTGCGAAATATGACCGTAATCCAATACGTCAGCAGTTCAGAGTTGTACCTCCATCAACTCAACCGTTTGAATTAGCACACGCAGACGTTCTGACTATTGACCATGAAAAATACTTGACTATCATAGACTCATTTTCTAAATACGCGCAGGCGTATCTTTTACCCGATTGTACTGCACCTAATATATTAAAAGCCCTTTTAACTTACAGTACTCATTATGGGTTTCCTTTAAATTTAATTACGGATCAAGGTACCGAATTTAGTAATCAAGTAGTGTCAGAATTTCTCCGTTTGCATAAAATAGAACATCATATGACTAGTGCATATGCACCAAATGAAAACGGTATCATAGAACGTTTCCACAGTACGCTTTTGGAACACTTACGGTTATTTAAAATTCAGCATAAAAACGAGCCCACCCGAAGTCTTATACCGTACGCGTTAATCGCCTACAATAGTTCTATCCACAGTTTAACCAAGTGTAGACCATTTGATGTCATTTCTGGACATTTTGATCCTCGAAATCCTATTGATTTAAATATGACGGACCGATATCTTCAAACTTATATCCAAGAACATCGTAGTAGAATGGAAACGGTGTATAAAATTATTCATGACTCTGCACTATCCGATCGTATAAATATAATGACGCGGCGTAATGCTGATAGGGAACCTGTTTTAGATTATGAACAAGATCAAGTCATACATTTACGAAATCCAATGGCCAGTAGACAAAAATTGGCACCTCGATTTCTTCAGGATAAAGTACTTAAGAACTTACCTGTACACATTTACACCTCAAAAAGTCGTGGCCCGGTCGCTAAATCACGGTTAAAAAGACCACCAAAGAAATGACAATGTTCATTTGTTACAGCGCTCTCTTCAACTATCAGACTAAACATTTACACACAAAGTTAGAAAGAGTTTCGGTGCATTTAGACACATTTAGGCCAACCAGAGTTAAGAGAGGACTGATCAAATACAATAGGCACAATCATCAAAAGTATTTCTGGAAATTTAGACTACGATGACACTCTGAAATTTAAAAAAGCATTACGTATATTAAATAAAAACGATCAAACTATGTCACAATCATTTTACAAGCATATTACTTTATATAAAGAAATGACAATTCAGCAAAACCAGATAATCCGCAATCTTTCAATTAATCAGAGAAAATTGGAAAAAGCTCTTTCTTATGTCATGAATATGACTAATAATGATAATGAGCGAATAATTCATTACGCTCATCTTGTGCAACTTTTCGTGATTTTGACCGAAAATGTACAAGAACTACTGAGTGAAAATAATAGAACAGAAAATATATTAACCTTTAGTCGAGATAAATCACTTCATCATTCCATACTTTCTGTCAAAGATCTTAAAAATGCGATAAGCCAACTAAAACAAAGGACATGTTTTTTTTTGGTACTTTATTCTGAGATAATCTAACCACTGTAAAGAAAATTAACACAGATAATACTGCACAATAGACTGCCTAATCTCAAGTTCCAAGCTGGAAATTGCCTGCATTTTCGAGAAAATAATGTCCAAAGATCTACTATTTAGTGTAGATGTAGAGAAGTTTTAATAATGTCAATAGATGGCGCTGTGCTGAGTTTGGGCCCAATTCTAATTTATGATTACAAATATGCACTGGTGGTATTCTTATCTCTCTAATATAGATGATGCACTCTATTTTTGCACCGAATAATACACTGAACAGAACGCACGCAGTCAAATCACTAACTGTCTCAACTCTCCGTAGACAGAGTATTCTATAATACTCTGTCTACCAACTCTCTGACGGAATCAAGACGGAATCTATTGTGACATGATTGTGACATTGACATCTAGCTTTTTTCAAATGTCATTCAGCGCAGCGAGTTCCGAATTACGCTGAATGCATTCTTAAGTATATTTGCTCAAAGCACAAACATGTCGGTAGGTACACCTTGTTTTTCATTTTTATTCCTCATTATATTCTCGTAACCATTCTTATTACTTTGATTACCAAAAATGCGTTTCAGTACGACCATCCTCACAATTCTTAGTTAGCGCTGGGATAGGATAGGAACGTAAAACACGGTGTTACCAAAATCTACCTGTGTTGCATTGTGAACTAAAAATAAAAAACTTCAAAAATGAATATCTTTATTTTGCAGGATATTTACGTGATAAGGATTTAGTTAAGTTAAACTATATTTTATCCTCTTCCGATTAATACAGTAAAATCTGTGGTTGCGTTCAATTTGAATAAAGTACCAAGCTCCATACTAATTCAGTCTTGTCCTTTAGAATTCCAATGAAATCATTGACTTAGATATTAGAAATTATTACGAAAACTTTAACTTAGTTTTATTTTTTTACCGAGTCTACAGTTGTAGTAGTCATAAAGTTTCCTATTACATTTACTACTGAGTATCAGTTATATGAACTGTGTCCCGTTCCAAATAACAATAGCATTATTATAGTACCACTTGCACCCTATATAGCATCTAATTCTCAGGAATTTGTGTATATAGAGGCTGAATGCCCGAAGGTCAACTCTTGGCACCTATGCGAGCAGAGGATCGTCCACCAGATTATGTCAAGAACAGACTATATTCAAAAACTCATACAATTTCAGGAGATAGATGTAACGTGCAAAACCACGCCTATCTCTCTGATCAAGGAAGCTCTGATTGATCTAGGCAGCTACCACTACATAATTGCTTTCCCCAACAGTACAAAAGTAAAACTATCCTGTGAAAAAAAACTATACCTATCAGATGTTACGAGGAAGCTTTTTGGTCACCGTTCCTCAAGGTTGCAAGATAAAAACCCCAGAGATCAGTACAATCAATTTGGATAACAAATTAGTTGGGCAACCATTAGAACTCATGGCTCTACCGCACTATGAGATATTGGCAAAGACACGCAGTTTCCATTTACAGATCTAAGTAGTCTTCGCAAAATACAGAACCAAATTACCATGCAAGACGAAATATCAATCATTAGATATGATTGGAATGTACCATATCACAATTCCATTTTATTCACACATACTATTCGGTGCAGGCGCACTGAGCATTTGGTATTTCATTCGTTGCCGCCGCCGTTGAGTTGAGCTGCGAAAGTAAATATTACAACTGAAACAGCTAACACCGAGCTGACAGAAGATGAAAGAAGAGCAGCAACTTTTGGCGTCAAGGTCACCAAATAGTTGCTCATCTGGCAGGGGAGGTGTTACGATGCCAACCTGCAAGCTCAGCACATCGTACGGACAAAGCGACCGTTCGTATTACGACACCGCGCTTCACACGTCACCGACTATTGTCATCGCCTTTTCTTTACCTAACTTCGGTGGGAACGGACACATTATGTTAAACCTAATTCATAAGAAATCAATTTTATAATTTTTATCTGTAATTTGTGAATCTTCCAAATATATTTCGTAACCTAAAAGGACTTAGTCATTGAAGAGTTTCCCGACACGCGCCCCCACACATATTTAGCTTAAAAACAATAAGAAGTTGATTGTCGTTATTTACGTAGATGACCTGTTTATTTTTGGAAATTGTGAACAAGAAAAGCAAAAATTTAAAACCAATTTGCTTGACAAGTTTAAAGTGAAAGATTTAGGGCCGGCTAGGCATGTTTTAGGCATGAGGCTGAGGAGAGACAAAGATGTTATTTGTCTAGATCAGCAGCAGTTTATTTCGGACATTTTGAATGACTTTAACATGACAGACGCTAAGCCAGTTTTGACCCCAATGGAAGTCGGTGTCAAAGGAGAATGCCCATTTTTCTACTGACCGCCGTTGCGCATCAAAACTTTTTGTATGATAGTATAAATTGAATATAAAAGAGGGGTGATGTCGTACTTTCTAAGGAAAAAAAAAATATCCGTTTATTTTGTGGGGGTTTTAGTTGTTCTTTGATTTTCTGTTCAGTTTTGAGGTTAGTTTTGTTACGAACTTTCCACTAAAAGCAGCAGCCCATTACAACAGTATGACTTGAATTGACATAAGACACGAACAGTACGCAATGATAAGTTATTTATAAGCACAACAAACTCAACAACTATCGAGGCACAAGTAAAAACAAAAGTTCGCTGTTGTTTTGTTTGTTTGACAATTTGACAGAGACAGTTCACATATCACATTGTGATAGTGTTACCAACAGTCAATCTAAATCACTCTGACTGTAACTGATTTGTCAACTAAAGAAAGATTATTAATTATTACAGTAATATTATTTATAGGATGTGAATAAAGAAAATATGTTATTTCAATTGTGCTAATTAAACATATAAATAACGAGGATAAAGTCATAGTTGAATTTATTTTTAAAACTGAGTGACGGATTATGTCCCAGGTTTTAATAAATTGGCAACATTGATTTTACCGAAATACGTCATTTTAAAAAGTAAGCAATAAAATCCAATACCTACTGTAGCTAATAAAATACAAAATAGTAACCCCACATACGATTTCGTTCAAGTGAAATAAGAGAAGTTAAAAAAATATTTTATAATTTATGAGTTTATTTTTATGGCCATACTCTTTTACTATAAAGCGACTCTGATTGTGGTCAATCTCCTTAGAAAGATCGACAAAATTCCATAGTGATCTGCCATATCAAAGCTTGATAGGGTGTCTAAACTATTTGGCCTGTAATACGCGACCAGACATAGCACATGCGGTAAGTGTACTTTCACAATTCAATTCGTGCTATGATGAAGTACACTTTAAATGTGCGAAACGGGTGCTAAGGTATTTAAAAGGTACGTCTAACCTTTGTCTTATTTTTAGGAAGTCGGGAGATTTAGACTTACGAGGCTACGTTGATGCAGATTGGGGAGGGGCACTTGATAGAAAGACTTTCACAGGATTAATTTTCTAGATAGGTAAAAATATAGTGTCATGGGAGAGTAGGAAGCAAGCGACAGTATCCTTGTCTACCACAGAGGCAGAGTACGTAGGATTGAGTCAAGCTTCGAAGGAAGCTCTTTATTTAAGTAGTTTACTGAACAGTTTGACAGCTGTGGATAGTAAAGCGGTAGTAATTTACAATGACAATCAGTCGGCGCATAAAATTGCAGCTAACAAAATGATGCATAATAGGACAAAGCATATTGACATTAAGTATCATTTTATTCGTGAGTGTGTACTGGCAAACAAAATTGAAATAAGGTACATGTCAACTGATAAGATGATAGCGGACATTTTTAAAAGCGTTCACAGCCCGAAGCTTAGAGATTTTTTAAAGGATTTATCCCTGTCAAATTATTCTATTAAGGGGGCGATGAGTAGATAAATGTTTTGATGTTTTAGGTTTTGTAGAAGTGCTTTGTGTAATAGATAATTTAGATTTTGTTATGCATACTTTATTTTGTTAGATTTCTTCTGTTTTTGCACTATACTTTTGGATACAGCGTAGTACAGTCGAACACAGGAGTGTTAGTGATTTATTTAGTTTTGTGTACCGAGTATTGACAAGTACAGAAGTAATCATACGCATGTGTAATAGATTAAGGAGGCGTATTGGAGGTCGCATATTTATGTATGCACTGGCCTGTGAGAATAATCGTATTCACATGTCTGTCACTGGTTTTGAATTAGCTTAGTTACGGTTTGTTGATGTTCGAATACAATTGTAACTTGCGAGCTTGCGTGTAAAAAATATATTGTACCACGAATGAATATTATACTCTACCATCCCACTGCTGGTCTTATCATTATTCCAATAATCGTTGCCTTAACATAAGTAGGTAAAGATATTAACACACTTAAGAAATTTCAGATTTGTTTATTCATCATCTGCCTAGCCTTTTCCCATTTTCAGATTTGTTTATTGGTGGTTATTTAATTCAATATTTTCGACAGGCAAATGGTTATGTAAATGATTGCCGCAGATGATCGTACCATCGTCAAGAGTGAAGACAAAGGCCTTGCATCTCTTATTTGAGTATGTGGAGCACCGCCATCTTGTTTTACCTTTCTTGGAGTACTGTTGTCTGAAGCGGTGACCTGACAAACGAAGAATGCGTCCACCTCTGAGGGACATCGTAAATATTGGTCCTGAAAAAGACGTTAAATGAGTAAAGGAGCTCAAAGATTCAATTTTGGTGGCATAAATGGTATATTATTATATTGTCTGGTTTCAATATTAGCTTATTATTATTATTATTATGGTAAAAAAATATTAAAACGAATACGGACTTTCAGCATTTTTTTTGTCAGTTATGTTTTATTAGTCATCAATATTTTCGACAGGCAAATGGTTATGCGAATACTTGCTGCAGGCGATCAGGAGGCCGTAGTCTTTATCATCGTCGAGGGTAAAGACTACGGCCTTGCATCCCTTATACATGTGGGTGGAGCACCGCCATCTTGTTTTGCCGTTCATTGAGTAATGTTTTCTGTATCGGTGACCAGACAAGTGAAGAATCCGGCCCCCTCGGGAGGACACTGTAAACATTAACCCTGAAAACGATGAAAGTATATAGTTAGGTAACTCAAATTCAAGAGACTCAAGTTTAGCGACGCAAATTACACTGGATTATGCAAGCTATGAAGCAAAGATGCAAGTAACTGTAAAACAAAACGAAAGTCAGCTAACATAAAATGCGTTCATTTACTCAACAAAAGATGATGGGTATAAATGAATGGAGATGGAGAGGGAGATCAAACACAAGATGAATGGGTTGTATGAGGATTGATATAAAAGACAAGGCTGTAAATGATAGCATGACGCTTGCAGAATGGAACCCCAAGCTAGTCAGTTATAATCATCTTCTTGCCCTTATAACAAGGGGCAGAAGATGGTTATGAATAACTTGCTAGCAATTTGACAAACGTATTTGTTTTTACTGCTCCGCTAAGCACGAAGATTTCTGATCTACGATGGTATGCAATAAGAGTGATGATACACAGTGCTGTGGCTACGAGTCAAGGTCAACATTACTGCGAGCCCAAAGGTAGAGCAAGCTAACTGTCCCGAAACCTTTAAATTATGAAGAGCAATCAAATTAGAAATGAATGAGAAGATAGCATAACTATGTATGAAGGTATATTAAGGGGCCGGGGAGCATGAATTTCTCCATACAAACGTAATACCAAAATCATTTTCAGTTTGAGCATATTTCCACCTTAATATCCTGTTATTCGGAACAAGATGGTAATTACCTAGGTTTCTACATTTTCTTTTTTTCAAAATACTTACCAAAAGCGAAATGCAAACAAATTGAATATCTCACATTTTTACACTTTAAATACGATGTTTTCATCTCATCTGTTCTATATTAAAAACGGTAGTATTTGTAATATTGTTCAAATCAAAACATGTGTTATATTGTTAAGTTAAACAATATAAAAAAAAAAATGGAAAAGCATTGAGTTTTCATTCATCATTTTTGGTATTACGGCACACACTCAAATTAATCACAAATGTTCATCGGAAGCCGTGCTATCGCATCAAGCATTGAGCTGGGGCGGGGCGCCCGGGCGCGGTACAGAACATTTGGATGTGTTGAGTATAGTAACAAATGTAAATGTGTGCGTGCGCACCTCGCCACCCAGCCGCGGCCGGGCCGGCCGCCATCGGCCGGGGCAATTCGTTCGTCAATGTTAGACGATTACTTGATTGCATTGTGCGTGCGTATTTGTTTGCCAATTGTACCGTAATATTTCTGACACTTCTTGACGTATGCTACGAATTTGGATTTAGATTTGCCTTGTGATTTGGAATCGAGTAACCTACCTACCTACTTTATTACGACTTTTGTTTTGTTTACGGACTTCGATATTTGCTTACGATTTGGTTAAATTTAGGTTACAAAACAGGTACCTACATAAACATAATTATATAAAGGTTAGCAACATGGACTCCAAACGTTGGGATGTATCTCACAGTAAGTATCTACCTACCTACCTTTTTGTTTTCATCATTTTTTTAAACTCAGACCAAGAAAATGCCTGCCTACCTACACATATTTTTTCTCGTTCATAATCGGAATTACATTACACTGGGTTAGTACATACTGAATTAGATGTGTTTAGGATTCAAATGTCCGACTAATAGGTTTCATTCATAATCATAACGTAGGTACCCTTACGTTATGATTATGAATGAAACCTATTAGTCGGACATTTGAACCACCTACCGACTAAATAAATATTATGTTTTATTTTACAAGCTTTGATATAGTTTCACGTGTCCCGATGTTTGTCTGTAATCTGTAAGTAATCAAATCTTGCAAGTAAAATTTGATCCACTTCCCGATTACCGATTGAGCTGAAATTTTGCACGCATATGTAGGTACCTATATCACGTGACAATGCTATACGTGGCCATAGGAATTCTGTAATGTAACGACGTAACCCCATCGAGTATGAACTTGTTTGATTCGTCGTGACGAGTACTTTGTTTTTAGGTTATATCCAGGGTCTGATGATGGAGCTAGAAGGTGTCCATGGGAACTCCGTTATAAAACGACATAACCCCATCGAGTTGGGGCTCGTGTGATTTGTCTTGACGAGTACTTTGGTGCTAGGTGGTATCCAGGGTCTGATAATGGAGCTGGAAGGTGGCCATGGGAAGTCCGTAATAAAATGATATAATCCCGTCGAGTTTGGGCTCGTTTGATTGATCTTGAAGAGTAAATTGGTCCTAAATGGTAATCAGGGTTTGATGATGAAGCTGAAAGGGGGGCCAAAGGATCTCCGTAATAAAACGACGCAACCGCTTCGAGTTTGGGCTCGTTTGATTCGTCTTGATGAGTACCTACCTACTATCTGCCTACTACCTGCCTACTACCTGCTTACTACCTGCCTACTACCTGCCTACTACCTGCCTACTACCTGCCTACTACCTGCCTACTACATGCCTACTACCTGCCTACTACCTGCCTACTACCTGTCTACTACCTGCCTACTACCTGCCTACTACCTGCCTACTAGCTGTCTACTACCTGCCTACTACGTGCCTACTACCTGCCTACCTACTACCTACCTACTACCTATCTACTACCTACCTATTACCTACCTACTATTTACCTACCTACTACCTACCTACCTACTATCTACCTACCTACCTACTACCTACCTACCTACCTACTACCTACCTACCTACCTACTACCTACCTACCTACTACCTACCTACCTACTACCTACCTACCTACTACCTACCTAACTACTACCTACCTACCTACTACCTACCTAACTACTACCTACCTACCTACCTACCTACTATATACTTATGCCGGTTTCCTCACGATGTTATCCTTCACCGTTTTGAGAGCAGAGTTGATGAATTACACAAGTAATGCGCCTGCCTGGGTTCGAACTTACGACATAGGCGCGGGCAGTATTATAAGTACTAAGTCTATGGGCGCGGGACAAATTCAACACACGGTATATCGTCACATCCTCGTCAGCGCAATGATATACCGTGTAGCCTAAATTGCACTTTATTTCCATGCATTTTGTATGATATTTGAATGGAATAGGAAGCCGCCCGCGCCATGTCCGCGCCCGACGCCTCTTGTATTTGTCCCGCGCCTTACTGTTTGTAAGTCGGGGCCACCACCACTGAGCCACCAGTGCGTACTTTTATTTCAGATTTTCAGGCGAACCGTATACTTATTCGTTACATACATTATTGGTATAGAAAGAGTAGTAATTAACCCAGATTTTTTCAACAAAGCCTAGATTTTGAGTTAATCTAACATTTGAGATAAAAACATTGTAGACAGATTTCATAAAAACGCATTACTATTCTGCACATACACTAACGATTGCACAAAGTAACTAACAAAAATAAAGCAAATAATGAACATGATAACTACTAAAAAGGTAAACACCAAACACTATTAACACACGCATAGGTAAACACTATTCACACACGCTCACGCGCGGCTACGCAACGGGCCGGGGAGTGTGAAACAGAGACAACAATATTTCAACGTGTTTTTGCCTTCGCTTCGAATTGTAGTGGCGAGCGGATGGCGCCGCACTCTTAAGCTTAAAAAATTTGGTTAATAACACAAAAATACTTTTTTACAGTTATTTATTCACCAAGAACAGAACATTACATTCTACCTGTATTCCTCACGAGGTTAGTCGAAGGTACATACCCACATTTCGGATTTTAAGTTTAAGGTCAATTTAATAACGGATCATAGTTGCCATACACTACATATACACACACACACACTTTAACCCAGGAATCGAGGACCTCGAGGTGAGCGATTTAAATTCAATATTTTCTTATTTAATAACACTTAGTTCAATAGGTGGTGGATGATTATGACTATCAAAAGTCTTAGTAATAACGCCTTCATTGTTCGTATACACTGCAGCGCAGCAATTCCCTTTACTTCGCTTAGAACACTGCCACCTGGTGTAAGTTCCCCTTACTCTGTGCCGGGTAAACTTGTAACCTTGATACCAGAGGAATCGACGACCTTTAGATTCAACAATACAGCCTGAAAAAGGATTACTGAGTGTTAACAGGCTGCTTTATGAAAAAAAAACGAAGGGTAAGTGAGTTTACTTTAATCAGATGGAATCTTAAGCATATCCGTAAAGCTAAACATTTAGACATGAATATAAAAAAATACTATCCCTGAAGTGCATAGCACGTATTATAATGTCTTGGCTATTGTCTTTGGCATCAATATTTTTACTGGAGTTTTCAATTTGACTAAAAGGACCAAAGTAATGGTAAAAAGAAACTAGTAGGTAGTGATTAACAAATGTTTATTTAATTAATAATATACACGTTTTAATATTTTTTTACGATTTATTAGTACTTTAAACTATACCATACCTACAAATACATAAACTATGAATTGATAACAGCTGCAACAATCATCTAGAGATGGTCAAATTGATTTAATCGGACTCTAGCAATACACTTGACTTTGATAAGGCACTGAAATATCTGTCAGAGTCTGGAGGCCGCAACTATGAAGTTGGATTGGCTGGATTGAAACTCTCTGTCACGTCATTGCTAGCAATTAAAAAGAAGGATTCATTTGGTTACAAAAGTAGTTTTGATGTTCTTTATGATGCAGCGGTGATCTTACACAGTTTGACCCCGAAACCCCTATTAAGTATTATGGGAAATTTTATTGTTAACACGTTCAATGGTGACTACGTATTATAACGTAGGTCTTCCATAAAAGTTATTTGGTAATCTGTGTTATTCGGCCTCCTTGAATGGACGTTTTTATACTCTTTGGCATCTCAAATAAAACACGACAAACAAAGTAGTAACTTTATTAATTCTAAATAACTAAAATAAAAAAATCTCAAGGGCGCTTTTCGGTTAAAAATAATAAACTAATAATTAGATCAATACACTTCTTAGTAATTATTTTCAAGGAAAACCGTAATACTTCTTACTATATCAACAATGAAAAGAAACAAAACAAGTGCTTTACATATAAATCAAACAAAAATTATACAAAACGAGGATCAGTGTGGTGACTTTTAAAACAACTGACTACACATAAGGCGGGCTTTTCAGGACAAGTAGCACACACAAAAGATGACTCCTTCCGCTTTTTATTTTTGGTGCAAACACGACAAGGTTTGGTTGGAACGGCTTTCTTAGCGGTGTGTGGAAGCCTTTCTAAATAGTGAAAATGATCTATTGGTACACGAGTATTTATGTTGGCTGATGATGAGCGACTTAGCATCACGTTCCCTTTCTTTGGCATCATACACATTAGCGGCTCATTAGCTGAAAAGGAAAAAAAACATATTGATCATAATGAAAACATTGTATATGAAGTCTAAATATATTTATATATATTTTTTTTTACAAATATTGTACCGATTTTGGTAAAAAGTTCAATAACAATGCATTGCACTTTATTTCGTAAGATATTTTTCAGATAAATTAATCCCTACTAATAATAATATTATAAATGCGAAAGTAACTCTGTCTGTCTGTCTGTCTGTCTGTTACCTTTTCACGCCTAAACCGCTGAACCGATTTTGATGAATTTTGGTATAGAGATAGATGGAACCTTGGGAAAGGACATAGGGTACTTTTTATCCAGATCCCGATCCCGATCCCGGAATTATACGGGTGGAAACGCAGAGTGCAGTTGTGTATCGTATATCCCTACTAAATGAATTTTGGTATAGAGATAGATGGAACCTTGAAACGGTTGTGATCATTCAACATTGATGGTGATTGTGATGGTGATCGTGATGGTGATCGTGATGGTGATCGTGATGGTGATTGTGATGGTGATTGTGATGGTGATTGTGATGGTGATGGTGATTGTGATAGTGTGATTGTGATAGTGAATGATTGTGATGATGGTGATTGTGATGGTGATTGTGATGGTGATTGTGATGGTGATTGTGATGGTGATGGTGATTGTGATAGTGTGATTGTGATAGTGAATGATTGTGATGATGGTGATTGTGATGGTGATTGTGATGGCGATTGTGATGGCGATTGTGATAATGATTGAGATGATGGTGATTGTGATTGTGATGGTGATTTTGATAGTGATTGTGATGGTGATGGTGATTGTGATGGTGATTATGATGGTGATTGTGATGGTGATTGTGATGGTGATTGTGATGGTGATTGTGATGGTGATTGTGATGGTGATTGTGATAATGATGGTGATATTGATGGTGACTGTGATTGTGATGGTGATTGTGTTGGTGTTTGTGATGGTGATGGTGACTGAAATAGTGATGGTGATTGTGATAATGATTGTGATATTGATGTTGGTTTTGATAGTGATGGTGATTGTGATAATAATGGTGGTTGTGACAGTGATGGTGGTTGTGATGATTATGAAATTTGGCACATCGATAGTTTATAACCTGGATTCACATGTAGGACACTATTTATCCCTTTAGTATGATTCAGTAGACAGTTACCGAAATTTACGCGGGCGAAGCCGCGGGCAACAGCTAGTCTTACAATAAAGGCATGATAGGTGGTAATATGGTGGTATTTTTGCTATCTTCTTACAATAAAGGCATGATAGGTGGTAATATGGTGGTATTTTTGCTATCTTCTTACAATAAAGGCATGATAGGTGGTAATATGGTGGTATTTTTGCTATCTTGAGATTTATATCTTAACATGGTAAAAATACTAGGATAAATAATAACACAAATGAAAATTTTTGCTAATTACTTTTTATTTGGAAATACTGATAATTTTTCTGCTAGCTAATTTAGTACCAAGTTAAATAATATCGCATTAAACATTTTATTTAAAATTAATTATTAATAATAGAGACGTATGGAAGAAGAAGACACATGCTGCGCCGACTGCAGATAAATTGGGATAAGGGACAGGAGAATGATGATGATGATGATGATGTATCTTATTTGCCCATTATGCCAACTGATGTTTTTATATATAAAGGATTAATATAATTTTTAATTAAGATACATATGTGCAATGTTTTGATGCTAGATATCTCCGTAATCCCGAAGTAGTTTTGTCACAGTTTAACACTTTGTTACAAATTTTACATTTTGCGCAGCTTTTGTCTGTGTTTTTGAGAAAATACTTCCAGGCGGGTGAAGGCTCGTTCGTGTGATCCAGCTTTCGTTCTGTAAACTCTTCATTTTCTGAAAATTGAAGGTGTATGAAACAGAACTAGTTTATTGCCCAGCTAACAACTTAGAAGATTTAGTAATATGAGCTCTAAAACTTAGATAGTAAGTAGATACTAATTTTATTGTTTATTTTGTTTTGTTTTAGTAGTATATTAATTTCGATTTATAGTAAGTAAGATAGTGAAAAAATGGACTCATTGGATATATAAACAAATTTGATTATTTTATATGTTGAATAGGCGTACGTACTGCCCGTTAAACTTACTCTCAATGTCATTGGAAGCTTTTTTCGTAGTTTTTTTCGATTCTTCTCCGTCAGATGACTCCTTGTCTGCTGTAAAGACAAGAAAACAGTGGTTCAAGTAATTTGGTGAATAGTAATTCATATTGCGGTTTTTGTATAGGTTGGTACGACTATGTTTTTTAGACAAGAACCAATGCAAAATATTGCTACCCGAAACCTGAAAAAGGGACAGACTGACCCCTTTTTGGTTTTCAGATATTTTAATTAAACCTTATTATTATTGTACAGAATGGATGGTTCTCAGTACTCATCGCGACACTGCGCTTCGTAACAAAGCAAAGGGGATGCTAATGGTAAGTAGTTCAGTACGGTAAAGACCCTAAAACCCTACATCGATAGTTTACATACCTTCATTTTCGGTACTTTCGTACTCAGCCTCGAAACACACAATATTTTCGGTTTCTTCTCTCATTTGATGTTTTCCTTCTAAGTGACGTCGTAAATTCGAAGTATTATTGAGTTTAAACACTTTGTGATGTACATTTTGCAAACTTTTTGTCTTTGCTTTTGAGAAATGCTTGCCAAACTATGGAAACATTCTTCCTGCCATTTTTAACACGTCTGCAAAGCCCGTCTCTGTAAAAAGAAAGAAAATAACATGGTAAATAAAAAAGTAATGGCGAGTTTTATGGATCTAGAACAGTAAGATAAACTAGATTTTCGTGAAATGATTCGTCATTATGGCTTCGATTCCAAAATGGTGTAGGTAATTTAGAAAAAAAAGGCACGGTTACATTTCTGTTTTATTTCATTAATCATCATGGAATGGACATTATTTGTATGTAGAGTATTTTCAGAAAGAATATTTTTGTTTGGATTGAAAATTGATATAACACTGGTCTTAATTAATCAAACACAATGATTAATCTTTATCCAAAATGTCGCCATGTGGACTGGCATACAAATATTTTAGAGAAAACAAGTAATACTAACATAGACGTAGAAACAGTACTAAGAGTATTTCAAGCTTTCGTACAATAACATCATTACTATCAGTATAATTTCAACTCTTAGCTCACTCATCAAACTAGTAACATATTTATCCGTATTTAATGGGTACTGTTTGGATAACATTATTTTAATGTGATCGAAAATCATCCATGAAAATTGAAGTTACAAAATTCACCTCAACTTTAAAAGAAAATAATTCTATGAGGTGACTTGAAAATGGAATTTCCGGTTAAAGAATTGAAACCGTTCCGTTCAAATTCATAAGTGGCACTACAAGTTATTGATCAGATACTTATGGAACAGCGTATAGTTATAACGTGTTAGTAAGTTGCGTCACACTATTTACTTAGATAGGTATGTCATCTGTAACTTTTAACAAAGAAGAGGATTTTCTGGTAAAGTTCTTGTGTGATTTTGCTCCCAAGTGTTTCATTAATCCAGTTGTAGAACTACCTTCGCATTTTATCACTTTGTGACACAATTTGCATTTAGCACAAGTTTTGTCTCTGCTTCTGAGGTAATGCTTCCAGACTGCGGAAACTTTTTGCTTCTTTCGAATCGTCGAAACGTGGAAACGTGTATCGACACGTTTTCGGAAAACTCACTAATATCTGTAAATACAGGGGGCAGTTAATAGTCGATTCAAAACTCTTATGCCATTACTGAGGTTGTGGTAAACCATGAAGGAGGTGGGAATGGAATTTGAATGGATTTCTTAAGGATCGGTAAAAGTTTCCTGGATGCGTTTTTCCAGGAGTAGGACATATGGTTAAACTCGCGATACAGAGACATCGCCAAAACACTGCTCATCAGATGTGTAGCGTTTCAAGGAAAACAATGAAATGTTTTAGTATGAAGCGGCGGCACCTTCAACATTTCAATAATTATAAAACGGTGACGGTATGACGTCATAAATTGTAATGAAAGCGATCCCGAAGCAAATGAATATAATGTTTTAAAATGATATAGCACCAGTTTAATTTTTTTATCCGTATCACGTACGGGGTGCGGGTGACGTACGGACTCTAAAATACTACAATAATTGTATGTAAACCAGTTTAAGGTTTCCGTTCCGTTGGTAACCAACTAACAAAAGAAATAAAAGATCGCAGCAATATTGCTGGTCTCTATGTAACTCTATGAAAACGCTTTGTTATATTGAGCATCGACCGCAGACTGCTTACCAGTGCAGTAGTGTGGTGCGTTCAGTAGCTCTGTCTAGCAGACCGACACGACATATTATCGTTTGAGGAATGACTTTCGCGAAACTGAAGAAATCAAACCGCAATGACATTTTTTCTTGCTTTTATTTTGTAACATAACGCCATTGCAATCTGCAGTAACCATCACTTACAGCCATCATCATTATTTTATTCAAAGAAAAATTAACAAGACGATAATTATAATTAATTAATTATTTATATATAATTTATTTCTGTACAAAATGTTTATTCTTTTTATGCGCATGGCTATCCACCCTCCCTATTGGTATTGCCCATTTGGAGAATGATTGTGGACCGTCTTCGAGTAGATAATGAAATCGTCTACTGTATGCACTACAGCCTTGCATCCTTTTCTATGGTGTGTAGAACACATCCATCTGGTCTTTTGACTGCCCGAAGTCTTATGCCGATAAAATGTGTATCCAGATATTAAAATTAGCTTACTGCCTCTCGATGAGAAGACGTAATTTGCCATGCCTGTAAAAAAATATTCTGTTAAAAATACTGATCTCTGTTTCTCTGGTAGTGTTATTACTCTGATTTCTAAAAATATTGATGCATTCGTGTCTGTTAGAAAGGATAAACAATAAAAATGCTTTCGATGACGTTGTAATATTTATTAGATCTAGTATTTGGAAAGGGAAAGAAAAAATAAATACATTGGAATACTAGGGCAGGAGAACGATGAGAATGATGATGTAATGTTGATCAATAACTTTATGACCAGACAATTTTTAGTTCCAAACGTTCTATTCAAATACTTGCAGGAAAATAAGGAGTGAGCCCTAGTGAGAATCGCTGCCTGTTTGGAGAATGATTATGTTGTTCCTTAACATAGACAATGTGATCCTCCACTGTATGGACGACCACCTTGCACCCCTTCTTGCGGCTTGTGGAACACATCCACAGCGTCTTTTTATTGCCGAACGTCTAGTGTCGGTAATAAGTGTATCCTGATAGTAGGAATAACTTATTCCCTCGATTTGAATGTATGTAACCTGCCATGCCTAAAAAAAAAACAGTTTTCGGATTATTGTTTGTTTGGTATTGGGTGTTTCTCTCATCATTTCAGCCGAAAGACGTCCACTGCTGGACATAGGCCTCCCCCAAGTGTCGCCACATTGAACGGTCCCGTGCGACTCGCGTCCAGCGGATTCCCGCAACCTTCACCAGGTCATCGGTCCACCTAGTGGGAGGCCTTCCAACGCAACGTCTTCCGGTTCGCGGTCGCCACTCCAGAACTTTTCGGCCCCATCGGCCATCCGTTCTGCGAGCAATGTGCCCTGCCCACTGCCACTTAAGTTTGGCAATTCTTCGGGCTACGTCGGTAACCTTGGTTCTCTTGATCGCGCAAGGAAACTCCGAGCATAGCCCTTTCCATTGCCCTTTGGGTGACTTTAAGCCTTCTGATGAGGCCCATTGTAAGCGACCACGTTTCGGTCCCGTATGTAATCACTGGCAACACACACTGGTGACTTTCGTCTTGAGACACTGCGGTAGGTTGGACGAGAAGATACCGCGCAACTTCCCGAACGCTGCCCAGCCGAGTCGGATTCGACGATTGACCTCTATCTCGAAGTTAGACCTACCTAACTGGACCGTTTGTCTCAGGTACACATAATCGTCTACAACTTCGAGTGTAGAGTCTCCGATCTTGATAGGAGTGGGTGTGACATGGGCATTCAACATGACCTTGGTTTTGTCCATGTTCATTTTAAGACCCACTCTTCCGGAAGCTCTACTGAGGTCATCGAGAATTGTACTGAGGTCCTCCATGGTCTCAGCCATGACCACTATGTCATCGGCAAACCGAAGGTGAATGATGTACTCGCCATTGACGTTGATGCCTAGCCCTCTCCAGTCCAGAACCTTGAAGACATCCTCCAGTGCAGCGGTAAACAGTTTCGGAGATATGACGTCTCCCTGTCTCACACCTCGCTGCAGGAGGATAGGTTCCGAGACTTGGTCCTGAAGTCGGACTGACATGGTGGCGTTTTTGTACAAACACTTCAACACCTCGATGTACCGATAGTCGATTTGGCACCGTTGGAGAGACTGCAGTACAGCCCAGGTCTCGATCGAATCGAAGGCTTTCTCGTAGTCCACAAACGCTAAACAGAGAGGCAGGTTATACTATTCGGTCTTCTGTATAACTTGCCGCAGCGTATGTATGTGGTCTAAGGTGCTATAGCCTTTTCGGAAACCGGCTTGTTCGGGTGGCTGGAAATCGTCAAACCCGTGTTTCTCTGATTCTAGGTTTAATTGGTTGCCCATTTAATAAAAAAATATATTTTAATTTGCCTTGCATAAGCCAAGAACTGGGAGTCAGCATTCAAAAACTACTGGACCTGTTAAATTAATCAGAAACCACTTCATATGGTTGGAGTTCATTGGTAGGATAATAATTGTGATGATTCTCAAGTAGGCTATACGGTCGTATTTTGTATGGATGCCAGCCTTACATCCTCTCCTATGGTGCGTGGAACACACCCACCTCGACTATTGTCTCTTAAAAGTATTGAGTAGGTAAAAGTTATTTAAGTTATTTTGTCTTCTCCGGGTGCTTTGTCCTTCTTTTGAGTCTCGATAGAAAAGTCAATCTCTGATTTTAGTATTTCGGGTAGTGGTTCGTCTACATGGACTTTGTCTATTAAGTGCTGTATAAAACCGGAACTTTCTTGTGACGAATAAAAAGTTTTATAAAAATCTGTAGCTTCTGTTATTATATCTGCTCGCTTCGATAAAACCTTTCCTTTCTTGTCCACCATGTTTGTTGCCCATTTTGTTGTATTTTGTAGTTTTTTGTATGCTGTTTGAGGAGCTCGTGGCTAAATAATAGCAGCCGCTCGGGGCGATCTTTAGGTTAAGCCATGCTTGCCTAGGTTGGTCTGTGGATGGGTGACCACCCATTCATTACATATCGAGTTTCCTCCGTGCCTCGGAAAGCACGTTAAGCCGTTGGTCCCGGCTGTCATTTGTGATCTTTGACAGTCGGTACAGGTAGTCAGTGGCTTAAAAAGTCTGACAACCAATCTTACCAAGGTGTATCGTATTACCCAGTACTAACTGGGTTGTGGAGGTCAGATAGGCAGTCGCTCCATGTAAAATACTGGTATTCAGCTGCATCCGGTTAGACTGGAAGCCGACCCCAATAAAACTTGGGAAAAGGCTAGGCAGATATTCATGTTTATCTCAAGTAGGTACCTAAAGATGTACCCAACACTTATGTAAAGTAAAAAAAGATGCAAGTAATGTTGTATTATTTATTCAAATGAAATGGAAAAAGTAAGGATTGGTATCAACCGGTCCTAATCGTCCTGCATTGGTACTGAGTATTTTTCGTGACATTGGTGTTCGTTTAAAGAATTTTAAGCTAGAAAGAGCCGGGTCTTGAAAAGAACACGAGTTTCAGTGAAACTCCATACTGCAACGCACATTTGTAGCACTGTAATGGTATCGCCTCGGATCGGGATCAGCTACTAAAACGAGCTGAGATGATACTGATCCGTTGCAGAGCCTTTTTTAAACTTTCACGATCGGAACACATTATAATACACATGTAAATGGGTATTTATCGCGAATTTTACCTTTAATATAATGTGTTTACATGTGTATTATAATCTGTTGCAGAGCGTACAAGTGTGCTATAAGCGTTTTAAATAAAAAAATAAAAATATTTAAAAAAAGTTCATTCATTTCATTATTTCTCACTTTTCATGCTGTTTTAATTTTTGTTTTTTCATGTAACATTTTTTTTTATGTCAGTCTATTCTGTCCCACTGCTGGGCAAAGGCCTCCCCCATAGTTTTCCAATCCTGTTTAAAATTTGCCCTCTCCAACCAATCCGTCAAGAACGAGTCCAGATCGTCATGAAACAATATTATGTATTTGTAAATATTTAAAATTCGTTTTTAGTTGCCTTTTTTCTTGTACAATTTAAATTTGTCTATGAGTTTTATATGAGTTTCTTATTCTTTGGCAACACGCTCTATTGGTAGTATTAGTGCTGTTTATAAGGAAGATGATTGTGGACCGTCTTCGAGAATACTATTTGATCTTCTGTATGGACAACAGCCTTGCCTTCTTACGGTGAGTTGAACACATCCACCTCGTCTTTTGATTGCTAGGAGAAGTGATGTGCTGGTTATAAGTGTATCCCGATAAAAGGATGAGCTTCCTGCCTCGCTGTGAACAGATGAAATTTGCAAAGCCTGTTAATAAGTCAAACCATTGTATAATCTTATCAGAATGTGTATACTCGTACGAACTACTGAATATTTTTCTACATCTTGCATTTTTTTCGTGTTTTGCAAGTTACACTTTTTCCATAAAAACTATATTATACATTAATGACTAAGGCTCCGCGCAAACGGGCCACCGACCACAGCCACTGGTGGTTGTCGCGCGCCACGTCTTTTGGTACCGCGCAAATGAAGGTGGTCAGCCGACCACCTCACCACCGACCGCTCAAGTCAGCCGACTTGAGCGGTTGGTGGCCGCCACTAGTAGTGGGTGGCCGCTACAATTGGTAGCACTCCGGATAACTGAAGGGTAGGCGGGCGGTGAGGGAGCGCAGCGGCAGCGCATGAGTGGTGAGCCGACACTCACCACTCATGTGCTGCCGCTGCGCCCCCGTTTTAAAGTAGCAAGTGGCCGCCACCGGTGTGCGATGGCGTGTTTCGGACACTGAGCCGTGTGCGGCGATTCCAAACAAAACGTTCTAAAAATCATGTAAACAGCTTGTCGCTAGCCACCGATGGCTGTGGTTGGTGGCCCGTTTGCGCCGAGCCTTAAGGTGAATGCTTCAGGGTAGCCCGCGAAATTCAAATTTTCTTACGTTTTTGCAATTTGCAGGCCAGTGCTAAATTACAGAACTATATTCATCAAAGTCATAAATACAACCCTCAAAGTAAGGTATAAAGGTGGAAAAATTACTTTTCGAAGGTCAAATTCATTCTTGCACCTTTATGAACTTGGAGGGTTGTATTGATGATTTTGATGATTATATTTATGTAACTGCATATGTCTTACAGTCGCAAACAATATTTTAATCAACATACAACCTAGCACTGGCCTGCAAATTGCAAAAAATATAAGAAAATTTGAATTTCGCGGGCTACCCTGGAGCATCAGCCTTAACGTCATTTATTTGAAGTTAAACCAGTATTTGAAAAAATTTTGGAATCCCACTTTACTGTGATCGTATTTCTATGTCCAACGGCAGGAATAAAACAAACAGCTGGAAAGGGGTTGGCAGAAGCCCAGTCGGCTCGAGAAGTAACAAACGTCACCCCCTTCTTACCCTAACGGGAATCCTCAATTCCCAGTTTATTAAGGTATCTACAAACAAATTCATAAAAAAAAACAACAATTTTAACGGTCATGTTCTTCTGTATTTTGACATGCCAAAAAAAGTAAAATCATAGCTATTTCGTGCACTAATCATTATTTCACTCATTCTAATTAAAAATATAAAGGACTGTCGGTTGTTAATATGAAATACCTACTGGTGCTGTGAGACAAGCAAGTGGATAAGTACAAAATGCTTGTTTAAAGAAACATTAATACAAAAAGAAATACTTTAATCATTAGTACATATGGAATGTACATTTTCAATCCTTACAAACTTTTCAAACATTGGATTTTCGTTAAACCAATTTACTATTGGCGAATGTCCATGGTCTAATTTAATGTTACCCGTTAAGTCTGCGCAATCTCCGTTTGTATAGAAAGCAGCTTTACATCCTTTACTTGAATGCGTAGAACATGCCCATCTTGTCTTGTTATTGTAAGTCCTTTGGCGATGAAAGGAATATCCTGCTACTAGGAGCAGCTTATTGCCTCGCCTCGAATAGGCAACTTGCAGCAAAGCCTGTAAAAAATAGAAAACATTAGTTATACACGTCCATAGGTCCAGGTACCTTCTCCTTCTTGTCGTATCGAATACTTCTAAATTAGATAGTTTAAGCCCAGTAGGTGGCCACGTTAATTGCAGCGGCAGAAGCGCTATTCAGGTCGTCAGGAGTACAGGTAAACGGACACCTGGGACACTCCAGCAGATAGGGCATAGTATGGTCTGGAGCGCCGCACTCGCACTCGGTGTTGGAGGAACCAATATGACCCCAAGTACCTGAAGAAGCCATACTAAACTGAAAAAGGTATAATCCGTCAGTTTTTTAAAAATAATAAACAAATAAATTATCCTTGCTAATTTATATATTAACAGTCTGCTTAAAAAGTATTGAACTGCTGAAAATCTTGTAGACAATTTGTAGGTATATCTTTCACCCAATTGACTTTCAGTGCCTGATTATGTTCTAACTTGCCGGAAATAATTTCATCATAATATATATTGTGTAGACAACTCCTCTGCATCCGTGTCGTTGATGAGTAGAACACAGCCATCTTGGTTTGTTACTGAAAGAAGTCCGTTGACGATAGAAAGAGTAGCCTGATATCAGGATTAGCTTATTTGCCCGTTTTGAGTAGACGTATTCTGCAATGCCTGTAAAAAAAATATATCTTTATACCATTCTTTGGGTATACGAGAAAAACCTACACCACACATTTTTTAGCATCTACTTACGTTACGCAAAAGCATTCCGTGACTTTGGCACAGGATAAAACTTTCCTATGACGAAACTATTTACCACATGCACAGTAAGAAAGAGGTGTTTGTTGATTAAACATTGCAAAAGTCTTCAATTTTGTAAGATAAAATATAACATCTAGCGATTTATTTACCTGTATCTTTATAGGAGGTAAGCCTATCCGTCATATTAAACAACTTTTCTAAAGAAACTCATATCCGATCCTTGAAACAAAAAATCAAATTCCCAGACAACAGTAGACAGACTATTTTGATGCAGGACTATGTAGGAGGGCAGAAAATGATACACAAAATCTCTAAAATAAGAAACATTTATTAATTATTATAAAATTACAGGCTAAACACATATCTAACTAACAAAATAAGTGCTTAGTACTAAAAGAAAGGTCATTTAATGAGTGTGACATGATACCGATCTGACTGCCTACGTCAAGTGACAGTCTTGCAGCGATAACGATGATGGAAGTGACAGAAATGTATTGGTTTGACTTATGTTATCGAAAAGCTCATGTCGATTCTGTCGAAAGTCGTTGAACAAACGTGAAGCGCTTTTAAAGCGATTGTCACTTCTTTATGTACCACGACTATTATAGGGAGAAATCTACTGCTAGTTAAAAGAGCCCCGTTTTTATAATAAAATTAAAATTGTATTGTGATTATAAATTACAAAAGGCCAATGCTAAAATAAAGCAAAAGTGGTAAGATTCTACCTACAGTAACTACAAAATTGCCAAGGTGTTGACTTCATTAGTAAAAAAATGCTACAGATACACACACCGATTTTATAAGTGTTTATTACCACTTACAGTCATATAGTCTAATTTTTAAAATACACTAAATTAACACAGGGTGTAATCTGTTTGGTTCTAAGATATATTATAATGTTTTTGGCAGTTAAAATAGCATGCATAGAAATATTAGTAAAAAATCTTCCGAGCCGTTGACGACATTTATTTTGTACGTCAGTCATCCAACATGTACATAGATGTAGTATTGTATTACATCAAATTATAAGTTTTTTTTTTTAAATTAAATGACTTCCGTTAAATTATGAGGACACCATCGTACATTAATCAGCCAAAATTCAATATATTTTAATGTGAAACATCTATTAGCGCGGGTAATCAAAAAACTAATGGAAAATTCGTGGCGAGCGTGGCGATCGAACCCGGCCCGAACAATCCCGAACATTACCGACCTGTTGAAGCAGCTTAGGATCTCTAAAGGGTTACCTATTTGTAAAACACCTCTCAGGACTTATGTTACTAAAGTCATAATCAACAACTTTTGTTCTAGGAATTTTAAAAATTCATCATATTTTATTTCATCAGATTTTCATACAAAAATAAAAATATTTAAATTGAACGCTCCAAATGTTACAAAGTCTATGCGAAGTAAAAGAAAGCGATAGTACAATAGCGAGGGGACCGGGGTTAGGGTGGTGGCGGCCCGTAAGAGCGTTCAATTTAAATATTTTTCTCATGAATCTCAGTGTAGAGCGAAAGGAGCGTCTGCGCAGAGAAGTTGCTCGAAATCATTGGAAAATAGACTTTATTTTCATTGATTACAGTGCAAGACCGAGGGCACCCAGGCATGCATTAATGGTTGTGTGATTCCACGCTTAATTTTATTGACATTAAATTATATTATGTCCGCTCTACTTTTTCCAGTTCATCTGAGGTTCATGGTTGTGTACATTCATCACTTTCAGGATACAGTCGTCAAATGTAAAGATGCCAGCTTTACATGTAGTTTTCCGCTTATTTGTCGCACACCGCCACCTTGCCTTGCCATTAGGGCAAGTCACTTGTCGTTGAAATGTGTATCCTGATAGTAATATCATTTTAGCTCCTCGCTTCGAGTACACGAGGGTGCTGGGGTGCCAACTGAAAAACAAAGCTCGTAAGTGTTTATTCTACAGGGTTAAATAATATTAGCTGGTGATACTTTTTATCTAATGTAAGTTATCGGGAAGAGAGTTTCTTGTAGCCTGAGTTACAGGGTAGCAAGATTATTAGACGCAGTTTTCTTGTCACAGAGTTAGTTATGATTTCAGTGCCTAAAAAAATGTTGTATCTGAACAGTAAAGAGTAAAGATTAAAAAAAAAAAAAACAAAGTATAACAAGAAAAATAATGTAATCACTTAAATAACACAGTTACAGCTTTGGCCGAAATAAATACAAATATTTCAAAGTATTTTACTGAAATACGAGACACGATTTACAGCTACAGTAACAATATCATGAAGATAAAATAACGTACGATAACATCCATTTCCTAAAATAATTAGCAATTATTATTAGAACGTAGACGAGAAACTTTATTACACTTTTTAACAATTTACTGTTTATCCTATTCCTATTTTTTTTATATTCTACAATTATTTGTAAAGTAAACACTGATTTATGTTTTCTTGCCTCGTTAATGTGATGGGAAACCGGGAATCCCTACGAGTGTGGGAGGTATAAATAAACCTAGTGGAATCTCTAATATGTCCAAAGAGCAAATTAAATCAATCTTTATTTGTGAACATACGTATAAAAAGGTGTTATTTATACATTTTAGCTGATCTGTATGTTCGGCCAATAATCGGCATACAAATATAATATTAGTAAGCAGGTTAGCACTTTCTAGTTCAGTCTCCTCTCGGTCCCTCAACCGTAAAGTAGGATACTGAGCCCAGCAGTCGTGGAGTTAAACCTCTAATGCGATTTTCAAGTAAGCACGTAAGTGCAATCATGTAAATTATTAGCCGAGGCAAATCTCCAGGACATGATGGGCTCAATATTGAGCACTTGAAGCACGCGGGTGTACATCTGCCACGAGTTATGTCTATGTTTTTCACAATGTGTATTAGTTACTCGTACTTACCTGCTGATCTAATGAAGACCATCGTGACTCCCATTGTGAAAAATAGAACTGGAGATATTTCTGATCAGGGTAACTATCGTCCCATTTCTCTTGCGACTGTAATAGCAAAGGTGTTGGACGGTGTGCTTGATACTTGCCTTAATGACTATATACATCTTCATGATGCGCAGTTCGGGTTTCGTCCTGGCCTTGTATAACTGAAACCGCTATTTTTAGTCTCAAGCATACAGTTCAATACTATGTAGATCGCGTGACGCCAGTGTACGCCTGCTTCTCTGGGGGAAAATGGCAAGCAGGGGTATACTTGCGGAAATATGTGGGCTATTCCAGTATTGGTATGGCAATCAGACCAATCATGTGAGATGGGATGGTACGCTCTCTGAGCTCTATAGGTTGGAGTGTGGGGTGAGACGAGGAGGAATGACGGCACCCAGTATAAACGGGTCAGTGATACATTAAGTATATTTTTTTAAATACTTGGGTCATTTTCTGTCCGACGTTCTCAAAGACGATGTAGATATAGAAAGGGAGCGCAGGGCACTAGCCATCTGGTGCAACATGTTGATCCGTAGATTTGCTCGGTGTACGGCCTATTTAAAATCACTTTTTTCAAGGCCTATTGCCAGAGTCTGTACACGGGTAATCTATGGATCAATTACACCAAAAGGTCGTTAGATGCCCTGCGCGTCCAGTATAATAATGCCTTCAGGATGTTGTTGAGACTTCTGCAATGCATCGGGGATGTTCGCGCAAGCTCGTACCGACGAGTTTCATGCGATAGTCCAAACCAAAAGTGCCTCGCTACTCAGTAGAGTGAGAGATAGTCGCAACAGCATCCTGAGAACTGAAGCGGAGAGGTACTACAGCTCTCCAATTGTAATTTTTCTTGTGCAGAGGGTAATAATTGGTACTAACACTAGATAGTACGTTCTTTAATATTATATTACTAACACTCTATGGATCTTTTTGTGTCCGAAATAAAATAAATAATAATTCTTCTTCTTTCTTTATCGTGTGGTTAGTCTCTAACCTGGTGTCAGAGTTTTTAAGCCGCCCATGGGCCTCTGACTTGGCTTAACATGCCGTCGAGAAATATCTCTCAGACATGCTGGTTTCCTCACGATGTTTTCCTTCACCGAAGCAAGTGATAATTAGGTATACAATACGCACATGAATCCGAAAAATCAGAGGTGCGTGCCTTGGGTTTGAACTGGAGACCTATGACTAAAAAATAATAAAATAAATAATAATAAAATTGGGTTTTACAAATATTATGAAGAAAAATCTTTTGTTTTTTTTTTTGATAGAATTGACATTTAATCGTTATATTATTTTTTACAACAACCGTAGATACTTTTACAAAACTCAGCAGATAGGAGCGCAGATAAAACTAAATTTAAATGAAACGAATTTTGCAGAACAATGGTGCCGATTCCCTTGTTCACAAACTAAACTAAATTTAAGTTGTATGCATCTTTTTCTTTCTATTTCATTATGAAAAGGACAGAAGATAAATATTAGTGTAATCCTGTCAAATTTGTCAACACCTGACGTAATTTGATGTAATTTTAGTAGTCAACTTTTTAATCGCGTCTAAAACTTGTATGGCGCTGATTAATTTGACAGAACATAACTAAAATTTATCTTCTGTCCTTTTCTTAATGAAATAGAAAGAAAAAGATGCACTGAACTTAAATTTGGTTTAGTTTGTGAACAAGGGAATCGGCATGACAAACAAATTACCTATTTTATTTACCACCTGGGTGTATAAAATAATTAAAAATATGTAGTTTCTAACAATAAAAGCGATGCGCTTGCTAACCGAACTCGTTTCTCTTTTCCATAATCAATGATTATGATCATTTTTTAAAGCGACAACTTTATTTTTTATAGTATAGAGCGCTGCTTTACATCCGTGGTTATGATGGGTTGAACATCGCCACCGTTTTTTCGAAGCCTCTGATATTTTGTGGCTTGCAGTTATGCAGTATCGGTAACCTCTGTATATTATCAATGGATTTCCTCTGACAGTTGTGCCGTATGAAAACTGCGAGCTTTCTAAAACTTCTAGAAACAAAAGAAAACAGTTATTTTGGACTGAAAGGAAGATTATTGTGCATGGGAACATGGCAGTAGTAACAAAACCAGTAGGTGTAAAGTGTACTTATATTATATAAGTACACTTTACACCTACAATATAATATAAGTACGCTAGCCCAGCTCAAGGGCCTGTGTGACAACCGATGTATGGTTAACTGAGTTAAGATTCAGTCAAAACTAATACTCGTATGGACAGATCGAGTACGGACAATGTTCAGGATATGCTATAAAAATACATAATTAAATACGAGTATGTCGTAATAATTGCTGATTAAATAATTTTATTAATTGATGACTTATCTATGTACCTAAATCAGACTCAAATGACTAGAACATTAAAGTCAAAATTAAGTTCACACAATTTACACACAGAACATTATACCTATATATTTTGTAAAACTGAAGCTTTTAATAATAATTTGGGCGATAAAATTACATCATAAACTATTTTATTATTTATGTTCCCAGTTACATTGATAATACTCGATAAACACTTTATTTCTATAACAGACTTAACTATAAGAGATCAATTAACTGTAAACGTTTACCTTATATTTACTTACTTATTTATTTTTAATTAAAATTTTCAGGTACAACACGGAAGGATGAGGTAGACAAATATTCTGACTAAAAACTGGACTAGAATATAATGTTGTTAGTTACATGTTATGGGTAGTTAGTATTAGGGAATGAATATACGAAAATCATTTAAACTACAATAATAAATGTTCCTTTAAAATAAATGAACGTCCTATTGAACCTTATTGTTTTTTCATTTTAATGATTGTGGTTTCCAAGCATGGTCATCACAGTATTGCCGACGGTGATAGCAGTAGCCTTGCAGCGTATATGTTGGCTGCTGCACCGCCATCTTTGTTTCCGCGCGTCACTGCGAGACTTCTGCAAACAGTAGCGGTACTTGCCAACCTGCAATATCGGATTCCCCACATTTTACTTCACGATACACCAAGTATTACCTGAAACAAAACTATGTTAAGACCGCTCTGTACGTGAGTAGTAGGTAGTTTTCTAAATAATTACTCCGTTTTAATCAATTATATTAAGAAACATGCGCATCTTTATGACAATTTATTATAAAAAAGTTAGTATAAAATGTAGTGTTCATTGAATAGTAAAAGAATCTAGTAAGAAACAAAAATTTTATTTATTGATTAGTAGGTTACCAATTTTTATAAAATAGTTGAAATTTTGTTGTTATATTAATGTATGTATTTTGACATTTAGTGCAGCACATAAAAAGCCAATAGTAAAGGGATAACGCTACAGGCATTCCAGAAAAAGGTACTAAACCGATTTTGCTGTTTCTTCTTCACAGATCAGATTTATTTATGTATTTGAGAGAACATGTACAAATGTACAACAACATTCAATCTATTGCACAGTTAAAATAAACATATTTACAATAAAGAATGTCAAACACATTATAATTGAAGTACTTATTTATAAATAACAAGCAATATTTCGTCTTTCGTACATCCTCTCACACAACAAGTACAATAATGAAGTTGGTTAAAAGACAACATTCGTTCATCCACTCACAGAAACTCAAACGTCCACGACACAAGTCTACCTATGTCTGCCAGGGCGCGAACCAAGGGAGAGTTCGAATGAGACACTGTGAGTACAGATGGAACATCCAATAATCTGTGTCCACGCGGTCTCAGTTGGTTGGGCTGAATTTTATATATATTGGGATGAACAAAACTCTCACAAGCTGAGCTACTAGTTCCTGGCAATCAGACTCACCACGAAGGACACGACAAGCAAACGTCAATAAAAAATGGATTAATATGTCAATAAATCAGATGGATGGTTATGTTCTCCAGATTGATAAATCACTTCGTCCCACATAGTAATGGCTACTGCTTTGCAGTTTAAATTTTGCTTGCTGCACCTCCAGCTTTTCCTGGTTTTGTTACGCATTTCCTTACGCGTGCTGTAGCGGTAGCAATCTATCACCAACATTTGGTTTCCAACGTTAGACATTTCGTACTTTGCCAACTTCGGTAGTCTTGAAACTAAAAAAATAGGGTGACTGGTAATTAGTGTACGATACTTAAACACGTGATTGTACTCATGATAACAAACAACTTTTACTATCGAACCAAATTAGAAATCGCGAAAAAAAACAGCTGTTCAGTACTTAGCTACATTTTGACCTCGCCTAACTAGTGAAACAGCTGTTTTTTTGAAAATAAAGTCTTGTTTTAAGAAGTGACTAGAATCTTTATCTCATTTTTATAAAAATACATTAAAACAAAATGAATTTTATTAATCATCACAGTTTTCATACACACATTCAACTAAAAAGAACACATACAAATAAAATGGTATCTTTTGTTCTTCTTTCAAATTATTTTACTACATTTTTACCGTGGCTGGAAAAAAGCTGAATGAACTGTTTCAGAGATACCTTTATAATCTAATGACCAATATCTTATTCAACATTATTTTATTAACATAAACGCTTCCAATTTCATTCTTTGTCATTTGGTTCAAAATTCATCTTAAAATTAAGCAAACCAAGAAAGTGACAGTCAAAAGGTTCTGAAACAGTCAAAATATATTTATCACATTAAAAAAAGGTCTGTCTAAATTATGTATTTTTTTATGGAACTATTTTTCATTGCCAAAATTAATTAAATTATTTTCTGCAATATTTTATCCGGTACGATATAGAAAAACATGGTTTGATTAATCTGCCTTAATTGTATTGTTGCGGAAAGCCATTTTATTAAATTAAACAAAGTTGCTGTCTTCCCCTACGTATTGTAGCAACAGATATTTTGCTAAATACGCCTATAATGTGTTCACGGATACTTATTACTCTTTTTATGATTCTGGACCGGACCAGTATGACCACATTATCATTGTGGTGGCAGTAGCCTTGCAGCGCGAGTGTTGGCTATTGCACTTCCAGTGCTTCTTGACCTCATCACTGCGCTTCTTCTGCAGAGAGAACCGATACCCATCTATCACCAGTATTGGGTTCCCGCATTTAGACCGCACGTATCGGCACCGCCTGCGGTCTGAAAAATAAATTTGTTTAGTAGGTACCTATCGTGAATTAATCTTGACATGATTTAAAGCATATACAGCAGGTTGTGATTTTAAAAAGACGCTCATGAACACCACAAAAAAACAAAACTCATGTTTAAATAGCCATTTTAAAAATACAGTAATTACAAGTATTCAGTTTTGTAATTTTTTCTTAAGGATACACATAATACGTTGGATAAAATAATATGGTGAATATTATAACTTGATAGCTACACAAACTTTGTTATTAACAATTACTTCTCGAGCTTCACTATCAGAGTATAAAAGCTCCTTAACAATAAACATTTTAGTATTGAGAGTGAAGCGCAATGCACGGTCGAGTACGGACGTGTTTGCGCTGCTCGATACGAATAATATATTCACGAGTCGCGCGGCTTTAGCCGTTACCCGGTTTACGTCGCTATGAGTTCACAACCGCTCATAGCCAACGAGGTCTTGGCGTTTATCAAACATGCCATTGACTACATGGACGAAGTAAGCATCCTGCAGATCTGCAAGTCCAGTTTCAAGGAGGAGGAGATCAGCGGTCCCAAGCTGCTTCTGATCCAGTCGCTCGGCAAAGTCGAGCAGATGCAGTCCCGCCGGAGGGATGGTGGCTAGAAGTGTGTGCAGGACATCATCACATTGATGAAGAGCACCGACCCGGACGACGTGCCCGCTTTTGTGGCAAAGGAGCTTCATAAGCTGCCCCCAGTCACGTTTGACCACGTCGACGTCACCAGGTTGCTGAAGGACATCACATCTCTCAAGGCAAGCCTGGTCGAAGTGCATTCCAAGTTGGAGGCGTCGAATAACACCATTGGTGAACTACGTGCCGAAGTGGAGTTGTTGCGCAACGCTATAAAGGTACCCTGATGGCACCAACGTGAACACACGTTGCGGAGCGAGAAACGCTAGCGTCGGCAGTTTTAAGTCGGCGAGCTCCACTGCGTCACCCGCTGCTATCGCACGCTTTGCAACACGCGCCGCCGAAGTTGCTGACTCGGTGCCGGTCGAGGCAGTGACGTGTGTAGGTACGTCGACCCCTAAACGTGCCTATGCTGCTATTGTCGCCACGCACAAGAAGGGGGAAAATAAAAGCTGCTGCGTACCTGCCAACAGGGATTCGAAACAGCATGGCCCAGCAACGGCCACGTGTGACGAGGATGGCTTCGTGAAGGTGGAGAGGAAGAAGAGGAAGAAGCCTCCTAGTCGGAACCAGTGCGGAACCGCGCTGGCAGGACCCAATATGCTGCGTCCGGCGATACCAACGACGCAGCTCTATATGTCCCGGCTACATCACACCACGAAGGTTGAGGAGATCGTGGAGTATGTCCGAGCGAAGACCAGATGGACCTTGAGGGTCGAGAAGTTAGAGTCGCGCCACAACACGAATTTTAAGTCGTTCGTGCTGCGAGTTCCGACTCATCATATTGAGACCTTTCTCAAGGAAGAGTTTTGGCCGAAGGGTGTCATGTATCGGCGATTCCGCTAGGCTACGCGACACCACGCAGCGCAACATGATGCCGTCTCTTCGTGTTCAATAGTTTAATTCTCTTAGTTTTAAAATATGTATTAGTTTATTATTGTTGCTAATTATTATTTTGTGTATTTTATCTATGGGCCTTAGTCGCCTGACAATAAAATGATTATTATTATTATTACCGCGGGCTTTTCAATAAAACCGATAGACAGCAACCCGAGGATTCCATAGCTTTTTTTTATACAATAAAAAAGTACAGTAAAAGGTTCCCCTTTACCAAACCCTCGGTTCCCTTTACTGCCGGAGCTATGCAAATACTTATTGATTCTTCTGCGTTTGGTCGGCTACTAGTCATGATCGTGCCATCTACGTACATCCACCAAATTCTTATCGATAGTAACTGCAGTAGCTCTACAGCCACCACTATGACGACCACACCGCCAGCGAATCTGGAAACCGTTACTCTTTATTTTGGCGACGGTGTATCGGTATCTATTAATGGCCAACATTTGATTCCCCCTACAAGACTCCACGAAGGAAAAGGTGTGTGTCACAACTGAAACATAACACAAATATCAAGGTTAATCATAACAATGGACATGCAAGTATTTCAAGCGATCTTCAATATATTCGGGAAATGTGGGTGTACATCTGTGTAAGCCCACACCTCAAGCAAGCCTATTATAATAAACAATTATGCAAAATTAAGTATTTTATAATAAAAAATAGAAATGTATAAAAGACATGACAATCCTTCTGCGACAGTCGAGTTGTAAATAAAGTACATTGTTTATGTAGACAATTAAAATATAATGATGTAATTTCGGGTGTAAAATAAGTCCCATAAGACTTATTTTATATAAAAAAGAAAAATAATAATAATAATATGTCATTTATTATATTAAAAAATACAACAATTAAAACGCTAAAGGTTTTATAAAAGGTGAGGAAATATAAAATTTATTATTATTTCGTTAGTCTGTTCTGGTTTTAAATCTTTAGGTATACAGTTAACAGTCACTACAGCTCGTTCATATTTTAGTTACCCAAAAATGCTGAACTTGAACATACATACTTGATATAAACAAAAGACTATTTTAGAAATTTGGTTTTCAGAAATACTCTATGTAGGTTTATTATAATAAGTAGACACTAAGAGTTAATCACTTAATTAATTATCTTAAACATCTTACAACTAAATGGAATGATATTGTTAGGTACCTATTCTGTTTTTATTCCACAAAGTATTACATAAAATAAATTAAAAAGTATTATTTGTATGACCAACTATGAATAAGAAAGCCTTTATCATAAACTGAACAAATTTCGTGTCGTCATTACATAGGTAGGTAGACAGCGACACCTCTAATCCTTATGAACAGCTGTATAACATTGTTTTTGTAAGTCTCCCCTCTGCGGTGACACTCATGCGGAGGAAAGAGACGCGCGCGCGTGGCTCTTGACGCAGGTAGCATCGAGGTGTGAACAAGCCTAAGCCTCATGAGTATGAATATTATTACAAGCAACAATAGTACCGTCATTAACTAGTACCAACTTTGCTCTACAACCCTTGGTTACTTTTGTGCAAACCCATCGGCTCAGCCCACCTCTTTCCCGTTGCCCTCGTGAGTCATTTTTCTTGTAAAACTTATGTTCACCGACAGCTAAGTTCACCTTTCCTTGTCTCGATACAATGAATTGTGCTTTTGTGCCTGTAAATATATAATTAAACATAAGGTAGCTTTTACATAATAATTTGGATCTTTTTTTTACACATCTGGATTACTTTATGAAAATAATTATGAAAAATAGATGCAAACGTCAGTTGAAACGTCAGGTTAGAACTTTAATTTTTTTTTTTTTTTTCTGTGAAAATATTTTATTTGTCAAATAATTATTGCCGGTTACAAAATAAACAAATACATACACAGAAAAATGTTAGAAACGTTCTTTGTTACTAGTTTTCTTTTTGTTTGTATTTTACAAGTTTATTCGGTTAGGTAACCGAATAAACTAAAATAAGCTAAAATATTTCCAAAAACTACACAAAAGATAAAACGAAAGATTCTTAAAATAAATTCTTAACGCAAAATAAAAATAAAGTTGTTGACATTAAATTTGTCGGGTCTGTGTTGACATGTATGGTGAGTGGGGTGCCAGGGGGGTATGTGAGTGAGTTAGTGTGGGAGTGCGTAAGTGTGTATATACATGTGTGGTTATGAAAAAAAAAAAGAACGTTCGCTAAAAATGTATTATAGGATTTGCTAAAATTGATTTACAATATTCACTAGCGAATACTAAAATTATATTGCTTGTATGGTAATCAGCAAATAAAATGTTTGCAAATCTTTCGGGCACAGTAACTTCCTTACTTCCTTTATTTATTTCGTTTTCGATAAAATTTGTTTTTAACATTTTTAAATTCAGGAATATTTGTTATTCCTTTATCTTTTAGTATTGAAACAGTCTGTCGGAACGCATCTGGTACAGAAATAGTACAGTCACTTTTCACCTTTTCAATGCACTTGTTAAAGTCAATCTCCAATTCATTTGACACAAAATCAGGCACACAGTTGTGCCTGTCCTCTCGTATGATGCCGTTATTGGTTGCAATAATTAGTCTCGCTTTGCATATACTTCTCTTCGAACACCTCCTAATACAGGAACCATCTTTATTTTGTTTGTCTTTGTTATATTTATATCCTCCACGAAGTAGTCTTGACTTTCCTCGCTGGGATGTTATTATTACATGTCCAGTTCTATCACAAGACGAACCTGATATTGATCCACTTCCTGAAAAGATTTTTTACAGTTAGGTATCACTGAACAAAGGAGATGGTCAATTTACTTAGGATACTCTGCCTTGCATCTAAAAATGGATAAACACAAACGAATTTTGGTTTATTTTGAAATTAATTAATTTCATTTTTAATCCAATAATATCAGATTTCTTAGGAATTAACAGAAACATGTATTGTCCAGGAACATTGTTAACAATGTCCAAAACGTAAGTATAATCCAGTCCGCATTAATAAGCACTCGATAATCGTTGGGCAATGGAAACAGTCCGTGTAGAAAAGCAATGGTCGATATGGAGAAAAGGTAATCGCACACCTTCAAAATTCTTGGATGCTTTTTAGTTTCACGATTAGTTTTTGGTTGCCGGAAAATTTACAATATTTTTTATTAAGTCTTAAAAGTACCTAATACATAACTTAATGAGTCGTTTAACATGGAGGTAACATGAGAAGGTCAACATTCTTGCATCGCTGGATATGTATGCTGGATTTGCTGGCTGTTGGTTTCTTGTATGGCTGCTTGGGTATCGTGCGTCGTCGGCTGCATCTCCCTCGCCTTATTCTGCACCTAATTTCATTTGAACCTTGATAGGTTACAAACAAAGTCCGCTCGCTACAACCCAAGTTATTAATGATTATGATGATCAATACAAAATACAATATCTTGGTCTAACGTATGGATCCTCGCTTTGCACCCCTTGTTGCAGTGGGTAGAACATCGCCATGAGCGTTTTCTTGATCCTAGAGGGTTCCTTTTCAAACAATACCTGTAGCGCCCGACCCACAGGATATAGTTTCCGCGTTTTGTCTTCGTGAAAAAATGATCTGAAATATATTTTTGAGTGAGTAAGTACTTAGGTGCAAACACCGCCCATTTTGCCAAAAGCCTTTTTGCCTTTTTTGCTGTTATTTTAATTGAAAAAAAAAATCACTGATCGAATTCAAGCAACTAAAAAAACAATTTTTGGTAAAACCTGTATAATTGCTAATATTTGAATACTCCTCCTCCTCAAGTCGTGCTCCTCATTACTGAGGGTCGTGATCCTCCCTTGAAAAAATTTTTCCCCTGACAATGTTTCGCCATCTCCGTCTATCCTTGGCCAAGTGAAACGCATCATGCAATTTCGTTTCGAGAGAAGAGCTTATCTGGTCGGACCATCGCAAAGGGCTGCGACCTCTTGGTCGTTTACCATCCACCTTGCCGGTAACCATCAGTTGTTCGAGGTTATTGCCATCTTTCCTCGCTATTATTTGAATACACTATTAACATATTTTATGATACACAAATGAAGATTCATTCTCAATTTATTTAGTTATTCAAAATAGTTAAATTCTGTTAAGAGTCCTATTACATTTTTTTACGCAAATTCATGATTTTTGACGCAGTAATTTTCAGCAGCTGTAAGATATTTTAATTATTTTTTTATAAATAACGATAGTGCCATTCTCTTTCTTGTAAGTTGGAGTTCCATATTTTAATTTTTCTTTTCGTGTAATTTACTATAAATATTTTACGAACTCAGTTTGCAAGAAAAATCGTCGGTGACGGAACTTTGACGCTCAAATTCACACTGTTACAATCAATTTTTATAAAAGCTAAAATTACGAAAAGATAAGTTGAATGTTTTACTTGTTTATTGGAGTTCTAGATTTTTTTTAATTCCTTGTGTTTTCACGGAAAAAAACGGAAAAAAAGCGTAATTTAAGCCATAATGTCTTGATTCAGCGTCCATAATATTCCAAGTAAACTCTATTTTATCAAATAAATTAATATGATATAAAACTTCAATCTACATTGAATACGTTTCATTAGTTTTCGTTTGTCAATATAATACGACAAAATTACAATAAATGAAATTAAAGTACTATAATTCTGCGTCAACCAGCTCGCTCCTCAGTCTCATGTCAGTTTGGTCTCTAATTTTCGTCAATAACAATCGACAACCGTCCGGTGATTGCTATTATTATCGACTCGTGTACACCGATCAAAATAATTTGATCCAGGAAGTGAAAATCAAAAATTTGCGAAAAAAAATTTAATAGGACTCTTAATCTTTTAATACAATTATTTTAAACCAAAAACAATTTGAATAATTTATAAATTTTGATATCGAAACATTGTACTGGTCACATTCGGAAACTATATATTTCCAGAAATCTAAAATAAATTCTTCCACTAGCAATGGTAGAACTGCCGTCAAAGGAACAATTCGAAAGAAAGAAAAAGTAAGTACAGAAAGTTAACCATGGTACACCTAGGTGAACCAGGGGTACAGAAAATTAACTGTGGAACACCTAGGTGAACCAGGGGTACAGAAAGTTAACCGTGGAACACCTAGGTGAACCAGGGGTACAGAAAGTTAACCGTGGAACACCTAGGTGAACCAGGGGTACAGAAAGTTAACCGTGGAACACCTAGGTGAACCAGGGGTACAGAAAGTTAACCGTGGAACACCTAGGTGAACCACTTTGGTGTTCCATGGGTCAGAAAGGCGAAGACGTGTTAACCGTTTTCGTGTCGGTGTCCATCACCACCGTATAATTATGATATTTGAAAAGCGTCACAATTAAAAAATATGTTTAGTGTGCCATTAGCATGTCATTGTTATAAGAATAAATATTGTAAAGAAAGTAAATTGACCTGAAGCCGATTTCACACCGATAAGTATGATCACTTCCAAGCCTACATTCAAACAGTTTTATAATAAACGATTGTTTTACATGGTTGTTTAGGCGCATGGTTATGGTTCTCATTTATCTTTATAATGTCGTCCTGATATGTAAGTATGTTCGCTCTGCAACCCTTATTGTTATGGGTAGAACAGTACCATCGGCATCTGTCACCAATCTTTAGTTGCAAACAGTAGATACAGCCACCTCGGGATATCATCCTTGTTCCTTTATTAGATGTAGTGTACTCGAAACCTGAAAGTAAATGGGGTTTAAAAACTTTTGTTTACCAATGACTGGGAAAGGAGAAATAGAAAAAAAATGCGTTTAGTAAAAGTAATGTGTAAAAGATTTTTTTTTTAAAACAATTTATTAATTCTAGTCAAAGTCAAATATAACATTACGTTGTTGATACCTAGACTACTCGTAATCTAAATTAGTTTTTTCTACATTGTACAACCAAAAGTAGAGCCAGTTCCTGGCAGAATTAAAAAAACTGCACAAAGAATTCCATTAGCAATTAATGGTTATGCTTATTATTGATGCTTATAATTTCATTGCCCACTGTATGAATCACCGCCCTGCACTCTTTATTGTGATGTGAGGAGCAATGCCAACGAGTCTTGCATCCACGGTCGCAATGGCGGGAGAATCGGTACCCAGCGAAATAATATGTTGTAAGTAAGAAAAGAATATGTTGTAAGTAGTTGTAGTTTAAAGAGGAAGGTGAAGAGATAAATTTAATTAAGAACAACAAAATGCTTTGGTTTTCCATCTTATTTATTGTAATTAAAAAAGTATACAATCTTAAAGTTTTTACTGAAAATATTATCTATATTAAAAAACAACATGCACCCGTCACCAGTAAGGCTCTCGTTTTCAGCGTTCTTTAAATAACCAAATACCAATATTCAGTATTAGAGCCTGTTCCTGGCAGAGTCATAGAACTGCTCAAGGATTCTCATTAGCAATTAATGGTTATGCTTATTATTGATTCTTAAAATGTCATCGCCCACTGTATGAATCACCGCACTGTACCCTTTCTTATGATGTGAGGAGCAATGCCAACGAGTCTTGCGTCCATGGTCGTAATGGCGGGTGAATCCGTATCCAGCGAGCATTATCATACGAGTCCCTTTTTGGGATAGAGTGAACACAGCTCCTGTAAGAAAAAATATATAACTAAAAAGTAATATAATGAGATATGGAATAGACGAGAATTGATGAGGACATAAATTTAATTAAAAACAACAGAATGCTTTGGTTATCCATATCATTTATTGTAATGAAAAAAGTATTCAATGGTAAAGTTGTCGCTACAATTATCTGCAGGTAAATAGCCTTATTGCCCCCTATAATTTAATAAAAGGGAATGAGACATACCAGGAAATAGACTAGGTGCTTGTTGTTTATGAGTTATGAATTAAAATTATCAGCCCATGGGGAGAGCCAAGATAATAATATCATGACGACAATGTTACTAAAACAGACTTTACATTGACTTTTGGTTCTTTAATATTTAGGCAATAAAAACAACAATGTTTTCTATTCATCACGATCTACCTTATAAGTCTAATACTACACAGACTGAGTCATACTATTTTTCAAATAGCTGTTGTACGTGGTGTACTACAAGGTGTAAGGTGAAAAAATAGTTAGGTAACTCAAAGCAGTGCTAAGTTACGATTGTAGATCTCGGCCTCAAAGTCTGGTAACATTAAACACGTGGTTATAACACAGGTATTTTTCTTATTCTTCCAAACGAACAACACACAAAATTACAGACACAAGTCGAACCCAACACAATTTTATGTAGTTTGGAAAAAGCCAGATGGATGATACACGTATAAAGTGAGGTTTGACACGACATTTTTTTAATGATTCATTATTAATGGTTATGATTATTTTTAACTTTAATGATCAAATTCTCCAGTGTGAACACAACAGCTTTGCAGCCTTTAGAGTTATGAGTCGAGCAGATCCAGCGCGTCTTCAGCCCACTGACACTTTGGCGGGTAAATCGGTATCCATCCAGTACTAATACTACACCCCCTCTCTGACTTCGAGAGAATACAGCTTCCTGCATACCTAGGTAAATCATAAAAACAAATATTGTAAAAGGTTAAAGTGATAATGAAAACAATCCGCAAGAGCTATATTATAGCTGATTAAGTACATGTCATAAAAGTCAAAAATGCATCAATAAATACTTATTCTGAGAGGAATCCTATGCAAGAAAAAGGAGTAGATAATAGCGTGATGGGCGTCCGGTTCCGGTTGTCAAAGTCGTAACAGTGTCGTAAAAGTGCTCCCGATTTATAATTAAAATAATAGTGAAAAAACATCGATAGACTTCTTAGGTACAGTGAATCGTCTATAAATAGCCACAACGCAACTGAATTTCAAATCAATTACGCTAGAACAAAGAAGTCAGAAGAATAATAACACGATTAGTCTCGGCTTAGCAGTTTCGAGGTTAGAAAAAGTCATAGTCACCATAGTTGCAAGCGACGTCAACTTGACATTCGTGCCAACTTTACAGAGCCAAAATATCACGTCACGTCTCGTTTCACACAGTGCTACCAACAAACGAAAAAAGTTTTTAGAGACCGAGGCTTTTGGGACAAGTACAAAACTTACGTTTCGTTTTACGATGAACACCAAACTGTCAGAAGAAATGTCACTGCTATTTGAAAAAATGAAGGAAGAATTACAGAAACAGACGATGGCAATAACAGAGAATATAACCTCAGTAATCCTCAAGAAAGTTGATGAGAAAATTGAACCGATTATAAAAGAAAACGAGAGACTAAAACTACAAGTAGACCAACTAAGCAATAAAATAGAACACCTTGAACTTAGCAGTAGAAGAAACAATATTGTAATCCACGGAGTTCCTAAACCACCCAATGAAGGGGAAGAGGACTTGGTGTCCTTAACCGTAAAAACAATTACAGACCTCGACGTACCATTGGAACATAGTGAAATCAACAGAATCCAACGACTTGGAAAGAATGTGAGCAATGATAAGGTTAGACCCATTCTTGTCTCAACTACAACACTTCAGAAGAAAATACAAATACTGAGAAATAAAAAGAAAACTAAGCCAAACATGTATATCACACACGATTATTCCAAGAAAGTATTATCGGAAAGAAAAACCAATAAAGCTAACCAAAATGAAAAAAGGAAGAGACAAGAATCAGAAACACTAAGCCCCAAGTCCTTTCGCGAAACTAACTCCGACGCTAAAATCAAAAAGATGGATGCATTTCAACTCATGCGAGGAAGAACAAACTCTCTATCAGGATCGCATACAAGCAAAAACTAATAAAAACAAAGGACCGGAAACCAAACCAACAAAAATAAACCAAAACCAGTTACAAAACAAAAGAAATCTCCCACCACGGCCGGTCACCGAGGGAGATCAAGACCAACACCCTCTAGCAAAACTTGAAGAACACTTGTTTATTGCAACATTGAATACTAGAACACTTAGAACCCCAGAGTCCTTACTAGAATTGGAGTTAGCCCTAGAAAATATAAAATGGGATATCATAGGTATAAGTGAAATGAGAAGAGCCTGTGAAGCAATAGAAGAACGCTCAGGCTATATACTTTATGCAAAAGGAAAGCCAGGAGGACAACGAGGTGTCGGCTTCCTTATAAAAAACTCACTTGAAAAAGCATGTAAAAGATTTTATTGGAGTGTCGGACAGAATAGTGATCCTAAATATTAATATACCCAGCTATAAAAAGACCTGGTCCATAATACAGATTTATGCACCAACTGAACAAGCAAATAAACTAGAACTTCAAGCATTTTATGACAAACTGTCAGAAGTACTAGCAACATTTTCAAACAATTATATTATTTTAATGGGAGACTTCAACGCACAAGTTGGAGCAAAACAGAGTCCTGAGGAAAGAATAATTGGAGACTATGGACATGGGAAAAGAAGCATAAATGGCCAAAAACTCATAGACCTTTTACTAGAACAAAATTTATATCTCCTAAACAGCCTATTCAAAAAGAGCAAGAACAACAAATGGACTTGGAGGTCTCCAGACGGCAATCATAGAAATGAAATAGACTATATTATTAGTAACAACATAAAATCATTTACGGATACATCAGTCTTACACAAATTAAACTTTAATACGGACCACCGCTTAGTTAGAAGCTCTCTAAAATTAAAACCCTCAAAAATATCCAGAAAACATATAAAAAATATAACAAATATCCTACATCAAGAAAATTACAAAGAAATTTCTCAATCCCTGGCAAGAAATCAATTAGAGTTAACAAATGACGACACGGGAATCGAAGTAAACTACAACATGTTAGAGAAACAATTAAAAATTCGCACTGAAAAGAAACTCAGAAAACATAAATATGAATTAAGCCAGAAAACACTACAGCTAATTGAAGAAAGGAAGCGTCTCTTATCAGGGCCCTTCAAAAAGAGTAGTATCAAGCAAATAACAGAAATTAGCAAGGACATAAAAGAAAACATCAGGAAAGATCGAAGACATAATAGACTACATACTCTCGAAAGGCATATAATTAAAACAGGGGGAGTACGCAAAGCTTGGAAAGAATTAAGAGAAGTAAATAAGGAATGGATACCAAAGGTAAAAAGGAAAAATATTACTGTGACAAAAAGAGTAGACATAATTGAAACAGCAACACAATTTTATAGAGACCTATACGCAGACTATGACCCCTTACTTCATTCAGCCAGTGGAAATTTGTCACAACTCCGCTTAACTGAATTTGAACCCGAACCAGAAATATTACAAAGGGAGGTAGAGATAGCAATTAGTAGTCAAAAGATGGAAAAAGCACCAGGCCCTGATAAAATCTCCAACGAACTGCTGAAAGGAACCGAAAAAGAACTAGCTCCTATACTAACTAAATTATTTAACAGAATTATGTTTACTCAGTACATTCCGCCACAATGGGAAACTTCACACGTTATTCTGCTTCATAAAAAAGGGCCGAAAGATGACATAAGCAATTACAGGCCTATAAGCCTTATGTCCAACTTGTACAAGATATTCTTGAAAGAATAAGTCGGAAATTGGAGGACAACCAACCAATAGAACAAGCCGGCTTTAGGAGAAAATTCTCAACATTAGATCACATACACACAGTGAAACAGATAATGCAGAAATACAACGAGTATAATAAAACACTGTACATGGCGTTTATAGACTACAACAAAGCGTTTGATAGCATAAGTCACGAAGCTATATGGGAGAGTCTGGCTACCCAAGGCATACCCAGAATATATATTGACATAATAAAAACGATTTACTCAAACAGCAAAGCAAAAATACAGCTAGAAGAGACAGGGCCCGAGTTTAAAGTGAGGAGAGGCGTCAGACAAGGCGACCCAATGTCACCCAAATTATTCTCTGCAGTCCTGGAAAATATATTCCGGAAACTGGATTGGTCACACATGGGTCTCAACATCGATGGTCAGAAACTAAATCACCTCAGATTCGCAGACGACATAGTCCTATTCGAGGAAAATCCAAGTAATCTTGAGCTTATGATCCAAGCTTTAAACAAAGAAAGTGCTTTGGTGGGATTGTCCATGAACACAACAAAAACAAAACTGTTAACCAATTCGGAAAAAAAAACAATAAAGCTAGATTCAAAACCACTTGAGTATGTAGAAGAATACACATATCTAGGCCAAATAATATCACCAAAAGATCAAACCAGCAAAGAAGTTAACACAAGAATAGCAAGTGGTTGGAGAAAGTACTGGTCACTAAAAGAGATCATAAAATCCAGAGACTTAGGAATGGCTTTAAAGAGAAAAGTTTTCAACATCTGCATACTACCTTGTATAACATACGGATGCGAAACATGGGCACTGACAAAACAACACAGAAACAAATTGCAATACTGTCAAAGAGCCATGGAAAGGAGCATGACAAATATACGAAAAGTAGATCATGTGAGAAATGAACAACTGAGAGCAAAAACTAAGCTACCGGACATCTTGACCAGAATTGATCAACAAAAATGGAGGTGGACTGGCCACATGATGAGAGCAAATATAGATAAATGGAGTAAAGTAATACCCTAGGGATAATAAACGTAGTAAAGGGAAACAGAAAAGAAGATGGGAAGATGAGCTTAAACAAACGGCGGGTCCCAATTGGAGGAGAGTGGCTCGTGACAAAAACCAGTGGAAAGAGCTAGAGGAGGCCTTTGCCAAAAGGCACACTGAATTGAGGGACATAACAACATATTATAGTGAAACAAAAACAATTCAGAATAAAGGGCAATTTATTATTATTTCGTTTATTCATTCAAATTCTTACTTAATTACATTTTTAAGTATTTCATAAAATAAAAGCACAAAAAAAAAACACTTAAAAATATAAAAAAATAGAGGTCCACCCGGTGTCGGGAGCAGGGTCCAAGCCACCGGTGGTTAGGGCTGCAGAGACAGGAACCTCCTCACAATGCGAGCCGTATCGAGGAGTACTGCCTTCTGAATCAGGCCCTTGATCCAACCGCCTAAAGAGAGCTTCGATAGATGGTCATCGAAGCTCTTGGCTATAAGGCCATTGGCCATATTATTATTATTATAATAGCGTGATGATTGACAGGGGAGAATGGAAGAAATAACGTGTTGTGACCACAGATAATATGAGACAAGGGGTGGAAGATGAAGAGGATGATAGAAAAAAATAGGGTAAGCAGTTTGTTAGTTTTGTTTTAGGCTTTAATCAGTCATTGGGATTATTATATTCAGAATGCTGGTAAAGCAAGAGGTTCTATTTTTGGTACGAAAACTCAAACTATTGTGATGTTTACCTACCATTTCTTTGAAATTAAATAAGGTACTATATTTTACTTTACAAATGCTCTATTCCTGAGGTAAATCCCATACAAATAATATAATATTACATACGTTTACAAGGACACTACAGCATTACGATTTTTTTTTAAATCTTTATTTATTTTAAGGGGTTTTATCACATAGTGGTAATTTCACCCCCATAACAACTACACTAAACTACTTAAACTAAACAAAAGGTTTTTATAAAAGAAAAATATTAATAACAATTTATTTCCTCCAATCAAAGCCAAACATTACATTACGTTGTAAATACCTAGACTACTCGTAATCTAAATTAGTTTTTTTAATGTACAACACACAAGGACTCTCATTAGCAATTAATGGTTATGCTTATTATTGATGCTTATAATTTCATCGCCCACTGTATGAATCACCGCCCTGCACTCTTTAGTGTGATGTGAGGAGCAATGCCAACGAGTCTTGCATCCTTGGTCGCGATGGCGGGAGTATCGGTACCCAGCGAGTATTATCATGCGGTTCCCTCTTTGAGATACAGCGAACACAGCTCCTGTAGGAAAGAATATAATATATAACCTTACAATTTGTCATTTAAAGAGGAAGGTGAAGATCTAAATTTAATTAAGAACAACAAAATGCTTTGGTTATCCATCTTATTTATTGTATTTAAAAAAGTATGCATTCGAAAAGTTTTTATTAAAAATATCTATATATTAAAAAAACAACATTAACCCGTCACCAGTAAGGCTCTCGTTTTCAGCATTCTTTAAAAAAACAATTATCTACACGAGACGATGGTTGGTATGGTATTGGTTATTAAATATGACGCAAAGGACGGAAAGGGCCTCCTAATTAAATTAAAAACTAATGAGTAGGTACACGTTGGCACACGTTGTTATCTTTTTTTTTTCATTACAATATGGGCCTGCTCTTGACCTCGATCACGCCTGATGGAAAGCGATGGATGAGATCTATGATGTGCCCAGAAGGAAATTTAAATTGTAGGATTATTTTTACATTACGTAATATTCTTATTGTTTAGTCTTTATTGCTGTAACTGTGGACAGTACAACACCAACAGCTGCTGAAATATGCAGCAGGCTCTTGATGTAGCCACCTGAAAAGACAAATGCTGAGATTCACAGAGCGCAGTTTATCTTTATCCATGCTAAGTTCTTTCAGAAGTAGTTCATTATGAAAGAACTTTTTTAATTTTGTAATGTTCAAATTCAAATTAAATGCCCGATCATAGTCGCTTACTTCTAGGAATATGCACATTTTCTTCAAAAAAAGTAGTTTAATCCAGAAGCGATTCCTTTTAGTATGAAACGTTACTGCTATTGTCGTAGTACTTGAGTATCACATACACACAAAACGAACGAATATTTAAATTATAAATTTAATAAATAAACAATAATACCAAAAAAAAACGCAATAATAATTTATTTATAATGATAATAATAATATATGTATAATTTAAATAAATATTAATGTATAAATCCAATATATGAGTAGTAAAAATTATATGTACACAATTAGTTATCAGCCTACCTACGTACACAAAACGAAAGAGTAATTTAGAAATTTGATATTAATTTGAATTTGAAATTTGATTTAGAAATTACAATATTACATTATATCCCAATTTTTATGTCTCACAAACCGTCTATACATTTTCGACAGGATAATGGTTATGCAAATTTCTGCTTTTAATGATCGTATCATCATCAAGGGTGAAGACGACGGCCTTGCATCCTTTATGTGTGGAGCAACGCCACCTTGTTTTCCCATGCCTTGAGTACTCCATTCTGAGTCTGTGACCCGATAATCGAAGGATCCGTCCCCCTCGAGAGGAAATTGTGAAAATTGGCCCTGAAAACATTGTAAAATAATAAAAAGAAACCTAAATATTCATACATTTCTTCACTTAGTACCTTTGACGCAAATTACACTGGCTTTCGCTCTTATGGCCTTAACCTAAGTAATATGATAAAGGTAGGTACTTAGTTAAAAACAGAATGTCAGAAAGAGAAACTATGTTTATTTGACAAGTGCTAAAAATACGCTAATTATAAAAAAGCAAAGGAAAAAAAAGTCTAAATAAACAAGGTAGGTACTTATTATTAATATTAAGTACGTAGTTACAAAAGTCGGCTTATACTAATACTTCCTGTGGATGTCCACAGCAAGTCTCACGCCTTTGTCTTCAGTTTTTACAATGATACACATGTGTGTATCATTGTAAAAACTGAAGGCAAAGGCGTTCATAAGCAATATGATAAAGTTACTAAGACAAATACAAACTTCAGATATTATGTTTATCAAAATTAGGTACAAAGGTCGACCATATTTTTTCGACGGCCGAATGGTTATGCAAATTCTGGTTGTGGAAAATCATATCATCATCGTCACGGGTGAAAACGAAAGCCTTGCATCCAGTATTCATGCGGGTGGAGCACCGCCATCTTGTTTTACCGTTCCTTGAGTAATGCTGTGTGAGTCTGTGTCCCGACAAACGAAGAATCCGTCCTCCTCGAGAGGACGTCGTGAATATTGGTCCTGAAAACGATGTAATATAAGTAAGAATAATAAAAACAACAAAGATTCGCTCATTGTTGCCTTAACATAAGTAGGTAAAGATATTAACACACTTAAGAAATTTCAGATTTGTTTGTTCATCATCTGCCTAGCCTTTTCCCATTTTCAGATTTGTTTATTGGTGGTTATTAAATTCAATATTTTCGACAGGCAAATAGTTATGTAAATGATTGCCGCGGATGATCGTACCATCGTCAAGAGTGAAGACAAAGGCCTTGCATCTCTTATTTGAGTATGTGGAGCACCGCCATCTTGTTTTACCTTTCTTTAAGTACTGTTCTCTGAAGCGGTGACCTGACAAACGAAGAATGCGTCCACCTCTGAGGGACATCGTAAATATTGGTCCTGAAATAGACGTTATATGAGTAAAGGAGCTCAAAGATTCAATTTTGGTGGCACAAATGGTATATTATTATATTGTCTGGTTTCAATATTAGCATATTATTATTAGTATCATGGTAAAAAAAATATTAAAACGAATACGGACTTTCAGCATTTTTTTTGTCAGTTATGTTTTATTAGTCATATTATATATATTATCAATATTTTCGACAGGAAATGGTTATGCGAATACTTGCTGCAGGCGATCGTATCATCGTCGAGGGTAAAGACTACGGCCTTGCATCCCTTATACATGTGGGTGGAGCACCGCCATCTTGTTTTGCCGTTCATTGAGTAATGTTTTCTGTATCGGTGACCAGACAAGTGAAGAATCCGGCCCCCTCGGGAGGACACTGTAAACGTTAACCCTGAAAACGATGAAAGTATATAGTTAGGTAACTCAAATTCAAGAGACTCAAGTTTAGCGACGCAAATTACCCTGGATTATGCTTGTCAACCAAACATGATTAACATGTGCCTTTCAGATAAGATATCATTCGGAAGAACGTGTTCTTTTAGACAAATTTGAAGCAAAGATGCAAGTAACTGTAAAACAAAACGAAAGTCAGCTAACATAAAATGCGTTCATTTACTCAACAAAAGATGATGGGTATAAATGAATGGAGATGGAGAGGGAGATCAAACACAAGATGAATGGGTTGTATGAGGAATGGACTATATGAAAGATAAGGCTGTAAATGATAACATGACGCTTGTGGAATGGAACCCCAAGCTAGTCAGTCATAATCATCTTCTTGCCCTTATAACAAGGGGCAGAAGATGGTTATGAATAACTTGCTAGCAATTTGACAAACGTATTTATTTGTTTTTACTGCTCCGCTAAGCACGATGTTTTCTGATATACGATGGTATGCAATTAGAGTGATGATACCCAGTGGAGTGGCTACCAGTCAAGGTCAACATTACTGCAAGCCCAAAGGCATAGAGCAAGCTAACTGTCCCGAAACTTTTAAATAATGAAAAGCAATCAAATTAGAAATGAATGAGAAGATACCATAAATACCATCAGGTATTTTAACACTTCAACACCCGCAATTACAGACACAATTAAAATAACAATGCACTGTGCCTCTGGAGGCACGGCCGGGAGCATACGGGTTAAGCTTAAAAAGTTGGTTAATAAGGCAAAAATACTTTTTTACATTTATTTATTCACCAAGAACAGAACATTACATTCTACCTGTATTCCTCGCGAGGTTAGTCGAAGGTACATACCCACATTTCGGATTTTAAGTTAAAGGTCCATTTAATAACGGATCATAGTTGCCATACACTACATATACACACACACACACACACACTTTAACCCAGGAATCGAGGACCTCGAGGTGAGCGATTTAAATTAAATATTTTCTTATTTAATAACACTTAGTTCAATAGGTGGTGGATGATTATGACTATCAAAAGTCTTAGTAATAACGCCTTCATTGTTCGTATACACTGCAGCGCAGCAATTCCCTTTACTTCGCTTAGAACACTGCCACCTGGTGTAAGTTTCCCTTACTCTGTGCCGGGTAAACTTGTAACCTTGATACCAGAGGAATCGACGACCTTTAGATTCAACAATACAGCCTGAAAAAGGATTACTGAGTGTTAAGGCGGCTCCCCGAGCAAATGACCTTGAGCGAGCAGTTTTTCGGAGCCTACTCCTCTTTATCCAAAAGAAATACCAACTAATAAAAAATACATTAAATTACTACATATCCTTGACTCCAAAATTGTCGTTTCATATTTTTTTTTAAGTTGCTTAATGTGTAGTAAATCCCCTCACAATGAAACCATAGATATGAGAAATAATGATTTATAAAATGCTACTCCTCGTAAAGTAACCATTATTTTGATTTGCTACTTATACTAATGGATAGGCAATTTAATAATGAACATAATTGTCGTTTTATTTTTTCCAAAAGACGTAAGTTTGATTTTATAAAGAATAAAAACCACTCATTTCGCACAATTCGGCCTGCAGTGACTGACGTAACGACTAATTCGTAGTGCAAGCTGATTAGAACTTTATTCTAACAGTATTTCAAGCGAAGTTTGAACCACCACAAATAGAGTTGCTAATTTTGCTCGGGGTACCGCCTTAACAGGCTGCTTTATGAAAAAAAAAAACGAAGGGTAAGTGAGTTTTCTTTACTTTAATCAGATGGAATCTTAAGCATATCCGTAAAGCTAAACATTTAGACATGAATATAAAAAAATACTATCCCTGAAGTGCATAGCACGTATTATAATGTCTTTGGCATCAATATTTTTACTGGATTTTCAATTTGACTAAAAGGACCAAAGTAATGGTAAAAAGAAACTAGTAGGTAGTGATTAACAAATGTTTATTTAATTAATAATATACACGTTTTAATATTTTTTTACGATTTATTAGTACTTTAAACTATACCATACCTACAAATACATAAACTATGAATTGATAACAGCTGCAACAATCATCTAGAGATGGTCAAATTGATTTAATCGGACTCTAGCAATACACTTGACTTTGATAAGGCACTGAAATATCTGTCAGAGTCTGGAGGCCGCAGCTATTAAGTTGGATTGGCTGGATTGAAACTCTCTGTCACGTCATTGCTAGCAATTAAAAAGAAGGATTCATTTGGTTACAAAAGTAGTTTTGATGTTCTTTATGATGCAGCGGTGATCTTACACAGTTTGACCCCGAAACCCCTATTAAGTATTATGGGAAATTTTATTGTTAACACGTTCAATGGCGACTACGTATTATAACGTAGGTCTTCCATAAAAGTTATTTGGTAATCTGTGTTATTCGGCCTCCTTGAATGGACGTGTTTATACTCTTTGGCATCTCAAATAAAACACGACAAACAAAGTAGTAACTTTATTAATTCTAAATAACTAAAATAAAAAAATCTCAAGGGCGCTTTTCGGTTAAAAATAATAAACTAATAATTAGATCAATACACTTCTTAGTAATTATTTTCAAGGAAAACCGTAATACTTCTTACTATATCAACAATGAAAAGAAACAAAACAAGTGCTTTACATATAAATCAAACAAAAATTATACAAAACGAGGATCAGTGTGGTAACTTTTAAAACAACTGACTACACATAAGGCGGGCTTTTCAGGACAAGTAGCACACACAAAAGATGACTGCTTCCGCTTTTTATTTTTGGTGCAAACACGACAAGGTTTGGCTGGAACGGCTTTCTTAGCGGTGGGTGGAAGCCTTTCTAAATAGTGAAAATGATCTATTGGTACACGAGTATTTATGTTGGCTGATGATGAGCGACTTAGCATCACGTTGCCTTTCTTTGGCATCATACACATTAGCGGCTCATTAGCTGAAAAGGAAAAAAAACATATTGATCATAATGAAAACATTGTACCTATATGAAGTCTAAATATATTTATATATATTTTTTTTACAAATATTGTACCGATTTTGGTAAAAAGTTCAATAACAATGCATTGCACTTTATTTCGTAAGATATTTTTCAGATAAATTACTAATATTTATCAATAATTACAGAGATTCTAGTCTTAGATATTATTTTTTTTCTTTTCTTATTATTGCACTTGTAATGAGATCATATAATTACAAATGAAAGCTAAAGAAATAATAATATTATTTTGTATAGAAGTATTTAATATTTCCTCCTTCCAACCCGAAAGCACCACTACAATACTTTCAACAATAATTGCCCTCAGAGTGCCATTAACAGATCTACTCAGCATCACAGAGGCAGCTTCGTCTTTCAAACTAATGCAAAACAATCATCTGATTGAGCCTCAGCAATCATCCCTGATGCACCACAGAGGCAGCCGCAACATCACTCTGATGGCATTATTGTATTACACTGTGTCGTAACACTTTTAAATAAATGTATCATCTGCAATTTATTACCGGCATGTATAAAAACAATTAAACATTGGTGGTCAACTTATTAAAAGTGTTTTAGTAGTGTATGTGGTTAATCTTTAATGTAAGTTATATAAAAGCAGTGTTTGAAATGGCTCCTTAATCCTGCAGTGCTATTGACACAATAAAACTCTTTGTAACACATTTTACATGTTGCCCTGTTTGTTTAAAAAAAAAACCATTAGTGAAGAAATATCCAAATTAATTGTTGCGCCTAAAAACTCTTTCTTACCTGTAAATAAAAGGTTTAATAAAGATTACATAATACATCTTACAATAAAGGCATGGTAGGTTGTAATATGGTGGTATTTTTGCTATCTTGAGATTTATATCTTAACATGGTAAAAATACTAGGATAAATAATAACACAAATGAAAATTTTTGCTAATTACTTTTTATTTGGAAAAAACGGATAATTTTTCTGCTAGCTAACTTAGTACCAAGTTAAATAATATCGCATTAAACATTTTATTTAAAATTAATCATTAATAATAGAGACGTATGGAAGAAGAAGACACATGCTGCGCCGACTGCAGATAAATTGTGATAAGGGGCAGGAGGATGATGATGATGATGATGATGTATCGTATTTGTCCATTATGCCAACTGTTGTTTTTATATATAAAGGATTAATATAATTTCTTATTAAGATACAATATATATGCAATGTTTTGATGCTAGATGTCTCCGTAATCCCGAAGTCGTTTTGTCGCAGTTTAACACTTTATTACAAATTTTACATTTTGCGCAGCTTTTGTCTGTGTTTATGAGAAAATACTTCCAGGCTGGTGAAGGCTCGTTTGTGTGATCCATCTTACGTTCTGTAAACTGAAAAAGAAAAATCTTCTGAAAATGAAAGGTGTATGAAACAGAACTAGTTTACTGCTCAGGTTACAACTTAGGAGATTTAGTATATTATGAGCTCTAAAATATGATATTCAAGTTGTTAGATAGCTACTTGAGTAGATACTTATTTCATTGTTGTAGCAATAGATTAATTTCATGTCCTGATATCGTTATGAATATTTTATACAATAAACATATGTTATTAATAATAGTTGATAAACACACTATCATATCAAATTAGGTTTAGGTAAGAAGAGACATTGACTGTGGCGTAAACCACAAAAAATCCAGTAGAAAATGCAACCGTTCCCTAAATTTTGTTTAGTTACGCGTTGTTAGAAGCATCTCTTTTTTGTTTTGTTTGAGCGATGTTCGGGTTGGTCGCTATTAGAAGTTGTTCTTAATTTATGAGTTTCATGACTTATTTTCTTGTTTTCTGTTGTTTTAATTACAGCCTGCATATCGATATTAAAACGATAAATATTTTAATACAATAAAATTACCTTCTTCTCCGTCCTTTTCTTTTTCCACATTCACAAAAAGAACTTCAACCTTATGTTTTTGTTTTTGTTTTGAATGTGTCGGTAGATGTCTTAGTAACCCTGAAGTGGACCTGTCGGTACATTTTATCACTTTGTGACAAATTCTACATTTTGCGCGCAGTTTGTCTTTACTTCTGAGAAAATACTTCCAAACTGGAGAAGGCTCAGTTTTCGGATGATTGAGTTTTGGGACTGAGAAATCCTCCTCGTCTGAAAGTAAAAGTCTTGATTTAAAATTTTATCATTCATTCGATAATGCAAGTTTTATTTTAAACTAGCTTACCCGCGCAACTTCGTCTGCGTCACAAGAGAGAGAGAGGGCTAGAGAGAGTGTGAGTCAACCTTAAAAGATAGACATAATGCTATCGCGGTTTTTTTAGAACCTTTTAAAACAAACAATTCCCTAATACATGATTGTTGCGTAACTTTAACCGTTTATGCAGCGCCCGCAAAGGAAGCTCTCAAAAGAAATGAATTTTCCTTGTTTTTGCAACATTTATCATTGATGCTCCACTCCTTTTAATTTTAGCGTGATGTTAGATAACCGCCGTGTGGTATCCGGTAGAGTAGAATAGAACCAACCCATTACACTCACGGGTGTCGTATAAGGCGACTAATGTCTGAGGCAGAACACCTTGCGCCTCCGTAGACCTGAGAATGGGCAGCAGCGTTATCTGTTAGTATTTCATCACTGCGATCTCCAATCCGCCTGCCAAGTGTGGAGATTACGGCAATTTCCCCTCCGTCATGGGAGAGGTTTATGTCCAGTTGTGGACGTTATGGGCTGTTGTTGTTGTTGTCAGATAACCTATAGCCGTCCTCGATAACTATTCAATACTAAAAGTTTTTTTTTTAATTTGAATCAGTAGTTCCTGTAATTAGCGCGTTCAACCAACCAAACAAACTCTTTAGCTTTATAATATTAGTAGATATAGATCCAAGTGGGTAACAATTTAATTTCTTCGATAAATATTTGCATTAATCGCTAAAATAATTAACTTATGTTTTTTTTTCAGAAAAGGGCTTGCCTCGACAGCCTTACGTCTTCATCCTTAGACACTCGTTGACAGTCATACTCCAGCTAGGTCGAAACTTCTCATCAAAGATGCAAGAAATTAGCCCAAACACGATTTTTCAATTATAAATGGGACCAAATTTGAGATGTACCTACGCTTTTCACAAAAAAAGGGCCATGTACGGACTTTTCTGTAAAAGTTATCCGTGGTCATATATAAAAAAAATACGCTTCGAATTGAGAACTTCCTTCTTTTGGTTTCGTCGGTTAAAAAACCAATCTTGAGGCAACTGACACGGGCGAGGGTCATTCGATTCAGAAAATAGAGTAAAATGAACAACGCCTTCTATCGACCAAGATTATAAACTGCTTAAATATAATGCATGGACATCATGTGTAAATTTTAAACACATTTTTAGTCATTAGTACCATTTTGGTTCAATAGATGTCGCTGCATCTTACATTTGATGATTAGTTCTTCTTGAACACTTTAAATTCATAATATCTATTGATAGAATTAACCAATTACGATGAAACAAAAACTAAATAATACCCCAAGATACGCACAATGTTTATGTATAAAAGTTATCTACATTGCTTGCGTAAATTTTACGTGATGCTTCATCATCGAAACAGACAAACAGATAAACAGACAAAAATTCCAAAAATGGTGGAAATGAGTTCTGTTGGTTATCCTTTAACACCCTGGCAATTTTTTTTCAAAATATTTTCGATGTACAAAAACGATTTTTCTACAGATTTATTATATGTATAGATCTGTTACTAAGACAAATAAAAACACAATTAAATCAGTGTACTATTTATTACAACATGATTGTTTAGATTGCTTGTCAATATAATTCATACAATACACTAAAGACATGACCAGTTTTGGGTCCAAGAGATGTTCGGGTTGGTCGCTATTAGAAGTTGTTCGTGATTATGGGTTTCATAACTTGTTTTTTGTTGTTTTAATTACAACCTGTATAAATACATCTCGATATTAAAACGATAGATATTTTCATAAAAAATATTTTTACCTTTTTTTTCTCCGTCCTTTTCTTTTTCCACATTGACAAAATGAACTTCAACCTTATGTTTTCGTTTTTGATCATTTGAATGTATCGGTAGATGTCTCAGTAACCCTGAAGTGGAGCCGTTGGTACATTTTATCACTTTGTGACAAATTCTACATTTTGCGCGCAGTTTGTCTTTACTTCTAAGAAAATACTTCCAAACTGGAGAAGGCTCAGTATTCGGATGATTGAGATTTGGGTTTGTGAAATCGTTGTCGTCTGAAAACAAAAGTCGTAATACTTAATTAATAATTTTAAAATTTCAATCATTAATTCGACAATGCAAGTATTTTGTTTTAAAATATTAGGACAAATAAAAACACAATGAAATCAGTGTATTATTTATTACAATTTTATGATTGTTTAGGATGCATTTGAATTTATTTCATACAATACCTACACTAAAGACCAATTTTGGTTCTGAGGCACCAAGTTACTAACAATACAAAAATAAGACTAGGTGATCGAAGATTTTTAATTACGTCATTTATATTTTTTTATGAATTGCTGACAAATGATTTTTTAATGCTGAAGTGGAACCATCTTCGCATCTCAGTATTTTATTACATATTGTACATTTTGCGTAAGATCTTAATCTGTCATCGCTCCGCAGAAAATACTGCCAGGCAATTGACTTTCCTGTCGATTTCGAAAACAATAGTTCTGTAAAAAAAGAAAAATTTATTATATATATCGGCAATAAATCAATAAATTCATCACGACTAACCCCCACGAGCTCCTTTCAATAGTGAATGCACTCATTAGATATAAAGAAAATCGTTTGTTTTATAAGTTGAATAGGCGCAGGTACTTACTGCCCCAGTATACTTACTCTCAATTTCAACAGAATCCTTCTGGGCATGAGTATTGCGTGCTTTTTTCCTGTCTTTGGAAGCTTTCTTCGTAGCTGTTTTCGTTTCTTCTACGTCAGAGGACTCCTTGTCTGCTGTAAAGATAAGGAAACAGTGGGTCAAGTAAATAAAATTGGCGAATAATAATTATTATTGCGGTTTATAGATATGTAGGTACGACTACGTTGATTGGATAGAGTTTTTAAGTTATTAACCAATACAAAATATTGCTCACTGAAGCCTGAAAAAGGGAAATTGAACTAATATCATTAAAATTATTTCCCGCGGTTTCTAGACTGACACGTGTTTGGTTTTCAGATATTTCAATCATAATCATTTTATAATTATTTATTTTGTGATATAAGGAAGAAATTAAATTGAAAAAAAGTAATCAAAAAATGTTAAAACACTACATCGATAGTTTACATACCTTCATTTTCGGTACTTTCGTACTCAGCTTCAAAACACACAATATTTTCGGTTTCTTCTCGTATGTGGTGTTTTACTTCCAAGTGACGTCGTAATGTCGAAGTACCATTAGCTTTAAACACTTTGAGACATAATGTACATTTCGCAAACTTCTTGTCTTTGCTTCTGAAAAATGCTTGCCAAACTGTGGAAACATTCTTTCTGTCAATCTTTGACACGTCTGCAAAGACCAGTTCTGTAAAAATAAAGAAAATACAATGTTAAATTAAAAAAGTAATGATGAGTTTTATGGTTCTAGTACAGTAAGAAATCCTTTATTTTCGTCAAATGATTCGTCATTAAGGCTTCGATTGCAAAACAGTCCAATTTAAAAAAAGTTTATTTCTTTTTATTTTATTAATAAAACACACACTAAAAAAAAACATCGAGATTAATTTTTCAAAAGGATCAAGCAGGAGCAGAGTTGTACGTGTAGTAACTACGTCCTATAGTACCTGCGCCCACGTTTCCCAGTAATGTTTAAGTCCCATGTAATCGAGCATAGAGATTTAAGAAGCGCGCTTTTCTTAACTAATTTTAGTTTTTACGGCTACTACTTAACGTTACTTATATTACTAGAACTACAACATAAAAAGCGCAGTCATCGTAGCTTTTGCCTGCGTAGAGGTCGGAAATGATCACACAGAAACGTAGATATATATGGCATCGGGACAAAAAGTAAGAGAACGACACAGAACAGATGAATAGTGCATCTGTTACCGAACTAGGAAATGGTCTGTATTTTGGTTATCAGCGCCAATCCCCTTGAAATATTATAAAACAATAAAAGTCTGCAAATGTACTATATGAGTTGTAAAATGGAACATTATTTACATTTTGTAAACTAAACGAAAAAAAAAATTGTATGTTCTTTTCGTTGTATCAAATGAAAAGATGTCTATAACCAGAAGTGGGGCAGTTAGGGAAAATTTTAAAAACACAAACGGGTAAAAATCTGTGATACAGAGACTGCCGCACCATAGAGACAACCCTGAAATCTCGTAGTATTAAGTGGCATCTTCTGGGCACGCTCGTTTCATTGTAGACCTCACCCATCGCTTTCCATCAGGCGTGATCGAGGTCAAGAGCAGGCCAGTATAATAAAAAAAAAGAAAAAGTATTGACGGTGAAATTTCCACCATTGATATTTAAATAATTACAAAATTATAAGTACGACGATAATATGTCAATACAACAATCAAATGAATAAAATGACAAAAAACGAATATGTGCTAAGTTTTTATTTTTTCCCATAAAAGAATCGTGTGCTTTATTTCCAAACAGATTTCTTATTTTATCGCATCCCTATACAATATAATAAATAATATATATATTTTATATATTGGTATAATATTGAGCATTATTAGGAGAATGATTGTGGACCGTCTTCGAGTAGACAATGTGATCGTCTACTGTATGGACTACAGCCTTGCATCCTTTCGAATTGTGCGTGGCACAACGCCATCTCGCCTTTTGACTCTTGGAAGTCTTATGCAGGCAATAGGTGTACCCCGATATGAGGATTTGCTTATGGCCTCGCGACGAGATAACATAATTAATAATATCTGTAAAAAAAAAAAAAATTACGCAATGCTTTTTCGAGATATTGATTAAAACTAAGTGTGCTGGACGGGCGTGATCCGCTGAAGGCGTGGTTGTAAAACGTGTACCTAGATGTCTGCCTATACTCTTTCTACACCGGGCGGACGCATACACACTGTACTTCGCTCTCAGATGGCGCTGACGTCCTACACCTATTTAACTGTAGCCTATCTACGCAATCTCAGGCGTAGAACCTAACAAAGGAAGAGGGTTTACTGGGAAATAATACTCTGATAAACTTTCATAACTATTCAGGAAGCGATTCGGAGCTTCAGGACTTTTCGCTCACAACTTTTTCACTGTTTTTCTTCATTATATATTTGCCGTACTGATAACTACGATTCTAAGAAATGTTATGTTCACTAACGTACTCCAAAACTTTACTGTAACGAGAACCCATCAGGGTTCACGTTAAAAATCAGGAAGCGAATCATCGCTACCTGATTTTGGAAAATTTTAATGCAAATTTTGATTATCGATACATGCAACTTTTCGGAAAATTACAATTTTGTGCTTATATCTAAGTACATTATATAGATAACATGGCTTTTACATAAGGTTATTTATGTACAGACATGAAAATCACAATAATATTTATTGTAATTAGGAAATTATTTCCAAAAAACCAGACAACTTTTCCAACAGTGGCTGGTTGAAGGATCTTCCAGGCTGAATTACACGAAAACTGTTGCTGTGACTGTAAGTATATAATTGCCATATACTAGATGAGTACATGGCCTATCGAAAACTGTTACTTATTTTGTCGTGTCTATATTTTTTAGCCTGTAACGATCCTTCAACTGTTATTCTGTAAGACAAAATTTTCCTATTACTGACGAAGATAGCTGCGCTAGACTGTCATACTCACGTCAAAGTGGTTTTCCTGAAGGGTTAAGTAATTAAAAAAGACTATATCCAGGCCTAGGTCGCAACATAGGCTACCTGGATCTTACTAAAATACTAAATTATACTATAAACTCCACTTGCGAGTTTATATGAGTCTAGCACTTATGTAAATTACTGTTTTTACTATTCTAATCATTGAGGCACTTATTATTTTGTCACTATATTGCCCATACACTGACTCTACACTGTTTATTATAACAAAATACTATATGCTGATTAGGTGACGTTCGTCGCGAATTGACAAAATAATTTAAACCAAAATGTTAAGGTACCTAATTTTGAGTATCATCATCATCATCATCATTTCAGCCGCAAGACGTCCACTGCTGGACATGGGCCTCCCCCAAAGGGGGGTTTTTGCCATAATCGCCACCCTTGGCAGGCGGGTTGGCGATCGCAGTGCGGTTGTTACAAAGCACAGAGAACGCTGCTACCCATTCTCTGTTAAGTCCCTTAGTCGCCTCTTACGACACCCACGGGAAGATATGGGATGGTGCTATTCTTTACGTCCGACACCATACAGAACATGATACTACTGACTACTGATTTTGAGTATGAGGTAATTTAAATTATAAGTAAATAAAATGATGGCAATGAAAAAAAGCTAATAATATTCTATATCGTTATATTAAAGTTGTTTTATTTTTATAATTGACTACAATAAGATTTTTTATAAAACAAAAGGAGTGATTGCTACTGCTCACAAGAATTACTTATGTTACAATATGCCCCGAGGCGTCTGTTGCGAGGCTCTGTTGTTTATCACAAGCTATAATATTGAGTCGCATTAGGAGGATGATTGTGTTCTCCCTTCCAGTAGACAACACGATCGTCTTGTGTATGGACGACACCTTTGCACCCTTTTCTTTGGTGCGTGGAACACATCCATCTAGACTTCTGACTCATCATAATCTTGTGCGGGCAATATGTGTATCCCGATAGTAGGGTTAGCTTACCGCCTTGCCTTGAGGTGACGTAGTGTGCCATCGCTGTGAATAGTTCGAACAATTTATTGTGATAATTTTATATCAAGTAGGTACTTATAAATGTACCCAACACCTGTACTTCGTTTCAAATTTCGTGCTTTTCACTTTTTATCTGGTAATGAATTTAGATTTGATAGGTTAAGAAAATAAACGAAAAGACAGATGCAAATAATGTTGTATTATTTATTCAACTATAAACGGTAAAAGCAAGGATTAGTAACAACCGATCTTAATCTTTCTGTATTGATAGTGAATATTTTTCGTGACATTGGTGTTTGATTGAAGAACTTTAAGCTAGGAAGAGCCGGGTCAATTCGGGATTCTCCCTGTAAAACCATACTGCAACGCACACCTAAAGGACCGTAACAGTATCTCATCGGATCGGGATGAGCAACTAAAACGAGATGATACCGATTCGTTGCAGAGCTTACCTGCAATTGCACACTTTGTAAGCCATAGGTAAGCGTTTTAAATAAATCGAAAAAGAAATAAAAAAAATATTGTTATACCTCATTTTTCATGTAGTTTTAAAATTACATATTTTTTAATACAATACCTAATATTAGTAAATATAAAAATAAAAATAAAACATTTTTGTTGGCCTTTTTCTTCCTTACACAATTTAAATTATTTGTCTATGAGTTTTTAAGTTTCTTATTCTTTGTCCATACGCTCTATTGGTAGTATTGGTGCTGCTTATAAGGAGTATGATTGTGCACCGTCTTCGAGAAGACTATTTGATCTTCTACTGTATGGACCACAGCCTTGCATCCCTTCTTACGGTGAGTTGAACACATCCACTTCGTCTTTTGATTGCTGGGAGAAGTGAAGTGATGGTTACAAGTGTATCCAGATAATAGGATTAGTTTACCGCCTCTCCTTGACGTGACGTATTGTGCAATCCCTGTAAATAAATTTGAATGAACTTTGTTAGGCCAAAGAACTGTACTGTCTCTGATGTCGTACGTTTTTTGCCCGATCTTTAAGTTTGAAACACTCTCTGGCCATTCTGTCCCATATACTCACACTAACTTTCAAACATGAGTGTTTTGAGTCAGAAAGACAAACATTGAGTCAATGTTTGTCTTTCTTGGGTGGCTATGCAATACATTCTATTGCTAATGCTCAACAGGAGGATGATTGTGGACTGTCTTCGAGAAGACGATTTTATCTTCAACTGTGTGGAGAATAGCCTTGCATCCCTTCATACGATGAGTTGAACACATCCATTCGACTTTTGATTGCTTGCCCACTTGAAGTGCCGGTAATACCTATGTGTATCCCGATAAAAAGATGAGCTTCCTGCCTTTCTGTGAGCAGATGAAATTTGCAAAGCCTGTCAAACTATTTTATAATTTTAGCAGAATGTATATAATTATACTAACTACTGAGTATTTCTCTATATGTCGCATTTTTTTCATGTTTTGTAGCTTAAATTTACCAAACCAATATTTGACGAATTAACAGAATTCCACTTCGCTGGGTTTGTGTTTCTATGTCCAATGGCTAATGGCGAGAATAGAACATACCACAGGAAAGGGAATGGCAGAAGCCCAGCTGCCTTGTTAAGTATGAATCGAACCTTTCCCTTCCTTCCCTTCTAACCAGACCTGTCTAAACGGAAGTTTCCTCAATTCCCAAGTTTATTAAAAACAAAATCCGTAAAAACACAATTTTACGAAAATTTATTCTTCGGTTTTTTGACATGCTAGTAAAAGTAAAATCATAACTTCTTCGTGCGCTAATCAGAACATTTGACCCACTCTTTAATAAGACAAGCAGGTGGGTAAGTAGAAACAAAAAATGATTGTTTAAAGAAACACAAAGAAAACTAGCAATATTTTAATCACTATTACACACGGAGTGTACATTATCAATCTTTATAAACTTCTCAAACCTTTTGGGATTTTCGTAATACCAATTTACTATTGGCGAATGTCCATGGTCCAATTTAATGGTACACGTTAAATCTACGCAATCTCCGTTTGTATAGAGAGCAGCTTTACATCGTTTGTTTGAATGCGTAGAGCATGCCCATCTTGTCTTGTTATTGAAAGTGTTTTGGCGATGAAAGGAATATCCTGCTACTAGGAGCAGCTTATTGCCTCGCTTCGAATAGACGTAACTTGCAGCAAAGCCTGTAAAATAGAAAATATCAAATCAGTATAATTATGTTCAGGTACCTGAAGAGGCCAAGTAAACAGAGGGAGGCGAAGTAGTTTGACAATCCGTCAGATTTATAATAATAATAAACAATTAAATTATTCATAGTCATATATTTATCATCAAACTACTTGAAAACTATTGAATTGCTAAAAATCTTGCAGACAATTTGTAGGTTTCTCCATCACCCAATTGACTTTCGGTGCATGATTATGTTCCAAATTGCCGGAAATAATTTCATCATATATTGTGTAGACAACTGCTCTGCATCCGTGTCGTTGATGAGTAAAACACAGCCATCTTGTTTTCTTATTGATAGCAGTCCGATGACGGTAGAAAGAGTAGCCTGATATCAGGATTAGCTTATTTCCCCGCTTTGAGTAGACGTATTCTGCAATGCCTGTAAAAAAATATCTTTAGACCATTCTTTGGGTATACGAGAAAAACCTACACCACACATTTTTAAGCATCTACGTTAGGCAAAAGCATTGTCCATTGCATCCGTGACTTTGGCACAGGATTAAACTTTCCTATGACATATACACTACATGCACAGTAAGAAAGAGGTGTTTGGTGATCAAGCATTGCAACAGTCTTCAATTTTGTAAGATAAAAATCTAACATCTAGCGATTAATTTACCTAAATCCTTAAAGGGGGTAAGCCTATCCGATCCGTCATATAAAACAACTTTCCCAAAGAAACTCACATCCGATCCTTGAAACAAAAAATCAAATTCCCAGACACAGTGGATAGACTATTTCGATACAGGACTATACAGGAGAGCAGAAAATGATACAAAAAATCTCTAAAATAAAAACCATTTATTAATTATTATAAAATTACAGACTAAACATTATTTAATGTCAAAGAGACGACGTTTAACTAAGGTTGTTTTTCAAAACTCAATGGGCAGAATTATTTCAAGCATAGGTTTCTCATTTAATTATTAAGATTATAACATATCTAACCAAATAAGTGCTTAATACTAAAAGAATGATAATTTAATCTGTGTGACATGATACCCATCTGACTGCCTACATCAAGTGACAGTCTTGCAGTGATAACGATGACAGAAGTGACAGAAATGTATTGGTTTGACATAAGCTACTGAAAAGCTCATGTCTATTCTGTCGAAAGTCGTTGAACAAACGTGAAGCGCTTTTAAAGCGATTGTCACTTCTGTAGGTACCACGGCTATGTAAATAGAGGGAGAAATCCACTGCTAGTTAGATGAGCCCCGTTTTTATAGCAAGATTAAAATTATATTGTGATAATAAATTACAAAAGGCCAATGCTAAATTAAGCAAAAGGAATCGATTACCAGAGGCGTTGAATTTATTAATAAAAAAATGCTACAAATACATACACCAATTTTATAAGAGTTTATTACCACCTATATTCTTATAGTCTAATTTTTAAAATACAATAAATAATTTATTGTATTTTTTAATTAAACAAGACGTTTGTTTGGTTCTAAGATAAAATATGTTTTTTTTCAGCAAAAATAGCATACATACAAATATTAGCAAAACTCATACGAGCCGTTGACAACATTTATTTTGTACGTCAGTCATCCAAAATGTACTCAAATGTGGGTATTACAATACCCACATTTGAGTACATTTACATAAAAATCATGAATACGTTTTTTTAATTAAATGTCATCCGTTATATTATGACGACGCCATCGTACATGAATTACCCAAAATTCAATATATTTTGATGTGAAACATCTTTGGTCGCGGGTAAACAAAAAACTAATGGAAAATTCGTGGCGATCGAACCCGGCCCGAACATTACCGACCTGTTGAAGCAGCTTAGGATCTATACAGGGTTATTTGTAAAACATCGACTACTTCTCAGGACTATGTTACTAACATCATAATCAACAACTTTTGTTCTATGAATTTTAAAAAGTCATCATATATTAATTCATCAGATTTTCATACAAAAATAAAAATATTTAAATTGAACGCTCCAAATGTTACAAAGTCTATGCGAATCAAAAGAAAGCGATAGTACAGTAGTGACGGGAGCGGGGTTAGGGCGGCGGGGGCCCGTAAGAGCGTTCAATAGTTGTGTGATCCCACACTTAATTTCATTGACATTAAATTCAATGTCCGCTCTGCTTTTTCCAGTTCATCTGAGGTTCATGGTTGTGTACATTCATCACTTTCAGTATACAGTCGTCAAATGTAAAGAGGCCAGCTTTACATAAAGTTTTCTGCTTATGTGTCGCACACCGCCACCTTGCCTTGCCATTAGGGCAAGTCACTTTTCGTTGAAATGTGTATCCCGATAGTAATATCATTTTCATCCCATCTATTCGAAAAGGACGACTTGGTTCGCCTTTAAGTGCACCCAAAGGTGGTGTTTTCTATAAGAAACTTTTAGCGGGCAGTAATGAGTTTTTAATCCTCTTTATAGATGTTCTAAATTCAAAAAGTGCGCCGCAAAGATAATTGCGGCGCACTTTTTGAATTTGGACCATCTTAGTGTTCAGCGCCGAAAGAAATCGAACGCAAATATTGTTTGAATAAAGACTGGCTGGTACGACGGCCCAGTCGCGCCGCCGCGCCGGCCGCCGCGCTGACTGAATAAAAAAAAGAAATCAAATTAAAAACGCGCGAACTACAGACCGCGTTTTCGTCAATTTTCATGAATTGTTAGAAATTCATGGTTTTGTTTTGAAAAATGAGTTCTTCAAGTGACAGTGAATAAAAAACACAATAAAGTGACAAATAACTTTAGATCTTCAGAAGTCGGCGACCTTTGTTTGATTCATTTAGTTTTTTTTTGTCACTGACTTCTGAAGCTAAAGTTATTTTTAACGTTTTTGTGTTTTGTGAAGTCGATTTTATTTTTTGCAAAAAAGTTTTTTTATTTTTCCATTTTTAGTTGTAATATCCTATCCAAATATTAGATATGCATTTATTTTACATGTTAAAATTAGACCACATGACTGAAGTAAAAATGTTCATAAAATGAAAACTACTGGGCCAAACTATGTTACATTTTTATAGGACCAAATGGCAACTATTCCGCATCAAACTAAAGAATAATCCCGTCAATCGGCTCATAAATATCAGCGTAATCGGTGTAAATACATAAAAAAACAGTCGAATTACCTCCTCCTTTTTGAAGTCGGTTAAAATTATGAGGCGCCTTTTATTTTCTCATAGTGGGTGATGAAAAGTAGAGTGTATCACTCGCGCGCAAAATATTTTTTGGCTCGGGCGACGTACTTTGAATCCCTCGCTACGTTCAGGATTCTATTAAAGAATCCCTCGCTACGCTCGGGATTCTACTCTAGAATCCCTCACTTCGCTCTGGATTCAAAAAAGCGCCCTCGCCGTAAAAATATTATTTTGCTCCCTTATGATACAATCTACTATTTAGCTCCTCGCTTCGAGTACACAAAGGTCGCCGAGGCGCCAACTGAAAAAAAAAAAACTCGTAAGTACTACTCTGTCAAGAAAGTACCGGGAAAAGATCAATAATACACAAAATGTCTGTTATTCATCCAAATTTATTTTATCACCTTCAAAGTATGATCCTTTAGAAACGATACACTTGCGCCAACGAATAATCCATTCATCAAAAAAATTTTTAAACGCTGCTTCCGGGATTGAGTTCAGTTCTCGCCGCGAATTCTCCTTTATGTCTTCTATCGATTGAAAACGGGTGCCACGAAGTGGTAATTTGAGTTTAGGAAAAGAAAAAAGTCAGCAGGAGCCATATCTGGTGAATATAGTGGTTGCTGGATGGTATTTGTTGAGTGTTTGGTCAAAAATTCGTTCACAATGATAGCCTTGTGCGAAGGCGCATTGTCGTGGTGCAAAATCCAAGAATTTTCTTTCCACAAATCTGGCCTTTTTCGTCGAATTTGCTCTCTTAAACGCCGCATAACGCTCAAATAATATTCTTTATTTACCGTTAGACCTTCCTGTAAGAATTCAGAGTGCACAACACCGCGATAGTCAAAGAAAACAGTCAACATGACTTTGACTTTTGATCGACTTTGGCGTGGTTTTTTCGGTTTCGGTTCAGTTGGAAGGCGCCACTCCGAAGCTTGTTGACTAGTTTGCATGTCAAACTCGTAAACCCACGTCTCGTCACCAGTAACAATGCGTTTCATGTATGTTGGGTCCGAACTGACTCGTTCTAGCATGTCCTCAGCGACTTTCATGCGATTGAGTTTTTGGAGAAAATTCAGATCTTTTGGGACTAGCCGAGCAGCAACATGTTTCATACCCAAATGGTTAGTTAAAATGGTACGGATCGACTCGTGAGATACAGAAAGTTCGGCGGCTATCTCTCTCAGAGTTGAATGGGGGTTTTCAGTCACTATTTTCTTCACTTTTGCGATGTTAACTTCAGTTGCAGACGTTGACGGCCTACCAGAGCGAGGCAAATCTTCCATCACATCTCGACCGCTTTTGAACGCTTTGAACCACTCATAAGCACGAGTTTTTGATAAAGTCAATTCACCGTAAGCCTTCTGTAACATTTTCAGTGATTCCGAACACAAAATTCCATTGGCGATGCAAAATTTAAGACAAACTCTTTGTTCGATATTTTTGTCCATTATGAAATTCGCAATACACAATTATATGATATTACTAAAACCAGCACTGTATTTAATATAAATAACAGATGCAACTCAAACTCCGCGCCAAAATGGAAAACAGTTGTGCCAATCTAACAACTACAAAAAAAAACAAAAAATTGAATTTGGAACCATAAACAAATCATCCATTCCCGATACTTTTTTGACTGAATGTATTTATTCAACAGGGAAAAATTATATTAGCTGGTGATACTTCTAACCTAATGTGACTTTTCGGGAAGAGAGTTTATTATAGCCTGTGTTACAGGCTAGCAAGTTTATGAGATACAATTTTCTTGTCACATACTCAATTATGTTTTCAGTACCTAAAAAAAATGATATAACTAACTGAACAGTAAGTGAAGTAAAGATAAAAAAGTATAACAAGCAAAAGAATGTAATCACCTAATAACACAGTTACTTTGGCCGAAATAAACACATTTTTTTTTTAAATATTTTACTGAAATACGATACACGATTTACAACTACAGTAACAAATTATGAACATAGAATAACGTTCGAAAACATCCATTTAATAATTAGCAATTACTTTAACGTAGACGAGAAACTTTATGACACTTTTAAACAATTTACTGTTCCTATTCCTATTTTTTTATATATTCTATAATTATTTGTAAAATAAACATTGATTTATGTTTTCTTGCGTTGTAAACATCGTCACATCTGGTCTTAGAATGTCACATTGTCTAGGCGTCTTTAGTGGCCGGTCGTGTCATTTCCTTTAAAATTCCTTTTGCACTGCAAATTTTGTTGAAGTTTACGCAAACCTACTCGTTATGGGTAGCCTGAAAGTTTGACAACCAGTCTTACCATGAGATATCGTGTCGCCTAGTGACTATGTTGTAGAGATCTGATAGCTGGTCGTAATGTAAAGTACTGGTATTAAGCTGCAAGACTTAGACTAGAAGCTAACCCTTGCATAGTTGGGAAAAGGCTATGCAGATTGTGACGTGAACGTCTGATAAGCTAACTATTTGTATTTCTGATAAGCTAACTATCTTAAAGTATATTGTCTTCACAGATGCCCTGCAGCAATTGGAGTGGTGGGATGAGCAGTACCAACGGACGTCGGATTTCCTTTTGTAGCGATTCCAGCAAGAACATAATTATGATGCCGTTGTAATACAGCTGGTGTTTGCTACGAGGAGTCGTGCAAGCACTAGCTGTATTACAACGGCTTCATATATTCTTGTCGGAATTGCTACAAAGGGAAATCCGACGTCCTGAAAAGAAGATGTTATTAAGAATATTTATTTTTTTAAATACATCAATTGTAGGAATAGATGCCATTTTACAAAGGGTTTTTGTTTTGGAAAATTGTTTTTTTAAACGTTTAGGGAATGCTGGGATTGATCCAGTTGTGAAAATAAGATGAAGTAGAAAGTGAATGTGAATCGTAAAAAACTTAAACGTAAATCGGTGACCAATAGTTAGTCTGTGGATAAACAAACATTAGATAGGTGGATATTCAATATTATATATATAAGAAAAAGTATATAACATAAGACAAACTCTCATACCCTATTAAAAATAAAACCATATAAAATATTATCATTTAAAACTAGGATGGTGGAAACCAATTTTTTAAATTCCGGTTATTCCCTAAAAGTAATAAAACTTGTTGATGTGTATCAAATCGGCTCACTCTTCTTAAAACATAAAGATGTCCTACTGAAAGTAGTTTAAAAAATAGCGTTTCCTTGTAAGGTCTGAACGGTAAATACCTATGACCCTCAGCTCTACCTATGTGTTCTTGACTGCATTGTCTCCGTGCGAATGTAAGTTTTACCTGAAAAAGAAACTAGCTTTTACCTCCAAATGTAACATATTATTTTAATAACTATTTGCCATTATAGTACTTTTTAATTTATGAGAATTTGAGTAAATTAAATAATTGATTGATAATCTTATTTCGTTACAATTTATCTTTTTTTATTGTTTATTAATTAGAGAAATACACAAAATATAAACAGAAACATCACAAAATCCTCAACATGTTTGTCCGAACGTTGAAACACTTTTATGCTATCTTAATACTAACGCAGCAAATAATCATCATCATCGTTAATTAATACACATAGTTTAAAACACATTGTGATCTATGACTATTTTCACAATTTAGATGTAGCATTAAAACTAATCTGTGATGCTGTATCCTCCTTAACATAAAAATACAACGTTTTAGAACTATTGACCGGGTCATTTATGTTTCATGGTCAGGATGATGATTGTGTGTCGGCGTGGACTGCACAATTCCCCATCAATCATGTAAACGACGCTATTGCAGCCTTTTTTATGCTTAGTACACCGCCATCTTGTCTTTTCTATTCCATCAAAGTGTTTCCTCACATGAACGTTGTACTTAAAGCCTGCTAGTATCAATTCTAGTTTTCCTTTTCTATTTGCTTCGAATCTCGGTATATTAAATATCTTTTCTGAAACAAAGAATTAAGGTTTAATTTCTAATAGCGGCAGCTAGTTGATTGATTTAGTACTCGAGAAAAAGATATTCATTGTCCCTGTTAAGAGGTCATAGAGTGCGCTGTAGCCTATGGGAAGACGGGTTGTTATTCATCACATAATTTGGATTCCATAATGCTCACTGTGACTCCTGAAAAAGTCTAAGCACTGTTATGTTGACTATTATTAATAATAACGTAAAGTACAAACCCACTATCACTGCATATAAAAGTGAAGCAATTTTTTTACCTCTGAGTGAAAAAAAAAAATGCTGGTGGAGAGTTATTTCGGAAAATAATCGAAATCAAATACACAAAATATATTTTATTCCATTTCCACAACATAATTAACTTATAATCTTCCCACTGCTGGGACGCATGCTTCACCTTTATCAAAGCCAGTGGGCCGTAATACACCACGCGGGCGAAATGCGGGTTAGTAAGCCAATTTCAGTTTCAGTTTTCAAAAACGACTAATTTTACAACCAAAAAAATACATACTTATTAGTTTATTTTTATAAAACCTTATAGGTGAAAAGCTCGGAAGCATTGATCTTTACTCAAGCAAAGTTCAACTTGACATTTTTCGCACGATATAAAGGTATTTCCTTTGCAGCCAGGATAATCACAACTATGTTGTACTGGATTCCAAACCGGATAATGCTCAAATCCATCAAATCTGACATCAGGAGGTGGAAAGACCGCCGCGTTATGAGGCTCCCTTCTCTTAGCTTTATTTTTATCAAACATACTTGACTCCCCACCTAAAAATCAGAATAGACATGAGACACTTTAATTGTATCTGTTTCAGAACAGTAAATGATTACGTTAGTTTTTTGGACACTGACTGCGTTGATGCGCTCAAATGTCAATTTTACTTGAGCACAGCATTTATACAGTACAGTAGTCTGTCCGCCACTCTGTTTGCACTGACGCAGCGTCACGGACGCTGGACTCAAAAGTACTTCTCGCTACTGGTCGGCGTTTTGAATAATGAAAACAGAAACGTCATGAAAGTCCTTTAATGTAACGTTATAGTAATTATAAAATACAGTTGTCTTAGTCCTGAACATAAACATTGCTTAGACCTGTTTTCAATAACATTAGACAGCTCCTAACTTAATGCTTAAAATAAAATCTCAGTTCAATTTTCTTCTCCGTACAGCGTCGGGAATTCAAAATCAAACAGTGCAATTACGTAGGCACTCAGTATTCTGTTTCTGTTTCTTAAAACTGGTATAATTACACAAAGTCGTAGACAAGCTACAGCAATGATTTTAGCAATATTCAGGAGGATGGTTATGTTTCGGCAAACCCCCGCAGATTTCCTCCTCGATGACACGAATAATGGCGGTGCATCCCTTGTTGTGTTTAGAACAACGCCATCTAGTCGCCATGAGACCTGTGTCCAGTACTCTTCGATTATGGATGCTGTACGAGTAACCAGCAACGATTAAATTCTTGCTCCCTACCCTGTTCGTTTCGAACCTTGATATAACTGAAACATAATTGTAAATTTAAACTCAATAACACTTTCCTGCACACGATGATTATACGTACCAGTTACCACATCTAGCTTGTTTAGTATGACTACTCGAGTAACAATATTATTTAGACTATTTTACCAGACAGTTTAGTATAAAAAGTACCCTATAATAATATTATAATAAAGCAAAATATTTGGTTTAGATGGATTAACAATAAAATATGAGCACTTTTTTAGGGTTCCGTAGTCAACTAGGAACCGTTATAGTTTCGTCATGTCTGTCCGTCCGTCCGTCTGTCCGTCCTCGCTTAATCTCTGTGACCGTTAGCACTAGAAAGCTGAAATTTGGTACCAATATGTATATCAATCACGCCGACAAAGCGGTAAAATAAAAATTGGAAAAAAATGTTTTATTAGGGTTTAAAAAAAAATCACTTCCCACTTTACATATAGGGGGGCTCCCCTATATGTAAAGTGGGAAGTGATTTTTTTTTAAATTTTAACCCTAACGTGTGATATATTGTTGGAAAGGTATTTAAAACTGAATAGGGGTTTCCTAAAATCATTTTTTGATAATGTCAATAATTTCGGAAATAATCGCTCCAAAAGTAAAAAACAATGTGTCCCGCCTCTAACTTTTGAACCATAAGTTTAGAAAATATGAAAAAAATCTGAAAAGTAGAACTTTTTAAAGACTTTTTAGGAAAATCATTTTGAACTTGATGGAAACAACAGTTTTTGTACAAAAAAGACAAAATGTTGTACAAAATAATTTCTGGACTAAGTTTTTAGTATATTCGTATGCAAGCATTTTTACATAATGGATACATATGGGACCTTTAAACTCATAAGTGGGAACACTTATTGTGACGGACGGGAAACTACGGAACCCTACACTGAGCGTGGCCCGACACGCTCTTGGCCGGTTTTTTTTATTTTATAACGAGTTTACATTTACTTATTTTGAGATCTATAACATTAAATATGTTAAACTCAGTAGACTTAATAGAAGCACAGAGAACTACATTTTGATGAAACGACTTTTGTAGATGTTGCTTTTCATGACAAATAAAGAGCGTATTTTACTTACAACTTGGATAAATAAGGTACAATTATTATTCAAGACAGTTTCTTATAAAAATCAACTTGCGTGAAAAAAGCGTCTGTGCAAATCAAAAATTGACGTAAACATTGTCTTTGTCTTTTATCATTAAACTTTTTCTCTTTTCCATATTTAATGATTGTGATCATTTTTTATAGCGATGACATTATTTTGTATAGTATACAGCACTGCTTTACATCCGTAGTTGTGATGGGTTGAACATCGCCACCGTTTCTTCGAAGACTTGAGTCTTTTGTCTCGTATCTCGCAGTATCGGTAACCGTTGTATACTATCAATGGATTGCCGGTGATAGTTGTGCCGTATGAAAACTGCGAGCTTTCTAAAATTTCTAGAAACAAAAGGAAACAGTTATTTTTGAATAATCAAATTAAGAGTATTCATGGACCACGGCAGTGGTAACAAAACTAGTAGTGTATGCTGTCTTCATATGTTTTATTTTTAACTCCGTATTAGTAGGTAGGCCACCTTTAGAGCCAAGTGTTTCGACCGATGTGCGGTAGACTTCCTAAAGGTTCGGTCAGGCTGGTCCGACAGATTGTGGATTACGTTTTTAGGATTGGCTATCAATAAACACGTACTGGTACGTATTTATTTACGTAGTAATTATTGACTTTTCGCATACCAGCCTATTAAGGTAAGGTGAGTCGATGTATCTGAGCTAAGTCGTGGGAAAGAGAAACACAATAAAATAGTTAAAGTTTATTAGTTCTAGTCGACGTCAAATGCTCGTTACGAACGAATCTCTTTGCGAAACTGTTAGAATACTATTACTTGTTTGGGCTGTAAAACGCTTTCGCTTTATATGGTTTTAGTTTATCATGATTATGTTGTCCAAAACAAAGCAAACAGAACATCATCAACAGTAAGAGCATTCGCCATGCAGCCTCGATCTCGATTATTACATCGCCACCGTTTTCTTTGGAGATGACCCCGAGCGTGTTCCGTATAGAAACGAAAGCCATTGACCTGTAACACCGTATTACCCTTCATAGATTGCACAAAACGGTATGGCGGCAGTTATTCTGACAAACAAAAAACTACTTCAACGTTCAAACTACTCACTCGTTCGTTACTAATATTTTAATTCATATAAATTTAAATAATATTTCTGAAAATTAGGTATTTGCAAGAGAAAAAAATATAGGATGCGATAAATTTAAAGATCAATTAATTTAAAACAATTTTTTATTATTGATAACCTATACATAAATCAGACACACATGACTAGAATATTGAAGTCAAAATTAAGTGCACTTAAATTAACACACAGAATCTTCTATAATATTATTATATAACACAAGCATTTATTAATAACTTTGGCGATAAACTTACATCATGAACTATTTTAATAGTATATTCCCAGTTACATCGGTAATATTCGTACACTTTATTTCTGTAACAGACTTAAACTATAAAAGACCAATTAAAATTTTCAGGTACAACACGGAAGGCTGAGATCGACAAATTAATATTCTGACTAGAAAGTGGACTAGAATATAATGTTTTAATAACATGTTTGTAGGTATAGTTAGTAAAATGGTATATACGAAAATCTACTACAATAATTATACTACAGTACCTAATAAGTGTTCCTTAATGATTAGGTGACTACATGACAATTACAAGTATTCCTAATGATTAATTAATCAAGCTAAAACTACTACATACGCACCTATATATAAATTGGATGCAGCTGCTTAATTTAAGTTAGTGGCTTAATATGACAATACATTACTAATAAAGGTAAAATAAGGAATTTTGGTGTGACGGGTTATGTTATAACATAACCGGGTTAGTTATAACATAACCCGTTCATAGGTAGTTTAGGTTATTGAACAAACAATTATCTACTTTTACACAAACACAACACTCTCACTTAGACTGAACGAAAATAACAGACGCGATACACACACTAACACATACCAAATTGAAAGACATAATATGACACCTACTAACATAATATTATGACCTTAAATCTATTCAATTATTTGTACGATTTTTCACAGTTTTACACGCGCATGTATCATTCGCTCAGGTGACACTTTCAGTTTTTGTTCACCACTTGACGAAAACAAATAATTGGAAATAAGACTCCAAGTATACTTTATTATCTGTGTTTTTCGAGAGACTTTTGCGTTACTCTGTAATTTAATTTAATTTGATGAGCCAAAGTTCTATAGAATGTTTGGCATTGTCCTTTCACTGTATTATTCCGTTTAGCTTCATGCCCCATAAGCCTTACTAATAAATATTGCTTAATGTCAATAGATGTTTGAACGTCAAAAAATTAATGAACGTCTTATTGAACCTTATTGCTTAAGATTAATAGTTACACTTATGTCCGTTCTCACTAAAACCAAAATTAATGAAATTTTCAACCCTCAGCTCAGTGCTGCGTTAATGAAACGACACTAGTGCGCTTGTAATCTTATTTAGACATTTAAGTGTCGCTTAGTGTAAGTGAAAATGAAAACTTATTCTCTATATTAAATATTACACACTCTTTAAATACTTTATTGGTTATCGTTACATTACTGAATTATTGAATAAAATCCATTACAAGGCATTCTTTATTTATAAACATTCCAAGTGATGAGCCATCGTCTCCGCACTATATTTTCAATGATGGACTTAGCTTGTATGGCACACTGGTATACAAACTACTAACAAACCGTAATGCCAGTTATTGATATTATAAATTTACAGCCTGATGCGGCAATTGTTGCACATTAGAGCTATTAAATTCTGACATAATTCCCCTCAACTATACGGTAATTGATAGCTGGATGTGTGTGTTCATAATACCCAAATTCAATAACATTTTGACTGTTAAACACTAGTCTTGCCTTACAGCCTTTACTATTGTGTGAGGAGCACCGCCAATGGTCTGTCCCTTTGATACGATATTTCTTGTAATGGCAATACGTGTAGTGGTTTAGCAGAATCAATTGTTTTCCTGAACGCGATTGTACTAAGGTATATTCTGAAAGCATTACAAAATATTAAAAATCCTCATTATTGGTCATTACAACACTTACGTATAATAAATTATAATCTAAACTGCACACGATGTGAACTCACTGCTATCACAAGCCATCGGGATTTGTTTTTGTATGTCTAGAATCATATTTCTATCACCAATCTGGTAAAAAGAAGTTATTTTCTGGTTCTTAAAGAGTGATTTATTTCTCAAACTGCTATTTAGATATAAACAGTGGTAAAACAGTTCAATAGCTTAATGTTGTGAACACGTGTAAAGATCATAAGATTTGACCAAGATTAGCATTCACTTTTGGAAAAGTCGTATAAAAATATTAACATGTTAGCCATATACTGGTGATGGTGCTGAGTTCGAACGTAAGTGTAGTTATTGTAGAGAATCATTTCTGCTCCTGTTGTCGACTGCACATGTTGAATACCTGAAAATAAAAACTTTACTAGTTTTTGTAAAACGATCGTTACTATGAATCGGAGTAGGATCCCGTCATAATTTTGTCCTTCGAAGTATCAAACCCGCGTAGACTCTGTAAGCATAGTGCGTGCTACGCCGCGCTCGTAGCGCTATTGTAGCAAATTATTTAGAGAGCCCTTGCGCATATATTGGAAACAAAATGGCGTCGCCTCTACTTACATTTCAATCGGACACTAGTTCTGTCAGAAGAACCGGCCTAGACAGCAAACATGACAATGTGACATGTAAAAAGTTTAAATTGAGTTTTTTCAGACAGGCAATGGTCGAGACTTTGACAGTAATTCTATTATCGGGTAGTATGGCCCTGCCACTGTTTGAACAACGCATCAATGCCTTGTTGTGTAAACCATTATGATGAGTAGCTAATTCTAATTCTAAAACAAGAAAATTAACCTATACGGACAAGATTCTGGTATTTAAATATACCTAAACCTTTTTTAACTGAAAGTTCGGGGGTGAATGTGTGTGGTTTTCGTCAGAGGAGATAAATTTAGCTACTCACTAACAAATTTGCATTGCATTTTTTGCCTTTACATCTGTACATCACCAGAGGTGGTTCTTTTAGGTGAGGTTCTTTTCTAATAGGATTGACTGACACGGCCCTAAGCAAAACATATTTGGCATGGTTTGTTACCATATATTTTTGAATAAAAAACGTTGAACACAGTGGCTATATATAGTACATTATTAGCGTCCAGCAACAGAGGTATTGATGGACGAACGTGTAAATGTAGGCCGAGGTGAAGCCGAGGCACACACGTCAGTCCATCAATGTCTAGTAGTGGCCAAGGCTTGTATAGTAATTTTCTCAAATAATGTGAGGAAAAAAAATACTGGTAAAATATGTAAAATACTGGTATTCAGCTGCATCCGGTAAAACTGGAAGCCGACCCCAATATAGTTAGGAAAAGGCTAGGCAGATGATGATGAATGTGAGGAAAAAAACAATTCGGTTTAAAAAAAAACAATTACTAAATACAATTACTTTTCAAAATCAATGATATACACAAACAACAATATTTTTTCTATTTGCAAGCCAATTCGACATTTAAATAAAACCTTTGATTATGTTACCTCTTTGCACGACAGATATGGATTTTCATACAACTTTTGCCGGCCGCTGGTCGCATATATCTGGCCAGTGCAGCAATTTCGATTTATCTCGAAAAAGGTTGTCAAAATAATGCTCAAATTTCCAAGCATGTTTGAAAAAAAATATTTTATTTACTGCAATAATCACATTGGGTCACTAAGCAAATATACGGACATCAGAAATGTTTATTTGTGTTCTAAATTGAAGCAATCTAGACAAAAATGAGGTTGTTTTGGGCATTGCATGCAGTATGTTGACACTTTCTTGGTCTTTCTTTTTGCATACAACCGGTCAACTGTCTCTACATTTATTTTATAGCATCTTGAACCGCTCCTAGTTTTTCTTGCTGGACCTTCTTTTCTTGTGAACTTATGCCTTTCGCCTCTTATTTCTTTTTCGTTCCATGCCTGACAAAAAGCTTGACACAGCGGCGGTGGGACTGCAAATTAAACCATTCGAGCTGCGTCAGTTATAGGCGATTGTCACTTGATTTTTCGAATTAATTATTGATATAAATAAAAACGAATACTTTTAATCATTACCTAATTAAATTTCTATTGTTAGTTCAAATACTTGGTGGTGTTAGACGACTATTTAATCGTCGGTTCTGTCACCACTGGTGGAGGATTCCACTAATTTAAGTGTCACCTGCCACCAGTGGGGACAGAGATAGGAGCAAGTGAGACTGACCAGAGGCAAGCAATGGTGGTAGATGCGACTGATAGTTGCAACTACCACCAGTAGGGACTGACCGGTGGAGGAAGATGGGAATAAAACTTTATTTCAAAACATTTGGAAGCAATAAGCAATTAGTAGTAGATTGTATCTTAAGGGACAGGGAGCAGTGGTGGCCCAGCGGTGGCGGCACTGACTTACCAACAGAAAGTCGTAGGTTCCAACCAGGCGCATTACTTTGTGTAATTTATTTCATCACCACTGCTCTCAAAACGGTGAAGGAAAACATCGTGAAGAAATGTCCTAGAACCAAAAAATTCGAAGACATGTTACATCTACCAATCCGCACTGGGCCCGCGTGGTGGATTATTATAGCCCATTCCCTCTCATAGAGACAAGGCCTGTATCCCAGCAGTGGGAACATAATAGACTGATGATGATGATGATGATCCTAGGGAGCAAAATAATATTTTTACGGCGAGGGCGCTTTTTTGGATCCAGAGCGAAGTAAGGGATTCTAGAGTAGAATCCCGAGCGTAGCGAGGGATTCTTTAGTAGAATCCTGAACGTAGCGAGGGATTCAAAGTGTGTCACATGAGCCAAAAATATATTTTGCGCCCGAGTGATACACTTGTGACGGAAAGGGTGTCCGTGGGGGTAAATAGAAGAAAACCACGGACCCAGGTCAACATAAAAATATATTAATAAAATAAACGGGTGTGGGTAGGTTTATGGTCACAAGTTTCTCCAAGCCCGCCCGGGGGTTTGCACGGTACTCTCCTGGCTCAGCCCGGCGTGACGATGATCGTAGCGGTGTGCCACGCTGCAGACGCCAGGTAGGGTGACGGACGGCAGATGATCGCGCCGACCCGAAGAATTTCGTCGCGGCCACGCAGGTAAAAGGTACCCGCTGCGGAGCCCGCGGTAAATTGGATGCCGGTAATACGTTTGTCAGCCGATAACTTGACGTTAGCCGGAATCTTGAACCCCAGTATGGGGTTTACGCAGACACAAAACGATAAGAGTTAGGTTACTAACAAAAATTAAAGCTGCCTGCTTTAAGCCCGAATATTCTAGATCACGAATACTTCTAGAAATTTAATTTCCGATGAAAAAACGCGTCTAATCACTGGGAGCAGAATATTTCCAAAAAGGACTCGTCATCGCGAGTCCGTGACATTTATCTGGCGTGTTTACGCATAGACAAGTCTTCACTCATTCGATCCGATACACGTAACGCGCGCACAGCACTGGTAAAAACAGCTAATTTTAGTCGTATAGTAACTGCACGGCCCAATGATTATGTATACTCTGTGGCGTTTGTTTTGACATTTATCTTAATTAAAGTGTTGAATAGGTTATGTTTACAAAGTAACGGTAGAAACTATTCTGAGTTTCTACGTTACGCACTCTACTTTTCATCACCCACTATGAGAAAAAAAAGGAGCCTCATATTTTATTGTAACATTTTTATTTAATAAAACTTAAAGTAACAACTAAATTGAAATTAAATAGTATCTAATAATAAAACAACTAACAATCACATTTCTTCACATTTCTTGCGTCAGTTCTAATACTTTTAGGAGTTAATTCTAAACTTTCACTGTCACTTGAAGAACTAATTTTTCAAAACAAAACCATGAATTTCTAACAATCCGTAAAACTTGACGAAAACGCGGGCTGTTTTCGTCAATTTCGTCAATGTTCGCGCGTTTTTAATTTGATTTCAATTTTTTTATTCAGCCGGCGCGCGGCGGCGCGGCTATGGGCTGGCGTACCAGCCAGTCTTTATGCAAACAATATTTGCGTTCGATTTCTTTGGCGCTGAACACTAAGGCCCGTATTAATAAACGTCCCTCAACACCGTACTCAAGTGCGTTATCACTTGATACGCCATTATGACGTCATCAGCATCTCAAGATTGTTGCTAATTAATAGACACATAAGTACAGTATCTCAATAACCAAGATCAGCTCCTCACCTAGCTGTACTTGAGAGATTGACCTCGTGAACGATGACTGTGATGAATGAGACTTCTCGGATTTCATTATTGTTATGTCAAAAGATGTAAAACTTTTGATTTAAATACTTTTATTTCTTTAAATCTTTAATGAATAGCGCTAATACACGTTCTATAGTTGTTTGCTACCCAAGAAAGTGCTAAATTTTAAAATAATAATATTTATTCACAAATTTGAGACAACCATACAGAGTAACTCAATAATAAACACAAAATAGACAGATCGTTGGATGTGAAATGGTACAATAAAAAGATGGTCTGGTTGTCTATAGTCTGATTCGCCCTATCCCCTCGTACTAGTATGAAACTGTATCACGAGCGGATAGTTTTCCTCAACCTTAGAACAACAGATTTTCACAAGGTTCCTGTTACAAGTCACATAGCAGCAGTTTGATTACATACTATATAGGTATAATCATGGTACAGATAGTTATTGTATATTAAGTTACAAATGATGGGAATGAGAGGTTTTCCTTTTGAGGTTTTAAAAAAAAAATTAGTTTCCAAGAACTCTATAGATGGCGTTGAACTTACTATGCCAAAGCCAAAACGCTTGAAAAAAAAAAAATTGTGTCACGTCACATAATCTCGTTGACTGACACTTTCATTGCTTAACCTTCCGAATATAACCAACATTTCTCGCACTTTGTTAAAATCAGTTTTTTTAGGTTCCGTTTCTTGCATTATCATACTTACTCCTAGCGCCATCTATCCAGCGACTAGGGAAGAGCTAAAAAGAAAATCCCTCATTGTCTGTGTTTGAATATTTTATTATTTATGTATATGTGTATATTATGTTTTTATGTATGTTTCTATATGTGTACAGTTATGTGTGCTTTATTATTTATTTGTTCATGTGCCTTGTTTATAACATCGTTTTATATTAGATTTTCAGTGCTGTTGTAGTCTAGTGCTTTCAAATATTTTTCAATTGTTTTTTTGCATGTTTGGCTATCAAGATTCTTCAATTTTAGATCTTTACTTATTTTGTTGTAAAAAAAGGTTATGTATTTACTTCCGAATACGACATAGGTAATTGTTTACTACTTAACTCAATAGGCTAAAACATAACGCAATGTGGTGTCAGTGTCTAAAAAAAGGAACGCCAAACATAAACATCTGTTTGTTTACCAGCTCGAATAATCTCCACGAGGTAGGTATTTTGTGTGCAGAAGGGCTAATAGTTTTGATACTCTGGATAAGATATTTGAAACCGTATATATGTGTGGTCACCACAATCAAGCTGAAATATGAATTAATTAAGTAAGTATCTACGTAAGGTACATTGAATCATATCAATTAATGGATTTCCGTTCTTATTAGGTAGTTAATTACTTACAACATTACATACTAACCAGAAATGAAGCTATTGCATAAAACCTTAAAGTTAAAAGAACGGCTATTTCCGGGGAAATAATAAATAATAATAATAATGAAATTTTTGATTATGTTACTATACAACACTGACTCTTGAACATCTGAATCGCTTTTTTAATTTTCTCTAGGTACTTAAGTCAAAAGGATTTAAAGCATCCCATAAATAAACCTTTGGTAAACGAAATCGCAAAGGTCACAAAATATCGTCATAGTAATCTATTTCATCGTAATAATTAATATCACTCAAAATATTTTCATATTCCATGCTCCGCGCCACGCTAATCACATCTTAAGTCATGGTCCGTCTGCACTTACGATATAGCATCTTAAGAACCCGTACCCAATGTATACTTAAGTACCGAGTTTCGTTTATTAATCAGTCCATCACTCAGTTGATGACGCAAACCTAATCCGCAACTTGAGAACATAAACAATCACGTCTATTAATACGATCAGGATCAAGATTCATATCAAGTGCGGTCTCTTAGGCTGAGTAACGTTTATTAATACGGGCCTAAGATGTTCCAAATTCAAAAAGTGCGCGGTAATAGTACATTGTTCATCGAGAGGAGAAAGTGACCGATTACCGTCGAGGGTGACTTTTTCCATCAATGTTTGTTTGAGATGTTTGCGACAATGTAGGAGGAATAACTGGCTGTGCTGTTGGCACTGCGCTCGTAGAAGGCTGTGGTGCCAAAGGGGCAACTGGCTGCTGAGGGGCATTTGGCATCGCCGCGCTCGTTGATGGTTGAGGAGATGAGTCTTGATGCACATTAATCGATCCCGATATTTGGTTATTTATTCGTGTTTTGTTTTCTACGGAATTCTCTATGTAACCTTCTGCAACAGCGGACGATTTCCAACCACCGTGGCGTTTTATTGTGGTTAAATCAGCACCAGTATCGGCAAGAATAGTTGCTGAAGTTCTGCGAAAGCAGTGGCCAGTGCATTCTAGTGGATTGAGTAGGAAGCTATTTCTCTTGGCACAGTACTTATTTTGTTTTTCCCAATTACTTGTTTCGTACATTTTTTGTTTTTATATTGTAGTAAAAACCAATTGGTTTTGGGGTCACTGGGGCGAATTTCGTTATATTTCTTTATTATCTCATAAAATAAGCCCGATACAACAAATGATCGCTGAATTTTGGTTTTTGTGTTAGGAATATTGACAATTATTCCATTTTTGAGGATTTCGATATCGTCTGTTGTCATATCCACAAGTTCTTGCGAACGACAGGCCCCATTTACTCCTAAAATCAAAATAACCTGTAAACAAAAATATCAAACATGAAAACCTAGTAGATTTCTACTCATAAATAGGTACGTAATAAATCATAAACCAGTGCATTTTGTTCATAAACTTACCTTCATCAACAAATATTTGTCGTCTGGAGCTTTCTGCAAAAAGGAATAAACATCCTTTGTAGTAAGCACTTTTGATTTCTTACTACGGAATCCCTCCGACTTTCTTTTCGGAAATGCTGTAAGTTTTTTGTATTCTTGAATATTTATGTCGTTTCTTGTCAATATAGTACTTTTCAACATTGAGTATCTACCTATATAGACCATAACGTACTTGGTTTGTATTTTTGCGCTTTTTCACTGAAATAAGCTAGCAAAACAGTTTCAGAAAAAGAGGCCGCATTTTTTTTCACTTTTCCATTGCAAAAAATCGTCATAAGTTTTATTATATTTTTTAATTGATTTCTGTGGTAAAAGGTTATCAATCAGTATTTTTGCTGTTTCCTTCAACTGCGGCGGAGTTAAAAAATCTTAATCATCACTATCACTACATATCATTTTGATAGTTTTATTTTACTTTCTACGAAAACTGAATCCTCAAACAACACACAAATTGGAAATGGCGTCTGCAATTTTCACATGTTCTTTTTTCAAATTGTTTATCCTGCCGCCGCAGGGTCGCACTGCCAGCCCGACACCATCCAACACACAGCTAGTGGCCAGTGTCATTTTGCGAACTTGGAGATAAAAACTCACTGTAAAAACTTTTTGGCTTTTGATATTTAGGTTACCCACGCATAGTCTTACCCAAAATTAAAAAAGAAAACCAGCCAAGTGCGAGTAGGACTCGCGCACGAAGGGTTCCGTACCATTATCTATACATTAGACAAAACGGCAAAAAAATCACGTTTGTTGTATGGGAGCCCCCCTTAAATATTAATTTTATTCTGTTTTTAGTATTTGTTGTTATAGCGGCAACAGCAATACATCATCTGTGAAAATTTCAACTGTCTAGCTGTCACGGTTCATGAGATACAGCCTGGTGACAGACAGACGGACAGACGGACAGACGGACAGACGGACAGACGGATAGACGGACAGACGGACAGACAGACGGACAGACAGCGAAGTCTTAGTAATAGGGTTCCGTTTTTACCCTTTGGGTACGGAACCCTAAAAACCACGTAAGAAATGGATTTTCATACGATTTTCTCTCCCGCTCAGATGCGTTTTCTCCCCGCATATTTGTTCGATATGCAATGACGTACTTTCTAACGTAAATTTGATAAAGTATCAAGGTACTTTCCAAGCAGGTGTAGTATAAAGATAATTGCGGCGCACTTTTATAGAGGATTAAAAACTCATTACTGCCCGCTAAAAGTTTCTTATAGAAAACACCACCTTTAGGTGCACTTAAAGACGAACCAAGTCATCCATTTCGAATAGATGGGATGAAAAAAATGTTTCACAATTTCGTAAATCAAAATTCATTTTTTTTTGGTACTGTTGTGCCCACAACGCGACACAAACAAGAAAAATAATTCATTGAAAGTTGTTTACTAACTTGGTATGAGAGTATCACATCAAGCCAATCTAACCAGTTAATAAAAGACGTAAACATTCTAAAATATTTTATTAAAATAAAACTTAAAACAAATAACTACTGGAACTATCCTTTGACGACCTGATTGGCGCAGCGGTAGTGAGGCTGCCTTACGTTCTTAGGGTCCCGGGTTCGAATCCCGGTCGGAGCAAATGTTTGTGTGATGAGCACGGACATTTGTTTCCGAGTCATGGATGTTTATATGTATATTAAGTATGTATTTACAAAACAAAAAGTATCTATGTAGTATATCAACTATCTGGTGTCCACGACACAAGCGTTGCTTAGTGTGGCACTAGATGGCGCTGTGTGTAATGTCCAGCAATATTTATTTATTTATTTATTTATCCAAAAAGAATTTACCACATAGGTGTCAACATAAAAGTAAAGTGATTAACACTTAACACGCAATATTATCTATGTGTAAAACTAAAAGGCAACGTGGTGGACCAGCAGGAGACGGCGAGATGAGCTGGACTCAAATTTTAAAAGATTAGCGTTTAAAATAACAAATTGGGAATAATATAAGATTATAGACAATTAGGTACATTTCATATAAGATTATAGACAATTAGGTACATCTCAAGTGTTTTCATTTTAAATCCTGAAATATACTCCATCTTTTATGATAAATTTTGGCGGTGGATGACTGTGGTCTGGGTTACCAGATATAATTTTATCATGAGCATGAACCAATAATTTCGCTTTGCAATTTCTTGCTGCTGTTCGTGATGTGCATTGCCAGTAGGTAGTGTTATTAGTGGGATTAGATCTCGTGAAGCTGAAAGTGTACTCTTTGTGCAGGATTAACTGCTTGCCCGTCTTCGAATTTGTGACCTGGATAGCTGAAAAACGTTTTGTTATTAGTGTCGAGGTAAAAAGTTGGTTATTTGTATTAGTAATCCACAGTTACACTTCTATTATTATTAATGTGGAAGCAGAATGGATTTCGATGGAGTAGACTATAATCCGCATTCAAACCTAAGATACCGAGATGGAGAGGCGACCGTGAACCGGAAGACGTTGCGTTGGAAGGCCTTAGGTGGACCGATGACCTGATGAAGGTTGCGGGGATCCGCTGGATGCGAAACGCACGGGACCGATCAATGTGGCGACACTTGGGAAGGCCTATGTGCAGTAGTGGACGTCTTTCGGCTGAAATGATTATGATGAAACCTAAAATACTTGCTATCTTGGTAGTAAAACGATCCGCTGGGATCATTTTGATCTCCGCGCGGGATAAGCTGCAGAGAAAAGCCAGAAAAATACAATATAATATCTTTATATTTTTTATTATTATTAAATGGATTACAAACTAAAGGAATATAATGTAACAATAAACTAACACATACTTTATCGAAAACTAAACAAAATTCTTAGTCTTATTCTTCTCTTCTTTCTTCTCATAAGTGTGTTCAACTTTTGTCGATGGATTCAATACAAGAAAATAAAAAAACCAGCCAAGTGCGAGTCGGACTCGCGCACGAAGGGTTCCGTACCAATTATTATAAAAAATCACGTTTGTTGTATGGGAGCCCCCCTTAAATATTAATTTTATTATGTTTTTAGTATTTGTTGTTATAGCGGCAACAGAAATACATCATCTGTGAAAATTTCAACTGTCTAGCTGTCACGGTTCATGAGATACAGCCTGGTGACAGACAGACGGACAGACGGACAGACGGACAGACGGACAGACGGACAGACGGACCGACGGACAGACGGACAGACAGCGAAGTCTTAGTAATAGGGTTCCGTTTTTACCCTTTGGGTACGGAACCCTAAAAAGGAACCAGAGTAAGTTATTAAAACAAATACCTATTATTGTAAAGAGACATTTATTCCTTTCATTGATAGGTTCTGATATATTCCCCATTTTTGATGTAGTATTTGGGTGGTAGATGGTTGTGGTACTGGTGAGATGTAATGTTGCCACTATCGTCAACGTTTAGTGTCGCCTTGCAGCTATTTGCGGTGCGGCATGAGCATCGCCAGTGAGAGGTTCCTTTTACAGAATAGTATTGTCCAAAGGTGTATGGATACTGTTTGTACAAAATTAACTTCGTGCCTCTCTTCGAAGTGATGTCATGTGATGTGTGAATCAAGCTAAGAGAGAGAGAAGAGAAGCGGGGCCTTAAAAACTTTACACTCCTTAACGGTGGAAGAGTTTTCAACGAAATATAGCAGTCAAGAAGATCATGACCATAGTTTTCGAATTACATGCGGGTGAAGCCACGGGAACAAGCTAGTTTTTCTAACATAAAACTTATTAAGCCAGACACTAAAGCTTTGCCTCCGGCCCGCCCTGGCCACCCAAAACATTCATATCAAACCGAGTTAAAAATATAATATTGAGAACTTATATAGTAAAAATGGTAAAGGCAAAAAATACTTGACTCTACATTGTGTATTACTAAACGACAGTGTCATCTTAATTGTTTCTATTTTAAATTCTGATATATTTTCCATCTTTGACGAAAAATTGTGGCGGTGGATGACTGTGGTCTGGGTTACCAGATATAATTTTACCATGAGCATCAAATAATATTTTTGCTTTGCATTTTTTTGCTCGTCCCGTTGTGCATTGCCAGTAGGTTGTTTTTCTGAATGAAGAAGATTTTGTGAAGTTGAAAGTGTACCCTTTGTGCAGAACTAACTGCTTGCCTCGTTTTGAATTGATGTACGTGTAATCTGAAATAAAGTAAACTATCAATATGCAGGTTTATATTTAAAAGGGAGGTAGCTGATTCATTGGTATAAAAGGTTACATAAAATCGATCCAATAACTGAAGAACGAAAATTGTTAAAATATTTTATTATGATTACGTTGATACATTAGCACTTCTAAGAAATAAAATAAATGAGCCTTACTTTTTCAAGAAATTTTACTCAACACTCTTAGCATCTAATTAAGGATCAGTTAAACCGGTACGTTCAAATTGTGGACGGAAGCTAAAACCTTTACAGAATGTTTAATACAGTATCTGTCAGTGCCCGGTATCCGAAGCCGCGACGTCAATTCGTCCGTATCGCTTTGACCATACCTCTTGGGGGGCTACACACAGCCATGTTGGGGACGGTCAGGTTCGGCACCAGCCGGGCCGTAATAATAATTGTATTCGTTCCAAAAAATGTCGACTCGAACCGATCAGCACTAGCTTGAGGGAAACTAATTAATGGCTTTGGGTCAGCTTTCTTGTACAAGAAATACTGCCGAAGCAAGTAGTTTAAACTCTGATATATTGTCCGTCATTTATGATGAATTTAGGTGGTGGATGAGTATGGTCAAAGTGACCAGATATAACTTTACCATGATCATCAACCACTATTTTCCTCTTGCAATAATTCGTTGAGGTTCGCCCTGAGCATTGCCAGTAGGTACATTTTTTGCTGGAATAGTTTCTAGCGAAGGAGTATGTGTACCCTCTGTGCAGAATTAACTGATTGCCTCTCTGCGAACGAATGAACTTGATATCTGAAAAAAAAAAAAAATTGTGTGTAATACTAACTGGTTAGTATATTCAAAAATTATTACAGATCATTATTAGAGATTCCGAAAAAACATGATTGTAAAATAAGAAAATTACTGACTCCGAAGTACCTATATAAATAAACGAAAGTAAGTTTAACCATGCGCTGAAACTATTTTACATGAAACTGATGAGCTCGCAAAACAAATGATCATACACATAATCTTTACATCCAGTTACAAGATTTTTTAATTATTTTATTATAGCTAGCTTGTATTGTCCCACTGCTGGGCAAAGGCTTCCCTCCATTCCTTCCAACGGTCACGATTCTGTGCTATTTCTTTCCAATTCTCAAGGAAGACATCTAGTTCGTCCCGCCATAGAAGAAGATTGTCTGAAGTTGAAAGTGTACCCTTTGTGCAGAACTAACTGCTTGCCTCGCTTTGAATTGAGTGTAATCTGAAATAAAGCCAACTATCAATATGCAGGTTTATATTTAAAAGGGAGGTAGCTGATTCATTGGTATAAAAGGTAATATAAAATCGATCCAATAACTGAAAGACGAAAATTGGTAAAATATTTTATTTGGCTAACGTACACAAACACTTATAAGAAATAAAATAAATAATAAGCCTTAATTTTTAAGAAATATTATTAAACAGTATTAACATCTAGTAAAGGATCAGTTAAACCGGTATGTTCAAATTGTGGATGGAAGCTGAAACCGGACCTTAACGGAATCTTCAGTACAGTATCTGTCAGTGCCAGGTATCCGAAGCCGCGACGTCAATTCGCCCGTATCGCTTTGACCATACCTCTTGGGGGGCTATAGACAGTCATGGTCGGGACGGCATGGTTCGGCACCAGCCGGGCTGCAGAACGAATAATGATTGTGTATTCGTTCCAAAAAAAATTCGACTCGAACATGATTCACCGATCAGCACTAGTTTTATGAAAGCCATGTAGTAATTGCTTCGGGTCAACTTTCTTGTTTAAGAAATACTGCCGAAGTAGTTTAAACTCTGATATACTGTCCGTCATTTAAGACGAATTTAGGTGGTGGATGAGAATGGTCAAAGTGACCAGATATAACTTTACCATGATCATCAACCACTATTTTCCCCTTGCAATAATTCGTTGAGGTTCTCCCTGAGCATTGCCAGTTGGTACATTTTTTGCTGGAATAGTATCTAGCGAAGCAGTATGTGTACCCTCTGTGCAGAATTAACTGTTTGCCTCTCTGCGAACGAATGAACTTTATACCTGAAAAAAAAAAAACAACTTAGTGTGTAATAATGTGTATAACTTCGAAATATATAAATAAACGAAAGTAAGTTCAACCATGCGCCACTATTTCACATGAAATTGATGAGCTCGCAAAACATGCAGTGTGTTCATACATAATCTCTACATTCAGTTACAAGATATTTTTATTATATTATTATATCTAGCCTGTATTGTCCCACTGCTGGGCAAAGGCCTCCCTCCATTCATTCCAACGGTCACGATTCTGTGCTATTTCTTTCCAATTCTCAAGGAAGACATCCAGTTCGTCCCGCCATCTCCTTCGTGGTCTGCCGCAACCCCGTGTCACTGTTTCAGGGCATTATTCCCGAGCCTTATGGGCCCACAGTTCGTTCGGCATGCGACAGGCATGTCCTGCCCAGTCTCATTTAAGTTGGGCAGCATTTTGAGCCACGTCAACGATTGATAAATGTAAATTTGTTTGGGAAAACTAAATGGCCTCATCCAGTTTTACCGAACTAATTTATTGGTCGGTTAGTGTCTGTAAATACCAATTTTCAAAGTATTTGTGTGTTGTGTTCATGTGTTGTTGTTTTTGTTTGTGTGTTGCGTGTTTGTGTGTATTTTGTGTGTGAGTTGTTGTGTTGTGTGAGTTTTGTGTATTGTGGTTGTATATTGTATGTTTGTGTGTGTATTGTGTTGTGTGTTGTGTTGAGTGTATGTTGTGTTGTGTGTGTGTGTGTTGTGTACTACACAATAATATTAATACAAACTTTACAAACAAAATAATTTAAAATTTACACAATAATTTGCAATGTCAAATGTAATTTAAAATGTTCAACACTAAAAGATTTTTTTTTGTTAAAATTGAATAATAAATAAGGTTATTTTCATTTGAAAACTGTTAAAAATTAATTAAAATGACATGATTAGAATACATTAGAAAAAAAGATTAAAAACAGTTCATCTTAGTCTAAATTTAGGTTTGGATCCGGAATGCTCAACATGCAGCCTGGTCCAGTACCGCATTATTGGGCAATCCAGGTCCATATCCATCCTCCATGCAAACAGCTGAAGGTAGCTGTTGGAACTGCCTCGTATGCGGCGCATCAAGGACACAACTCTCTTGCGAATAATCGCCGCTAACCCATCCATATTTGCCCCCGTAAACATACCCAATGGTCTACAGTAGCCAGGCAGCTTCATCAGCGCCCTTTTTTTTTCGGATGGGAAATCATCAAATGACTCCTCCCGCTCTGGGCGGAGCAGGAGGGAGTGACAGACTTTTACTGACTAAAACCCATCCATGTTCCTTCATCGCCCTTTGTGTTCCGGGGCCACGGTATCTCTTTCGAACATTCCCGCAACCCCGGCAGGCATCGGTCCTTACGGACCCCTTACTTTTTGCTGACTCTCTTTGAGGCACGCGTGGAACACGAATGCGCCGTCGACACGGCCTGTCGTCATGAGACGGACGGACGGTGAGCTAGCCCATAGCCCACCGTCCACAGGCCCGCGCCTACGGTGGCCGGGCGCCCGGGGCGTCTCCCGCAGCGGCCGGGACGCTGTGAGGCTCTCTCCCTTTCACGTTCCGCCACCTCCTTCTCTAGCATTACTGCTTCGCAGAAGGAGGTGACGGCGTCCCATTCCGTCTCGCTCCGGACCATGGCTTGCACCAGGGCCGGACGCGAGAGGTCGCCGCCGCCAATCGCCGCTTCAAGGACACGGCGGTGCTCTGCCCACGCGGGGCACACCTCCACCGTGTGCTCCATCGTGTTCATCAGCGCCCTGAAGGCATTAATACATAGAACACGCAGGGTGTCGTACTAATACCCACTGCTCATTCGGTTTCTCGACCTTCCATTGCTTTTTTGTATTTATTACATTTGCACAAGAATTATGTAAACATGTATTCGCATTCGTATTACAATCCATTCGATACAATGGTGCTGATGACTCAAGTGACGACAGCGGCGGCTGCGGCGCATTCATGTTCAGAATCCCGGTACGTGCGCACTCATTCACTTGCGCTGGAACGGGCGAGCTGGGCGTCGCAGGGGGGCTTTGGTTAGGAGGCGTGGCCAGGCTGCCACTTTATGCAGGTTTGGTTTTAGGACTTTTGTTATAGTTTAACATTCTAATATATTCTCCATCACAAAGATGAAACTCGGGCTTGGGATGACTATGGCTATTAACGACGTTTACAATATAGCCGCTACTGTGCAGTGTGAGCCTCGCCTTACAGCGTCTTACTATTGGTTGACGTACATTTCCAGTGGACATTGCATTTTGTCATTTTTTCACGGCTGTAGGTGTAGCCGTCATACAGTACCAAAGGTTTTCCTTTTCTTGATGTTATGTACTGGTATTGGTAATCTGGAAATAATAGTAGTTATGGGTCAGTATTTTAGAAATAAGGTAAAGCGTATCGACTACAAAGCAAAATCACAATCGTAACGATCTGGGACACCGGCTAAATATATCGTGGGGCCCAGTGCAGTGGTAAATAAAAAACATTTATGTATGCTACATTTATGTATAAACCTATAATGAAATAAAATAACTCTTTAAATTATTTGTTTACTATTTTTTCTTCTAACAATACAGTCATGTTAGTACCTATTTTATTTATAGACATTTACAATCGTGATACTAATATTACAAGCCAAAATGAGTGTTTGATAATAGTGTCACAAATAATACAAATTTATTCGAAAACTTTCAAGCCCTAAGGGTTAGTTCACACCGAGACGCGATGCGACGCGACGCTACGCGCAGGGCTACTCAAAATATAACTTTATTTACTAGGTACACGAAAAGATACAAATTTCATTGTCGAGGCGCAGTGCTGCATGGTGCAACGTATTCTGAATTCTCACAATGAAATGTGTATCTACACGTAGTACTTACTTGCGGGTATTCCCGCGATCATGATGCTTGCTACAGCGTCGAAATATCGGGACCTCATTAATAAAGAAAATCACGGATATTATCCCGTAAGTACTCTAAGTGTAGTGAAAAACCGTGAAAGTCTAAAAAATGTGTATCTTTTCGTATAGTAAATAAAGTTATATTTTGAGTCGCTCTGCGCGCAGCGGCGGCGTGTCGAGTCGCGTCTCGGTGTGAGCTGACCCTAAAAAGTAACCACAGAACCAGAACACGGGATCGCCGTACAAGCAGGCTCTAGAGACGGCAGTACTAAGGGGTCCGTGATACCAAAAGTGCGTTGAGAGCACACATTGTGTCACGGTCCGCATTCAAAGCCGCAGGATTTTCTAATAAATAATAAATTTGGTAAACGGTAATTTATTGGTAATAAGAGTTTTAAAAAAGAGCATTTGACAATAGAAAAGCATAATATGTACAGGTTACTGGTATACAATATAATCAACTCACGCGCAAAATATAGAAATACAATACAATCGAAAACCGAGCTAATGTTACAAGCATGATTGTTATTGTACTAGATCAATGTTACACGAGATAATTATTATAATACCTAATGTACACATGATATGATTACTTAGGTACATAAAGTAGAGATAGATCATATAATTTATTTGATCATCTTAAGTCGTCCATGAGATAGAGCCCTGCTCACACTGAGGCAACAAATACGTGTGCGTTGCCAGACACGACTCTGCGTTGACTGTTTTATTAATTAAAAAGTCACGTGATTATTCAGGCAGGTAGAACACCTCCACACCAGTTAGTTGACACAATCAGCGCCAACAAACGCCCTACGTGGGGGTTCACTGAACTTAGAGTAGAGCTGTATAGTCCTTAACTAGACACACTTTTATGCTATCCTAATATATTTTCCTTGACTACAGAAATATTGTGGCGGCGGATGACTGTGTTCCTTATTATAGGTAATGATACTATTGTTAATACCCAAAGTATTTATTTATTTATTTATTTATTCATGTACACACAAAATACTTTACAGGACAATATATTTACATAGAAGAGCACAAAGGTACTGCTTATTTCTTAAGAAATTTCTTCCAGCAGACCTGCGAGAGGAAAGTTGGATATGAAATGTAGACACAGTGTGTAGACAAGTTAGACACAAAAATTTAAATTTAAACTTAAAACAAAATTATAACTATAATAATAAACGTACATACAAATATCTACACATATAATAAAATAAAAATAATATTGTAAATATTTGCCTATAATATACATACATATATATATGAAGAATATTACTGAGAAGAGAGGTAATGCTCTTTGACTTGTTTTTTAAAGAGAAATAAAGTTTTACAATCTCGAATGTTAGGCGGAAGTGAGTTCCACAAACGTACTGCGTGAACAGAGAAGGAGTAGGAATACAGTTCGGTTTTATGGGATGGGAAATTAAGATGATGCCTGAGGTGGGATCTACACAGAGCATCAGGAGGACGGGTAAAGGAAAATCGATCGCGCAGGTAGCTGGGATATGCAGGGTTATGAAGGATGTTGTAAAGGAGACATAATATCTGAGTGTTCCTGCGAAGACGGATAAGGAGCCACTTGAGTTCTTTGCGGAAGTGAGAAACATGGTCATATTTCCTCAGACCATACACAAAACGAATGCCGAGGTTCTGTAAGCGCTCAAGCTTGTTTAACAGCTCCTCGGTGGCATCCAAATAGCAGGCATCAGCGTAATCAATGATCGGCTGAATCAGAGTTTGAGCTAAGTAAATTTTAGTTTTTAATGGCAAGAAGCTCTGTAAGGATTTGAGCGAGTGAAAAGAAAAGTGAACCTTACGACTAACCTCATTCACTTGAGCTCGCCAAGAAAGATTTCTGTCAATTAAGACACCAAGGTCCTTGGCTGTATCAGTATACGCAATGGTCGTGCAGCCCAGAGATAATGGAGTCAAAGTAGACAAGTCAAGTGCAGTGCGGCAGTATCTGCTGCCTATGATCATGGCCTGCGACTTAGCAGGGTTAATCTGTAAGCCGAACGACTTAGCCCATTGATAGATGCTTTCCAGGTCATGATTCATGGCATTGATTGCCGATTCTGCATCAGCCAGCAAGAAATGTCGATACAGCTGCAAATCGTCTGCGTAGAGATGGAAGCTGGAGGTGATAACCTTGGTAACAGTGTTAATAAATATAGAGAAAAGAAGAGGAGAGAGAACGCCACCCTGAGGCACACCAGCAGTGAGATCACACCAGTCAGAGTAGATCTCTTCTTGGCGGACACACTGAGAGCGACCCCGAAGATACGAGTCAAACCAGGCTATCGTAGAGGCAGAGAAGTTAAAAAATTGAAGGATCCCAAGAAGGATGTCGAAATCCACTGAGTTGAACGCGCAACTAAAGTCAAGTAACACTAAAACAGTCAGAGATTTGTTGTCCATAGCCCAGCGGATATCGTCAGTAACCTTCAAGAGTGCAGTAACAGTACTGTGGCCAGTACGGAAACCAGATTGGAATGGAGAAATAAGAGCATTAGACGAAAGATATCTGGAAATTTGACCACGAACGATGTGTTCGAGAACTTTTGAAAGGAAAGGAAGAATGGAGATGGGCCTAAACTGGGATAAGGAAAAAGGATTGCTAACTTTAGGAAGTGGTATTATGTGAGCCTGTTTCCAGGATGACGGAAATATACCAGAGAATAAGGAAAAATTAACAATATGAGTAAGGATGGGGAGCAGCTCTGAAATAATAGGTATTATCATTCTCGAACACAAATTGTCATGGCCCGCAGCAGAGGAGGAAATAGAGAGAAGGGACTTTTTGACGACGTCTTCAGAAACAGGATTAAAATTAAAAGGTGTACTATTTGGTAACGGCAAGTTAGAGAGCTCAATTAAAGTAGAAGCTTTAACGCTTGGGTCCAGAGAAACAGGATGTTTAAGTATAAGTATGTTTTCCCTTGCACTTCTTACTGCTTCTTGAAGTACAAACCCAATGATTCGTGCCCGTACTTTTATAGGTTTTGACATGAAAGTACGTGAAATCCTCGAGAAGTATTAACTGCTTGCCTTGTCTTGACAAAATGTACTTGATATTAACTGAAACTAAACAGAAACAAACTTACATAATAGCTGTCTTTTTAAGGTATTCAAGATTAAAGGCCTTGGCACAGTATACCGGTACGGCACCAGCACCGCTCCAACTCAGAAATTAATTTGTGATTCAAATTAAGGCAATATCGTGTGTCGTATAATACATTTCATAATTTCTATATGAAAAAGCTTTCGGCGAGCAGTCAGCGCGCTTGCCGCTATCATACGACTGTTCCCGGTAACACCAAGTTCGCGGCCGTCGTGCAGACTACGAGCTTACACGTACTTAAACTTCGCTGAAGACGCGTAGTTAGCGCGCTAGCAGCTAGCCGTAGGTAGCCTAAATTCGAGGCAACGCCAGGCTACAGCTGTGTAGGTGCGGTGCCGGTATAGCTATAGAGTGCCATGACCTTATGTTTTGACACCAAAGTCATGATTCCTTTGTTACCGTTTATCCTTTTTTTACAAATTCTTACTAATGTTTATAACTTGTTCCATCTGAACAGGTCAGTATGCAGGGTGTGTAGGGAAATAAAGTGATGGATATTATTTCATTATACATTTTTTTATAATAATGTCAGTTATCTTCAACACATTTAATTCTCACACTGTAAAGGTTGGATATGTATTCTTGTATCTTGGCACAGAAGCAAAGACTGGCCTCTTTCGTATTTAACAAATGTTATCTCAAACTCATCACATTGGGAATAATATTAATTAATTATATTACTTATATTAAGACTAATTTTATTGGCCTAGTAGTATACCCGCAGATTAAACCTAACGTAAGCTCAAACGATTAAAGAATAAAATTGAAAATAGATATAGGGCTGGCTCTTTCTTTGGCCAAAGAATTAGCATTGCAATTCAACGTAGCTATGCTGCCAGTCTTCTGGGCACGTTTCCGGATGACAGTGATGTGGAGGAGTACTTTGACACCTATTGACGTCGTTGTATATACATTTATGTATACTAATAATAATAATTTAATTTATAATAATAATAATAATTTTATTTCTTACACAAAAACGTACTTATAATTTTCAAATAAAATGCTTTAAACAGTATTTGTAACCAAAATGATTTTAGCCTCTGCAGCCAAACTAGGAGGTACTTACTTTTAGTTTTGTAATTATTTATAGTTCTAGTTGTAGTATGTATATGTTACGGCTAATAGCCGAACTGCAGTTACACCTCGTTTTAGGCGGCTAGAACTAGGTGCAGCCGGCCATATGCGGTTAAACCTAGGTGTATCCTCTTATCTTCGGTTAGAACTAGGTCTTACCTTCATCATAGCGGCTAGAACTAGGTGCAGCCGCACACCGGTGGTTAAACTTAGGTGTGTCTTATTTATCATCGGCTAGAACTAGGTTTTTAGTTCAGTTGAGCATAATTATTGGTTTTGTTTTGAGATTCTTATCTTGCGTTTTCCGATTGATTCGATTTCATATTACCCCCGCAGATGCATCCGAGTCGAGAGAGAAACGATCGAACGGACCCCGCGATCGGGGCTCCTAGTTCTGAATGGTTTATAAAAAAATAACCACTTCATTCATTCGCTCGCTTCGCTCGCTCATTCGACCCTGCCATACCCTTCTAACCTAATCTATCTGTGTCGAGGTGCCCCAAGTCGGCCTAGGCAAAACTAGTTTGTCATCAACCACCTCATTACTGAACTGAAAACCTAGTTCCAGGCTATGATAAATGGGATACACCTAAATTTATCCACCGGTGTGTGGCTGCACCTAGTTCTAGCCGCTATGATCTTCATCATAGCGGCTAGAACTAGGTGTATCCTCTTATCTTCGGTTAGAACCAGGTTTAGCCTTCGCTAAACCTGGTTCTAACCGAAGATAAGAGGATACATCTAGGTTTAACCGCACATGGCCGGCTGCACCTAGTTCTAGCCGGCTAAACCTAGGTTTAGCCGCACTTCGGCTATTAGCCGTAACCTAAATAATGTACATAATAATTTTAAAATGGATTAAATATGATACATAAGAAAATTAGCATAAATATATATTTTGATAAAAGCAATATCGTAAGTATACAGGTACAAGCTTAGTATTTGTTTACCCTTAATATAATACATAAGAAAATTAGCATAAATTTATATTTTGATAAAAGCAATATCGTAAGTATACAGGTACAAGCTTAGTATTTGTTTACCCTTAAACTCTTAAGCTGTTTAGTTGGGGGCATTGTATTCTTCTTCCTCCTTCCTCTCTATCCTGTTCTGGCCATGTTCACCCCACAAACGAGATCAGATCGTCACCACCTTTGCCTCGATCTACTTCGAAGTTGTATTTATGTTTTAAATTCTGATGTATTCGCCATTCCTCATAATGAATTTAGGTGGTGGTGGTGGTGGATGAGTATGATCTAGGTGACCCGATGTAATTCTGTTATTAGTATCGACTTCCATTTTCGCCTTACAACCCTTTGCGGTCCGAGCTGTACATAGCCAGCAAGAAGATTTTTTTCTTTTAAGGTTTTTACTGAAGCAATATTTGTAGTCTCTATACAGGATTAATCTCTTGCCTTTTCTCGAATTTATGTACTTGATATCTAAAATAAATGTAATTGTCAATCAATAAAAGTTTCTGATTTTTAAGTTTAGGAAAAACCCTCGATAAAACTAACAACTACCTACTCGTTAAAAAATTCATAGACCATTTTCCTAGACCCAAATGTTTCGGTCAACATTTGGGTCCAGGAAAATGGTCTGTAAACAATAATTCACCAACCAAACCATATTTTTAACGCAAAATAACGAAGTAAATGACAGCTAGTCAATCTAACTTGGCTGCGTGCTTGAAGGTTGGCACAGCTTTATGCCATAACACACTTGCATTTAATTTAATTTAGAGTACTGGTCTTGTGTGTGTAACGAAGTTGAGAAAGTGAGATGAGTGAAAGACGCAAAAATTTCTAAGAATTTTATTAGTAACTAGCTGTTGCCCGCGGCTTCGCCCGCGTGAAGTTCAGTAACTGTCCCACTGGATCATACTAAAGGGATATTGTCCTCCATGTTAATCCAGGTTATAAACTATCTATGTGCCACATTTCATAATCATCACAATTATTATTATCACAATCACCATCACTATCACAACCGCCATCATTATCACAATCACCATCACTATCACAATCACAATCACCATCACAATCCCCATCACCATCACTATCACAGTCACCATCATTATCACCAATTATCATCATTAACACAACCACCATAATTACTACAATCCCCATCACCATCACTATCACAATCACCATCATTATCACCAATTATCATCATTAACACAACCACCATAATTACCACAATCATTATCACAATCACCATCACAATCACCATCACAATCACCATCACAATCACCATCACAATCACCATCACAATCACCATCACAATCACCATCACAATCACCATCACAATCACCATCACCATCACAATCACCATCACAATCACCATCACAATCACCATCACAATCACCATCACAATCACCATCACAATCACCATCACAATCACCATCACAATCACCATCTCCATCACTATCACAATCACAATCACCATGACAATCCCCATCACCATCACTATCACAGCCACCATCATTATCACCAATTATCATCATTAACACAACCACCATAATTACCACAATCCCCATCACCATCACTATCACAATCACCATCATTATCACCAATTATCATCATTATCACAATCTCCATCACAATCACCATCACAATCACCATCACAATCACCACCACAATCACCATCACAATCACCATCACAATCACCATCACAATCACCATCACAATCACCATCACAATCACCATCAAAATCACAATCACCATCACCATCACCATCACAATCACCATCACAATCACCATCACAATCACCATCACAATAACCATCACAATCACTATCACAATCACCATCACAATCACCATCACAATCACCATCACAATCACCATCACAATCACCATCACAATCACCATCTCCATCACAATCACCATCACAATCACCATAACCATCACAATCACCATCGCTATCACCAACACAATCACCACATCTCTCAGAATAACTATCACAATCATCATCACAATCATAATCACCATCAAAATCAGTATCACAATCACCATCATCGTCATCACAATCATTATCATCGTAATCACAATCGCTATCATCATTTTCACAATCACTATCATCGTAATCACAACCATTATCATCGTATTCACAATCATCATCATCACAATCTCCATCCTCGTCATCACAATCATTATAATCGTAATCACAATCATTATCATCGTAATCACAATCACTATCATCTTAATCACAATCATCATGATCACAATCGCCATCACTATCTCAACCACAATCATTATCACAATCACCATCATTATCACAATCACCAACACTATCATAATCAAAATCACAATCACCGTCACCATCGCTATCACCATCACAATCACTGCCAATTTCACAATCACCATCACAATCACCATCACCATCACAATCACCATCAAAATCACTATCACAATCACCATCATCGTTATCACAATCATTATCATCATAATCACAATCATTATCATCTTAATCACAATCATCATCATCACAATCTCCGTCCTCGTTATCACAACCATCGCTATCACCATCACAATCACCGACACTATCACAATCACCGTCACTGTCACAATCACCATTACAATCACAATCACAATCACTATCACAATCACCATCATCGTTATCACACTTATTATCATTGTAATCACAATCATTATCATCGGTATCACAAACATCATTATCACAATCATCATCGTCGTAATCACAATCATTATCATCGTAATCAAAATCATCATCATCACAATCATCGTCGTAATTATCACAATCATCATCATCGTAATCACAATCATTATCACCTGGATTTCAAAATAAATGCCATCTTCGTAATCAGCACCCCTGATAATCTTGGTATCGACACCCATATTGATTTTTAGACGTTTCAACCCCATCGCACCCCAACAGGGAATGGTAGTATATTTTCAGGTCTGCCACATTAAATCTTAAAATCGTTGTTTTTGTAATACACCCGACCCAATTCACCATAAAAACAATACCTATGTTGAATTTCAGACTTTGTTACCCCATTTCCCCCTTTAGGGGTTGAATTCTGAAAAAAAACTGAAACACAAACGTTAACTCATTTATCGATAGGAGTAGGTACTCCTGTTAAGTTTCGAATAAAGTAGTCTAACTAATCTTATTTCCCCAAGTAATCTTTGGACTCCCGTTCCAACCCCTAAGGGGGTGAATTTTGAAAAATCTTTCTTAATGCACCCCTAAACCTCATAAAGAACCTTTGTGCCAAATTTGAAATCTCTAGGCTCGGCGGTTTGGGCTGTGCATTGATTTTTATACTTTGTCACCCCATTTCCCCCTCTTAGGGGTTGAATTCTGAAAAAACCTGAAACCCGTTTCTACTCATTTATCAATAGAAACACTGCTGTGAAGTTTCGAATAAAATAGTCTAACTAATCTTGTTTTACCCATACAAACTTTGGATCCCCGTTTAACCCCCTTAGGGGTTGAATTCTGAAAAAACCTGAAACCCGTTTCTACTCATTTATCAATAGAAACACTGCTGTGAAGTTTCGAATAAAATAGTCTAACTAATCTTGTTTCCCCATACAAACTTTGGAGCCCCGTTTAACCCCTTTAGGGGATGAATTTTGAAAAATCCTTTCTTAGTGCACCCCTAGACCACATAAGGAACCTACTTGCCAAATTTGGAATCTGTAGACCCAGCGGTTTGGGCTGTGCGTTGATAGATGAGTCAGTCAGTCAGTCAGTCAATCAGTCAGTCAGTCAGTCAGTTTCTTCTTTTATATTTAGTAATATATACGCATAACAAATATCATTATTAAAAGAAACACAAACATTTTAAATTAAACTACTTTAATAGAAAGTACCTACAAAAATAGTTATTAGAGCTAGTTTTCGTCTCCCGCTCCCAGCCAAAGTCACTTAGAGCCATTTTCAATAACTGTTCGGTTTCGATAGGTTGCTATCTCTGTCTGTTTGACAATTTGCTTACAGATGGTTAAAAACAAAACGTCATAGAAAATCTCTCTTTGATTAATGATTTTTCTATGAATCAAGTGACAGGTAGGTGACGCGGATAGGATATTTAAAGGTAACTTTGTTTATATAAACACTGATAGACAGACAGTTATTCATAAGTAAGTTATGGAAAACGGGCCATAGAGAAACACCGTGTGATTTTAGCTAGGTCCTTCTCGTATGTAACAACTTGATACTTTATTCCAAGCTTCATTACACCTTGATTGTGACAGCTCTTCTTCTTTATGAGGGGGTTCAAGTGCAGGGTGCTGTGGCTGTAGGGCATTGACTGTATGATATCCCTAATCCCCAGTAGTACGTAGTTTTTTACAGGAAAGAACAGTCCTTCTTTTATATACTTAAGTATTGACCATTACAGATGACATATTGGGGCGGGGGATGGGTGTGGTCTCCAACCACAAATTTAATGTAACCCAGATCATCTATTGCTATTTTCGTCTTGCACTTTTTTCCGATGCGTCCAGAACACAACCAGAGTGTGTGACCTCTGGTAGCAGAATGATTAGCAAAGACGAATGTATAATCTTTATGCAGAACTAGCCTCTTGCCTTTTTTCGAGTTGATGTATTTGAAATCTGAAAAAGCAGTGTTATTTAGAAAAAGTTTAAACGGCCATTATCTAATTTGCAAGTGGCTCATCTGCCGCTAAAAACAGACGCAATTTTTTTTAATTTAATGAATAACGAGTTTATCGAAAATTATAAAACGCCAGAAGTCATTACGAGCTTTTACATAATGTTTGTAGTGCTAGAAAAGGTAACATTGGCATATTATTATGGGTTTTCCTTTACTTGATTTGACTGGTTTGAGTTCTGCAAAAAAGTAAAAATAAATTAATACTATTAAATAATACGAGCTTATTTAATTTAGCGGACCTAGACAAAGTGTCGCCCTGTCAGCGTTAACGATGATACGACGTCAAAAATGTGTTAGATTGACATAAACCACCGAAAGCCTAGTTTCAATCCTGTATAAATTCGCAAAGCCTTTTGAAAACAATTAACCTGTGTCCCAGTCCTTAGTTAGTATGATGGACTGTAATTCCCCTTTCCACATTCTTTCTTCTCGTTCTTTTCTTTCTATTAAAACTTACTGAAGTCTTGGTGTACACGAAACAAAAAAGTCACACATTAATATTTTATCAATTGATAGTACCTATTGTTGGTGACAGAAACAGTAATTGTTATTATAATTCACAAACATATTTCAATTGGTATCATATCAATCTATCTAGACGAGAACAAGATATGATTATAAAGGTTCTCATGCTATGGTTTATTACAGACTCAAAATAAATTATTATACGTACATACTCGCAAGAATCGCGAAAAGCGAAGATCCGGATTCGCACGAACGATCACTTTACAATCGTAACGATTTGGGACGCTCTGGCTAAATATATCATGGGGCCCAGTTCAGTGGTAAATAAAAAAATATGTATTTATGAATGCTGACGTATATACCAATAGTAAAATAAAAATTTGAAAATAACTCTTTTAATTATTCGTTTACTATTTTTCTCTTCTAATAATACACGTAAGAACCTATATAATATTATTATTTATAGACATTTACAAGCGTGATACTAATATTTACAAGCCAAAATGAGTGTTTGATAATATTGACCCAATTAATACAAATTTATTCGAAAAATTGCAAGCTTTAGAAAGTAACCACAGAACACGGAATCGCGGTACGAGCATGGTCTAGAAACGGCAGTGCTAAGGAAATTCGTGACACCAAAAGTGGGTTGAGAGCGTACATTGAGTCGCGGTCTGCATTCAAAGCCGCGGCAGTAATAAAATAAATAATAACGTGGTAAAAAAGTAATTTATTAGTTATAGGAGTTAAAAAAAGCATTTGACAATAGATACGCATATGTACTATCGGAGTCTTTTCCGCCTGACCAGTTTAATTTTTTTTCGCTTAAATCATGCGGAGGCGCCGAGCCACGCCCCCCTAAAGTTTGGGCCTATTAGGAAAGCGTCAACTTTGGCGCGCAAAATAACAATAACTCTCGTTTGGCGTGCGTCGTCAGTACGCTCGGCCGATTCGGTATCTTTTCATTCATTATTTCCATACAAAGTCAACGGGGCGGGGCTAGCGAGCGTTTCTATGTTGCGAGTGCAAGCAAAAATTAGCTTTGTGGTGGTCAGGCGGGAGTGTCCTCGATAGTACATACAGGCCACTGTTAAACAATATAATAATCTCACGGGCAAAATATAGAAATACAATACAATCAAAAACTGAGCTAATCACAAGCTTGATTATTATTGTACTAGATCAATGTTACACGAGCTAATTATTTCAATATTGAATGTACACATTATATGAATGCCTGCATACTAAAATAGATATAAAGAATAGATTATAATTCTACCATATTTATTTGATAGCTATGCCCACACTGAGGCTACAAACACGTGTGCGTTGCGGGACACGCACAACTCTGCGTTGACTGTTTTATTGATTACTAGCGGACGTCCCGCGGTTTCACCCGCGTAGTTCCCGTTCCCGTGGGAGTACGGGGATAAAATATAGCCTATGTTACTCGTGGATAATGTAGCTTTCGAATGGTGAAATATTTTTTTAAATCGGTCCAGTAGTTTTTGAGCCTATTCATTACAACCAAACAAACAACCAAACAAACAAAGTTTTCCTCTTTATAATATTAGTATAGAAAAAAGCCACGTGATTGTTCAAGCAGTTAGATCACCTACGTACAAGTTAGTTGACGCAATCGGCGCCAGGAATCACGCCCCACGTGGGGGTTCACTGAACTTGGGTACAGCTTTATAGTCCTTAACTAGACATAATTTTATGCTATCCTAATATATTTTCCTTGACTACAGACATATTGTGGCGGTGGATGATTGTGTTCCTTTTTATAGGTAATTATACTATTGTCAACACGCAAAGTAAGTTTCGCCATGCAATTCATACTACTTCTTGAAGTACAATACCAATGATTCGTGCGTTTGTAGGATTTGAAATGATAGTACGTGAAGTCGTCGAGAAGAATTAACTGCTTGCCTTGTTGTGACAAAATGTACTTGATATTATCTGAAACTAAACACAAACAGTTAGGCATAAACTTAGGTAATGGCTGTCCGTTTTAAGGTATTCAAGATTAAGTTTTGTCACCAAAGTCATGATTCCTTTGTCCTTTTTTACAAATTGTTACTAATGTTTATAACTTGTTCCGTCTGAACAGGTTAGTATTCAGTATAAGAACAAGGTGGAAAAGGACTCGGGAGTTAATAAATCCAATAAATAAAATGGTGGAAATTATTTCATTATTTTTTTATAATACTGGCAGTTATCTTAACATATTTCATTTGCACATTGTAAAGGTTACAGAAGCAAAGACTGGCCCTCTTTTGAATTCAACAAATGTTATGTCAACTTCATCATCATCACCATCATTAGAAATGAAAATAATTATGTATATTATTTAGATTAAGACTAAAATTGGCCTAGTATTAGTAGTACACGCGCAGATTAAACATAACGTAAGCTCAAAGGACAAAAAAATAAAATTGAAAATACATTTTAAACAATACATTACAAAATTAGCTTAAGTTTTAAACAGTGATATCGTAAGTATACAGGAACAAGCTTAATTTTTTTTTGTTTACCCTTAACTCTTAAGGTGAAAGCTCCACGGTGGCCCGCGAAATTCAAATTAATCAACATACGACATAGCACTAGCCTGCAAATTGCAAAGAAACATAAGAAAATTTAAATTTCGCGGGCTATCGTGGAGCTTCGACCTTAAAGTGTTTGGTTGAAGACATTGTATTCATTATTTAATCATCATCATAAAATTGTATTCTTTTTTTTTGTTAGCAGCTGTTGCTGGGGAAAGACCTCCCCTTTCTCCTTCCAAACCTCTCTATCTTGTGCAATATCTAGCCAAGTTCACCCCACCAACGAGATCAGATCGTCACCAACTTTGCCGCGGTCTACTTCGAAGTATTTATGTTTTAGATTCTGATGTATTCGCCATTCCTCATAACGAATTTAGGTGGTGGATGAGTATGATCTAGGTGACCCGACGTAATTCTGTCATTAGTATCGACTTCCATTTTCGCCTTACAACCCTTTGCGGTCCGAGCTGTACATAGCCAGAAAGAAGATTTTTTTCTTTTATAGATTTTACTGAAGCAGTATGAGTAGTCTTTATGCAGGATTAATTTCTTGCCTCTGTTAGAATCTATGTACTCGATATCTAAAATAAATGAATCCTCAATCAGTAAAAGTTTCAGAGTTTGTAAATGTAGTTAAATTATTATTTCCAGTCAATTAAAACTCTACTTAGGTTGAAACTATCTAGTTAAAAAAACCCTCTAAGGAAAATCGAACAACTACTCTGTAAAATACTTGAGGCGCTGTTGGTCAACATCGGTCCAGGAAAATGGTCTATGAACAATGACGTAAGATAATCCATAATGTTTAACGCAAAATAACGAGACGAAGTAAATGACCGAAGTCAACGTCACTTGGCTGCGTGCTTGAAGGTTGGAACAGTTATATTCTTTAAAACACTTGCATTTAATTTAATTAGAGTACTTGTCTTGTTTGAGAAAGTAAGATGAGTGAACGACGCAAAAAGTTCTAATTTTCTTTAGTAAAATATAAGCAAAACAAATATCTTTATTAAAAGTAACCATGGAATTAGTGACAATTGTTACAAATTAAAACTACATAAATGGAAAGTAATTAAATTGTTATTAGAGCTAGTTTTCGTCTCCTGCTCCCGGCCGAAGATAGTTACAGGAACACCGAGTGATTTTAGCTAGGTCCTTCTCGTTATGAAACAACTTGTCACGTTATTCCAAGCTTCATTAAACCTGACATGTGACAGCTCGTCTTTTTTGTGACGGAGTTTAAGGTACAGGGTATAGGGCACTGGCTAAATGATATCCCTGATCCAATAGGACATTCATGCAGATTTCCACAGGAAAGAACAGTCCTTCTTCTTCAAATACTGATGTACTGACCATTACAGATGACATACTTGGGCGGGGGATGTGTGTGGTCTCCGTCCACAGATTTAATGTCACCCAGATCATCTATTACTATTTTCGCTTTGCAGTTCTTGCTGATACGTCCAGAACACATCCAGTGAGTGTGACCTTTGGTAGCAGAATAACTATTGAAGCAGTATGTGTAATCTTTATGGAGAACTAGCCTCTTGCCTTTTTTCGAGTTGATGTATTTGAAAGCTGAAAGAAATTGTCATTTAAAAATGTTTAAAACGCCATTTTCAAACTTGCGAGTGGTATAAACAAGTTCTTTTTATTATTTGGTGAACACAAGGTTTATCAACAAAAGGGCTTGTCAAGAAAAAATAATTTTATTTTACTAGTGACCCATCTACTACTGTTACAGTACTACTGTACTGTACTGTAACAGGCTCAAGCAAATCCAGGATGTTGATGAAAAAACAAATGGGCTAATAGAAAACAAAATGTTTTATATTTGCAATTCTATTTAATTACCTAAATAAAATCAATCATCGCCAGTCTACGAAACAAGACTTATTTATTTCAGCGAATGGAGATTCGCTATTCCATATATTTTACATTATTATAAATCACAAAACATTTAATAAAAACATAGAATGTTAGTGTGTTAGTAACACAAAGATGTACCTAAAAATATGTCCGTATTTTTAGGGACATCAGGGGAAACGGGCAGCAGTCGCATTTAGAATACTGTTGCTGCTGCTTCGTAGACGGTGCAGCAGGGAGTTTGCTTTCTTGCGCGTGATGATTTGAAAACCATCCGTACGCGCTTTAGCAAACATACCAGACGCGCTGCAGCGCCACAGCAGCCCCAACAGCAACCTAAATACGTTTATCTACACCCATGCTATAAATCCTCTATAAAGGTATCTGAAACAGTTAGCTTATGGCCAACATTAGAACAGCCAGTGTCATAATAACCATTATAACACACAAACGGGTGTTATAATGTTGTACTGAATTTCATTATGCAACTCGTTTTAAAAAAAGAACACTGTCTAGCACGTGCGATTCTCTACCACAGCGCCGTAATTAAAAAAAAACTAGTATTGCATTATGTACTTTTTTGTTTACAAAAATGAGTGATACAAGCTTTGTGCATTTTAATAATTTTACAATCCAAATGTAAATAATTATATTATTACCTATACATGGTTTGTACGTATATGTATTAAATACTCAGCAATTAAACTTTTCATGAATTTACATAGACTTCTTACAACACTACAACACCCTATGGTTTCAGAAACTTTTATATGGAGGATTCATATCATGGATGTAGATAAAGTCTTCTATGCAACTGTACATAATTAGGTATTAAAACACTCATGCGATACTATTATCACACTCGGCTTCGCCTCGTGTGATAAACCCACATTCGTGTTTTAATACCCCTGATTATATAACAGTTGCATAAATAACTATTATTATACTGTGTTTGTAGGGCTGTATAAGTTACCCACAGGCCACCCGAGTAAAACGACTGGTAGTACGCCTTAAAAAGTGTTATCTTCACCTCGTTGCTGCAGCGTGCAAACCTGCGAGCGAGCATATTGCTTTTCACCGTAATGTAGGGTCAGTCTACCGCTATTTATAAGCAGGGTTCATTTTAGGGTTTTTCGGATGGTTGTGGTCATTAGAAACTATTACAATGTCGCCGCTACTGTGCAGTATGCGCAGTCTAGCCTTACAGCTTGTACGGCGTTGTGAGGCACACGCCCACTGGACATTATCCTTTGTCGTGCGGTGACGGTTGTAGGTGTAGCCGTCATACACTACTACGGTACGGTTTTCTCTTCTTATTGTTTTGTATACGAATTTGTAATCTGAAAACCACCATACCATTCTCTTTTCGCGCACATACTACCTAGAAGCATACAATATGTAGCATATATGTACCAAAAAGAATATATGATTTAATAGAACTCCACTTCATTAGTGTAGTGGTGCGAGAGAACGGTGACACGCTGGGTTCATACGGAAAGAGTTGACGATGTCGCGTCTAGCAGCGGCCGCCAGAGCGTCTCCGTGCTACGTGTAAGTAACTTTACTTATTATAGATTCTTATTATTTATTGTAGATTCTTATTATTATTTTAGCGTTACGTCGTCGCCTAAGTTGATAAAATTTTATTCATAATTGAATTATAACATTCTAAAATACACAAAAAAATAAAAGCTGTTTTTATATTATTCTACATACCTACGGAGTTAAACCACGAAATTGGATTCAACATTAACTTACATTAATTAAACTTAATATTAATGAGATTATTCTATCATTGGTGGTGGTAGTAATCACAATGTATAACTAATCCACAAAATTTCAGAATTCATAATTTATGTTTTTGAAATGATTTTTACAAACATTTTGTCATTAACTACTAGCTAACTTTAGTCTGTACTTAACGTGAATCTGAATAATATTGATTGATTATAGACACGGAAGGGTCTCGATATGGAATGGATGGTCACCAATCCACGATCTGACCTTGACAAGCGGTAGCTTAACTTTAATTCATAATTAAATTATAATATTTTAAAATGCACACCATCATCAGAAATATAAAATTTTGTCGGTTCATGATTGTGATCATGGTTTTCAGTTATTACATTTTGCTCAGAGTCTAACACTAGTTTCCCTCTACATTTCCTACTAGTAACAGACGTGCAGAACCAGTAGTCAATCGCTTTCGACTCAACTTTCCGCTGGTGGTAGTAAGTGTATCCGTTGTACTGTATTAACTGCTTTCCCTTCGTTGATGTTATATACTTGATAATATCTGAAACCATTAAATGGGACACTTAATATTGTTCTTACACACTTATATAATAAAAATCAAAAACACTTCCTACTAATATTTCAGGTAGGCTTATGTGAAATAAAATATTGTTAATTTCTTGTTAGGTATTTTATATTAATGAAAAGGATTACACCCAATTTATGACTAATACTTACCTACTACACACAACAATTTGTACAAGTTATAAAAGTTTTAATTTTTCTTATAATATAATACTAGTTAATACTATGGGACACAAGACGAAACGTTTTTAGTTTCAATCAAACATACACATTTTTCAATCTAATTAACAAATATATTTAAGCTAAGTATTTATAAGATCATTTGAGTACAGGCGGTTGATGGTTATGGGACAATACTCCAGTGATGATTATGTTGCTGACCGTGTCTATTACTAACTTCGCTTTGCAACTCTTACTGCGGCTGGAGGTGCAGATCCAATGATCAATGGGCTGCGACAGAAGTGTCCGCTGAAAGAAGTAAGTGTAGCCTTGGAGGAGTATTAGATCCTTGCCCGTTCTTGACTGTATGTATCTGAAATCTAAAATAAATATACATTAAATACAATAAGACAGCGAGGAACAATGTTTTAATAGGTTTATTCAGTTTTAAAAGCCTGATCAGAAAAACAATAGCAAACGAAAAATAAACAAATAAATTGGTTACAAAAAGAAAAAAGAAAGTTTTTGCACTATTTATTTACTCACTTAAAATACAGCTAGAGAAACAGTACCAATCGACAATCATCACAAACAACCAAACTTGACTCTAATACTTATAATATATTAAAAAGTAAACCAAATTAAATATCTAATTAAGGATGAATGCTTACGCTTTAGACACATTTTGCTTGACGTATAACATATTTGCAAGGAGGATTATTATGTTCATAATTAATAGAAATACTTCAATAAGCTTGTGAGAGATCAGTTCCAACGAGTAGTAGTTTTGTTCTAAAGAACAAAACAACAAAACGACTACACTTATGTTCGCTATCGTTATCTAAAGATAACGATAGCGAACATAAGTGTAGTCGTTATTTAGAATTAGTTGTGACCCTTTCCGGAACGCTACGTATTTGAAATTTACCGAATAATAAGAGAATTACGGATATTACTTAACAAATTGAGAATCTCGTCCGCAGTTACAAATAAAAAGAAAAGTAACAAATACATTATACAAATACATAGCTATATTCGAATATATTTCCCTTTACATACAACGTATTTCCCTGGTGGATGATTATGTTCATAATTAGCAGAAACAATTTTATTTTCGTCATTAATGACGAGCATAGCCTTGCAATTCTTATTATTGTGAGTAGAACAGCGCCAACGAGTAACATTATTGGTATTTACATACTTATGACAATATGTGTAGTCATTGATTAGAAGTAACTGCTTTCCGCTCCGGGACTCGACATACTTGAAGTCCTCTGAAAAATAGTACAATTACAGATTTTATTATTAAAGCTTGGAATCTCCACTCTAGCTACAAAAACAAAGAAAATAATGAAAGGAAAAACCACAAATATTAATAATTATATGAGTGATTGTAATTTTTTAGCTTACAAAAGTAGGTACAGTAAGTGCTTAAAAAGTATCTTAAGGAAAAGTGTACATGAATTTGTGAGAGACTAATGCCTGAAATAGGCATTGCAAACAACAACGCCTGCAGGTCGAAGAAACTATTTGGTTTACATTTTACAATGTAATTTGTGGGTTAAACTGTAAACCAAAAAGCTTGTTCGACCGTACAAGTGACCAGGGCCCCACGACGCTACATGAATGTGTACAAGCCTACATTGGGTATTTCTATGAGACCGAAGTGAATTAACAAAAGTACATAGTTCCTTAAATCCGAAAATATTTCCTTTGACACAATGTACTGGCCTGGAGGATGATTATGTTCATAATTAGCAGAACCAATTTTACTATGGACATCAATGACGAGCTTAGCCTTGCTTGCACCCCTTACTGTTATGAGTGGAACAGTACCAAGGGGTAAAATTTTTCGCTTTCGGCTGATGATGTGCATAGCTGTAGTTGTTGATAAGAAGCAGTTGTGAACCTGACCGGGATGTGACGTACTTGAAGTCTTCCAAGCTTATATCATTTAAGATTTTTATAATCATAAATCATGATTGGATTATACTTTTCTTTCCATAATCATAAACTTATTTAATACAGAGAAATAGTTTTTTTTTTAATATTAAGTAGCTATCCATTGACTATTTGGAAGATAATAAATCTAGCGATTTCAAATATTACCCCCCATTCGTCCACGGACGCAATTTTTATTTGCCACTTATGTCCAAAAATATTTCAATTATTTACGATTCGGCACGCCTGATTAAAACGACAATATCTCCGAAATTACGTTAGTTAGCTCGCTACCAGTTATATCATTGGAATCGTTATTAAATTAGCTAACAGGTTATGTATGGTTTAGTATAGTTTTGTCTTGTGATGTATTAGTAATTGTAATGTGTGTTCAGTGTTAGGGATTTTTACCAGTTTCTTGTGTAAAGGTCATTTTAATAAAAAAAGTAAACCATTGTTTCAAAAAGTTATTGTTTTTTTTTCTACTAGTACACATGAAGTCACATAAATCAAACAAAAGAATACAGCTCGTAGTATATTTTTTTCATCTCACAAGCCTAACAAAACATGACGTCATTTACGAGTGCCGGATTCTAAACAAAATAATGGGTTTGTTTACGCTTCAATTCTCAGAAAGCTCGACGATAACTGGCTTGAGTTACACTTTTATAATAATGTTTGGTTCACATACTTGACACCGAAAGAGTGTCAGCTGTTACAAGTTATTAGTTAATTAGTATAAAATAAACAAAGCAGACACTTAAAAACAGGCGTAAAAACATCCACTCAAACATTGCATCACAGTTTATATTCTGTTGCCTCAGTTTGAAATATGATTTAACAGTGTACATGTTGAAGACATTTACAAAACATTAGGCGTATAAAAAATGCATGCTGTCTAACAAAAACATTAATTAAAATCAATAATCAAAACGAACAATTTCACTAAAAAATCTAGTAAACAACGGCGCTGATTGGTCTAGCGCGTCAAATCCGGCTCTATGATTGGGCCAGCGGCAAGCCGCGGCAATTCTCATTGGTCGCGGCTCACGAAAGTTTTACGTAATTAGAATTTTGAATTGAACACAACCAAATACGATAATATTAAAGTTAAACGCCTAATATATAATACGATACATAAAGAACACACTATAGCCATAGTTTGCATTTCTATCAATAATTAGTGCCAAAATACCGCGAAATGTATCAGCGTCTCTTGAACGGTTTTTCATGTTTGTTGAAATGACTATTTTTGGCCGAAATCTCTAACAATTAGACGGTTTCTACATTCAAAAATGTTAATTACTTACCCAGGCATGACGAAAACACAACACAACACCACACAAAGCACTATTTAGCACACTAATAGCACTCAGAACATTTTTTATTCGGATCTGTCACGACCGGTTGGCGCGCGCCTCAACTCTCAACTGGGGACCGGTTTTTTGGTCAGTTAGAAGCGTCGTTCGTTGTTGAACTGAGGCAAAATGTCTGTCTTATTCATTCCTCTAGACTCTGTGCAAGTTTGAGCGAGATAGGTACAAGTGTCATCATCAATTTATGTCAAACTAACGCAAAGGAAAGTGCGCCCCTATTAGGGGTCGGACAGACATGGGTTGTGCCCCTCTCAGGGGCTTGACAGACGATGGGCAAAAAAAAACAAGAAAAAAAACAATAAGCACCGTTCTATATATTATAGTTCATCAATATTGTTAGATAACGTAAGTGTGTAAACATACATAATATTATGAATAATATAATCAATATTTATAACACAATGTCAATGCTTTTATTTCTCAAAACTTGCTGATTGTTTTATGAAAACTTTATTTTCTGTATTTGTTTTTACCGACCTAAAAAAGAGATACTGATGATGAATATTTGTGGTTGGTTTTTAATTTAACCAGTAAAGCTTAGTTTAGTTAGTTAAGTTTAGTTTGTGCACAACAATCGGCACCATTGTCTTATTTTTTCAGAACAATAAATAAATGAATAAATATGGAAGATATCTTATTTCCAATCATATGATCATATTTTTTTAGGGTTCCGTACCCAAAGGGTAAAAACGGAACCCTATTACTAAGACTTCGCTGTCTGTCCGTCTGTCTGTCACCAGGCTGTATCTCATGAACCGTGACAGCTAGACAGTTGAAATTTTCACAGATGATGTATTTCTGTTGCCGCTAGAACAACAAATACTATATAGAGTCAATCGTTACGGAACCCTTCGTGTGCGAGTCTGACTCGCACTTGGCTGGTTTTCCAATGACTAACCAATATTTATTAGTATTAAATAATAAAAAACCGGCCAAGAGCGAGTCGGACTCGCGCACGAAGGGTTCTGTACCATTATCTATACATTAGACAAAACGGCAAAAAAATCACGTTTGTTGTATGGGAGCCCCCCTTAAAAAATAATTTTATTCTGTTTTTAGTATTTGTTGTTATAGCGGCAACAGAAATACATCATCTGTGAAAATTTCAACTGTCTAGCTGTCACGGTTCATGAGATACAGCCTGGTGACAGACAGACGGACAGACGGACAGATGGACAGACGGACAGACGGACAGACGGACAGACAGCGAAGTCTTAGTAATAGGGTTCCGTTATTACCCTTTGGGTACGGAACCCTAAAAACATTAAATTCATAGTATGTAAAAAGGCGCAAGTTTATGTATTTATGTAGTTAAAAAGTCCTATTCATAATTTGCTAAACACTTACATCAGGAGATTATAATAACACAAGTTTGACGAAACTAGTATTAGTATCGTTTTGTTCATTAGTGTAGTATCTTAGGACCATTACACACACTAGTACCCACAGTTACAGCACTTATGACTATACTAAATGATTCAACCAAATTGATTCACTTAACTATACAGGGTGTAAAAGACCTCATCACGAAGCTGTCAACCAAGCATTATGTACATCAAACTAAGTAACTTTACGTAAAAATTATTGCTGGGAAACGACTTTTTTTTGGGGTGAAAAATCATGTTTTGTGGTAGAACTCAATGTAACCCACCCACTCAAAACATAGTGCTCATGGATGGATTGAATAGTACGGGGATCGTGGAGGTGTTGAAAGTAATAATCTTACATTAAAAACTTGTATTTAAAAAAAAATTGTCAAAAAGTTGGAACTTTGACCCCCAATATCTCCGTAACTAGAAGGTATGGTGTAAGACAAAAAAAAAGATCGCAATGACGAAGAGAACAAGTGCCTTTCGGCTTCGTTAAGAGGTGTTTTACACCCTTTAAAGGTGTTGCAGATGTAGATTTCTCGACCATTAATTTAATGGATCACCTGTGTTCGTTTAAACGCAGGTTTTTTTTAATGTTAAATATGATCTAGCTGTTGAAGACATCAGTCGGCTAGTAGCTAGTCTTATCTCTCTACCCAATTTGATTTACACTCCCTTAGCCACAGTATATTTATAAGGAGGATGTGTGTGTACTAAATTCCCGTGTATATCTCCCGCAGTATCCGTGATCAGTTTTGCCTTGCACTTCTTGCCATTGTGAGAGGAGCATCGCCAATAAGCCGTGCCTTTGGTCGGGGACCGATGTACCAGACAGTATGTGTAGTGGTTCAGTAGAATTAAACTTGTGCCTGTTCTGGATTTAACGTATTGGATACCTGAAATATAATGTCTGGTCAGTTTCAATACCGATGAAAGAAACCTGTTTACCAAGATGAAGAAGAAATAGCTATATTTCTAATTTTCATGCTGAAGCTAGGATAGAAAGAGATGACTATGTTATAATATACGATTGGTTTGTAATGTTTTATTTATAACGTACTTAATATACGACAAAGAATAGATAATACGTCTTGATAGACGAGAGATTATGGCTCACAAAGTTATCTTCTTCGAACTTTACAGTATGCTTTAATTGTATTTACAAATCTTTTAAGCTTATTTCTATTTTCTTAAAGTATCCAGGCATGAGACTATGTAGCGATATTGTAGCACTTTCATCATGTAGAAGACGACCACATGCCTGGCGCCGGTGCTTGCCGAGTGTCGGAAACGTTGACAGTTAGTGTTTTTCGCCATGCTGTTTTTATTATTAATTGTGTATGTTTACTGCTATTGTCCTAACTTCAATGTCCGAATAAGTATGTCCCTAGTTTAACATAACATAATTAAATGTATTACTTATTACAGTTCTAACTATCTCACTACTATCCAATCCTGACGTATATTCCATTGCGTACACAATATTTGGGTGGTACATGATTATGATACCGTTTACAAGATACGATATTATTCCGACTGTCCGTATTAGCTTCGCGTTGCAGTGTTTGCTGCAACTAGCCGTGCATAGCCAGTGATGGCTGCCTTTTATAGGAAAATGTTTTTGTTCTCTGAAAGTATAGTCTTTGTATAGTATCAACGGCTTTCCTCTTCTTGATTGTATGCACTTGTAGTCTGAAATTGAAAGTTTATGTTTCAAGATTTTATTTTAAAGAAGACATTTGTTTTTTTTTTCACTATCGAAAATTATATTTTTGCTTAAGTGTTTCACCGGTTTCTTGATTCAATAAAAGTCACGACATTAAAGTCAACCAAGTTTTAAAACACTACGTATTTTTCTAAAAAACAACTATTAACTTACAAGCTATAATTTCGTTTACATAGTATTTACGATAAACATTTACACAACAATAATATGAAAGATACAAACAACACGAGCAACTCGAACATCTGAGCGGGTGTTGAACTTCACAAACAAACTTGTCACTGTATAAAACATAAAACTATCGATATTTAATATATTCGCCATTATGAATACAATACTTAGGCGGAGGGTGACTATGTTCTAAAAGTGAAAACACAATTCTCTGTTTATTATCCAATAAGATTTTAGCTTTGCATTTACTGTTGAAATGAGACGTGCAAACCCATCGGCATGTGCCTTTCTTCTCTGATCGGCTAGCAAACGTGTAGGTGAACTCGTTCAGCATTATCAATGGCTTGCCCTTTTGAGATCTTATGAACTTGGTGACTGGAAAAAGAAAACAAACAAATTATACCTCTAGCTCGTAGTATCGCGCCTGATGTACAGGAATGATTAGGCAGAGGCGTTCTTATAATCACTTCATCCAGATTTTGCTAGTTATGTCTCTAGATCTGGTTTTAACTTTCAAGATTTATTTTTACTATTGTAATTTCTTAAACTATAGCCTTATTCAAACAACCAAATTATTTTATTCGAGTTTCATGGCTTTATTCACATTCTCTTAAATATACCATCACAAAGATAATACATGGCTGGTGGATGATTATGGTGTCCACGTTTGGAAACAAGCTTCCGATCAGCATCCAGCTGAAGTTCCGCTTTACAATTAAGTTTGTTGTAAGATGTGCACACCCATTGATGAGCTCCTTGCTTTCGGGACAGTTGGCGACGGAAAGAGAAGGTGTAATCTTTGCACAGAAGCAAAGACTGCCCTCTTTCAGACTCAACGAATATTATGTCACAATCTGAAACAAATAAGCACGATCAAGGAGTATGTAGTTGTCTAATGTGCTGTAATGCTAAGCGACTAAAATTTTAAAATACGTAAAGATAACAAGGCAAAATAATTGGAATAGGGATATACCCCCAGGTTTTTATACAGGATAACTCATTTTGTTAACGTTTTTATCATGCGTGCCTTTGAACAGTGTGTAAATAAACAATAGGACAATTATTCGACTGGACAATTATTGTTAACCATACACAATCCACCTACATCTACAATAAACTGAATCTTAAGAGTGTGAAATATACCCCATGCGGTTATACGATTGTAAAAGAACAATAAATGATTGATGAAGATCTCTAACATATGAAGAAACAGAAAAAATTCTGATCAGGGTAGGCTAACATGCTGGATAATTATCTGGATTATATATCGCACAAACACACACACACTGACAGACAAATACACGCACACACATGCACACAAAACACACAAACGCGCACAAAAATACGCTAAGTAATTAATTAATTAACTATCATTTATTTTATTTTATTTCTTTTTTACTGTATTTTTATTCTATTCGTTGACTTCATCATTTTCATTGTTAGGATACCAATTATGGGAAGAGCGAGACAGCCCCGACACAAGTACTATTGTGACTTACTGGGGCTGCCTCGATTTATGTATGACACAATGTTTGAGACGTAATAAATATTTTTGTATATTGTATAAGCAAATAAGTTGGTTGCAAAACGAAAAAAAAACCTTTTATGTAATTTCATGCACAATTTATTTAAAATACAGTAACAAAAATAGTATCAATAATCATTATAAACCACCATCTTGACAAAACTGTAATAATTAAAATATATTAAAAGTAAACGAAATAAAATACCTACTATAGGATTAATTCTTATACTTTAGACACATTTTACTTGACTTGTAACATACAGGGTGTAAACAGACCCTTCACGAAGCCGTCAACCAAGCATTCAGTACACCAAACTAAGTGACTACGCAAAAAATATTGCTGGGATACGAGATTTTTTTTTGGGGCGAAAAATCACGTTTCACGGTAGGACTCAATGTAACGCACTCAACACGTTGTGCTGATGGATGCATTGAGTAATATGGGGGTCGTGGAGGTTCATAACATTAAAAACTTGTACTTAAAAAAATCTTGTGAAAACGTTGGAACTTTGACACCCAATATCTCTGTAACTAGAAGGTTCCCAGGTATAGTCAATAGTAATGACAAGTAGAACAAGGCTTCGTTAAGGATACCTCTTTTTGCAAGAGGGATGATTATGTTCATAATTAGCAGAAATACTTCCTTACACTTGTGACTAGATCAGTTCGAATAGCATTTTTGATGTAACGATAGCGATCTTAAGTGTAATCGTTCGTAAGAATAAAATTAGGTCTACACGTATTTGAAATCTACCGAATAATAAGATTATTACGGATACTCATCATCATCATCATCATCATCATCATCAGCCTATTAATGTTCCCACTGCTGGGACACAGGCCTCCTCTCTATGAGAGGGAATGGGCTATAAATCCACCACGCGGGCCCAGTGCGGATTGGTCGCGGGCCCAACGGATACTATTATTTAACAAATAGAAAATCTCGTCCACAGAACAGTTACAATTAGACACAAACAAAAGAAAAAAGCGACAAATAAAAGAACGTAGTTACATTCGAATATATTTCCCTTGATATACAACGTATTTGCCGGGAGGATGATTATGTTCATAATTAGCAGAAATCATCTTATTTTTGTCGTCAGTGACGAGCATAGCCTTGCACTTCGTATTTTTGCGAATAGAACAGCACCAACGAGTAGCATTCATTATTTTTTTGGTATTTACAGACCTATGGCGACAATAGGTGTAGTCATTAAGTAGAATTAATTGCGTTCCTTGCCGGGACTCGACGTACTCGAAGTACACTGAAAAATAATACAATTACAGATTTTATTATTAAAGTTTGTAATTATGGTTACAAAAACAAACAAAATAAAGGAAGAAAACACAACAAATAATAATAATTATATGAATGATTATAATTTTAATTTTCTCATTACAAATGTACAGAGTACGTTAGTGCTTAAAAACTATCATAAGAAAACCTCACATTAATTTGCGAGAGACTGGTGCCTGAAATAGGCAATGCAACGTCTGCGGTACAATTTATTCACCGGGGCCCCACGACGCTACATATGTACTGCTACATAAGAATACCTAATGTAGGCTCATTGGGTATTTTTATGAAACTGAAGTGAATAAAAAAAAGTATAGGTACATAGTTCTTTATATCCAAAAATATTTTCCTTGACATATAATGTACTGGCCTGGAGGATGATTATGTTCATAATTAGCAGAAATTCAGAATTAATCAAATAATTTGATAATGGACATCAATGACGAGCTTAGCCTTGCACCCCTTACTGTTATGAGTGGAACAGTACCAAGGGGTAACATTTTTCACTTGCAGCTGACGTCGTGCAACCTGACCGGGATCGATTGTTATCATTGAGAATAGATTTTGATGCGGGTTTTTTAAATAGATAGAGTGATTCAAGAGGAAGTTTCTCGTATATAATTTGTCAAGCGGGCGAAGCCGCGGGCATCAGCTAGTCTTATATAATTTAAAATGAACACAACATATTACGATTCCCTTTATTTAAAAAAAAAAATACAAGATATAAATCAACAAATCCTATTTGATCATTTCAGACAGGAAGCAAACCTTATTCTTACTAAAATCTCTAAACTACAGCCTAAAATATTCACTCCCGTCTGTGGGGTCAGTGGGCCGTCTTAGGGGTGGCACAAAATAATCATGTTACTACAGACCAACCAAGCAAGCTAGTAGTAACCGCCTTTACAGATATATGAACTTGCAACGTCATCAGACATCTGTAGTGTCAGATCTTTATGTACTGACCACCGTGGATACCATCCAACTTCAGCTTAGCGTTGCATCCTCTACAGTTATGTGCCGAGCAGTACCAATGGAAGTATTGTGTCTTCTTGCATTGTTTCTTGCAGTAGTAAGTGTAGTCGTTGAACATGATCGAGTGTTTTCCTGAGTAATGCGATTTCGCCAGCAGAATCACTGGAAAGAAAAACTGGTGAATATTGATCTTCGTTTATTACAATAGTCATTTCCTTAGAATATGGGCTAGAGACAGCTCAAGTTCAACAAGTTATTATTATGATGAAGCCTTTAAAATTCTTAAAATGATTGAAGGTTCTACACTAGAATAAAAGGCAGTTGTTGACAGATTAGCAAAGCTTCGGAGTGACTGATTCAACATTATGCCACCACATTCCTGAGGTTATATAGTTCAGTAGTAAAATTTCTCTGAACTGAGGGAAACCTTTGCAAATATTCTGAGACTTTGTTATGAAAGTGTTAGCGCGCTCCGAATCTTTACATTTATTTTTGGGTATTGAACCAGAAATTTCGCTCAATAGAAAACAAAATATTAATCACCACAAGTTTATTATTTATAAGTTTATTATTAATAGTAGTTTCATTACAAAGTTTAAATAAATAAGTCTACATCCAAAGCTACCAAGTAAATTACGTGCAAGTTAGTTACGAACGTCACTCTGTTTTTGAAATATACATGCGCGCAATTTTATCGACCGCGCAGTCTTAGACCACCCACCCTACCCCACAGCAAAAATATCATGCCATTAAATTTTAACATAGTATCCTTCTGCTATGACAAATGCTGGCGGTGCATGAGCGTGATCTAACCTAGCTGATACCACGGTCCTATGCGATGCTATAACGTCATTGCTTATGACGAGTCTTGCTTTGCAAAAACCTCCATTAGTGCAACTCCAAGTCTTTGTCTTCACATTACTCTTGTGGCAATAGAAAGTGTAGCCGTTGACAATCGCCAGTTCCTTTCCATCCTGCTTTTTCACAAATTGTAGCTCTGGAAATAAAGTTGGAGTTTTATGCTGTTCTGGAATGTACGGGTGGATATGGTTACCAGCTAAGTTAAACAGTCAGAATGCGTTAGTTAATCAAACTTGTCGATTACAGACATGTCAGAAAGGGTATCGTAGTCGGACTGACTGTGTCATGCTTTATTATGTTAATGTATAAAAGTATAGGAATACAGAGGAGCTCGTGGATCAAGGTTAAGTTACGCTTGCCGCCGTCGTCGTATCGTAAGTGATTCTCCGATTCGTATCTAGACCCTGCAGTGCCACGGAAAGCACGTTCATCTACAAATTAAAACCAAGAAAGAAGAAGTAGAAGTCCAAATATGCAAATACAAGTCCAAATACAAAACAAATGATTAGGTTTAACTAATTTTACATTTGACTTATTTTATCACATTTTACATGAATGAAAGTTTTAATCATACAAACAGACAAAAATAAATATAAAATAAAATGTTATACTAAAAAAAACGATTTAATTGTTAATTTTAACATTCTCGATAGGCAAAAGACAATAGTTGGTGCGTATAGTTTTACGTTAGATTCTAAAAATATGAAAATGTGGATATAAAAAAAACCATACGCTGCGGTAACCTCACAAATGGAGGGTCGCTGATTCGAACTAAGTAATATTCTAGAAATTGCGACGGCCTGACGGTGAACAGTTAGAAAACCCCTAGGTAGGTACTTGGGAGGCTTACCTTGCTGGCCACGTCTGCGATCAGCTCCAGAGGGACTGCTTCAACTGCACTCAAAGCCGAAGCCCACTTCACACACCGAAGTTCATAGTTCAAAAAATGTTATTGCACATGCGATGGGCCGATGGACCCGCGGGTTTTATTTATAGTGAAACCTGGACAATCTCAGCTATAATTTGAGAGGATACCAGAGATGGATCCTTTTAGTTTTTGGATGGTCAACGGACAGCACACGCGGCGGCGATTATTCGCAGACGCCATCTTAACTTTTTTGCTATTACGTGAAGATAGTCACGAAATGCAATGCGGCCAGTGGAACTTCACACTGGTTGTGCTCCTTTAGCCGCGGCAGGAACAAAGCCCATGGAGTGACTGCTGGACACTTTCAACCAGGCGAGCCATCCCGTTTTCGTACCTAGTTCGTTCAAATGTCCAACGTCAGGCATTATACGTAGTTATTTATACGTAGGTATTACACGCAAACACCATGTTGGCGTAACCAATAGTACTACTACGAATAAATTGTAAGTTAAGATTTCATGCATTTTATTTAATTAATTAGGACATAAGACCAATAATAAATACATACACTAACACAGCTCGTGCCCACACTACGATAATACACGAACACAATGTTTTATTTTGATTGTTTTTTTTTTTTTTTTTTGCTTATATTTTAAAGTAACATCCGTTTCTAATCGTAAACTTGGGTGGAGGATGTGCATGAGTGTTTTGAACAGATCTTATATGACGTTCCGAGAGTGTGGCGCCGTTTGTAAAAGTCAGCCTGGCTTTACAAGAGTGTCCTTTGGTACAGTACCAGACACTTGTCGCCAAAGTTTGTCTTTTACAGAAAAATGTGTATCCGTCCATAATAGCAAGCTCCTTTCCGTTAGCTTTTTTCACCCATTGAACTGTAAATAAATAAACTTGTTGTAAACTGTGTGAAAATAATAAAAAAGTTCATTATTATGAGGAGCATTTTTAAGGTTAAATTACATAACAAAATAATCATAAATATTTATTTACACTAACATTAGGAATAAGCACAGAATATAAAATGAAAATCCTAATTATAGTCCTGACCTATAGATCATCCAATTATGAATAATACATTATGCTCATGTATTTATGCCTCATACAAAAAATGGTGAAGTTTGCGGGAATCCGCTGGATGTGAGTAGTAGAATGTAAATAAAATCTTTTTTAGAATTGAAAACTATATTGTTTTGTGATAAAGCATGTCATATATTTATATATTATAATATATTTTCATTTTTTCGAGTTTGACGAAGGCAACGTTTTAAGTGTGATACAGCACATAATTATGCAAAGTAAAATAAAATAAAACAACGACCTTTTACATTACAATTCTCATATTTAATAGATTGAAAATCTACTAAATCACACAATATCTACAAGATAATACCTACAACAACATAAAAAATGAATATGAAAGAAATATTGACTAAAATTGACATAAGTCAATGGACAAGTTTTATTATTATAAAATAATAGTCGGTGACCTTGTTTAATTGATTTAGTGTTTTTGTCACCGACTTCTGAAACTTGACCTTTGATTGATTTGGTGTTTTTTTCACCGGCTTCTGAAGCTAAAGTTATTTTTCACTTTTTTGTGGTTTTGTTTTAGTGTTTTTTTTTGTTTTTCTTTTAGTGTATTTTTTTTTTCCTTTTCTTTTTGTGTTTTTTTTGTTTGTTGTTTTTTTTGAAGTCGGTTTTATTTTTGGCAAAAAAGTTTTATTTTATTTTTCCATTTTTAGTTGTAATATCCTATACTTACAAATATTTGCTATGCATTCATTGTACATGGTTAACAATACATGTCATGGTAATAGGCTTATCCCCAATAAATGGAACATAACATGCCATAACTGTCGAAATCTGGGTGTACTGTACACATCTATGTACCCCTCAGAGCAAACAGGTGTAATGTTACGTCATGATGTTGTTTAAACAATGAACATCCAACCGATTGGAGCTATCACAACAGATTTGCCGTCTATTTTTGAAGAGTTCCATTGTATATCTCCGAAGATCAGCATCAGATCTTCACCAAATTAAAATGGGACCACCTCAGGAGTATACTCTTTCAAGTAAAAAAAGAATTTTGAAAATCGGTTCACAAATGGGAGAGAAATCAGGTAAATTGTACACATCTGCGTACCCCCTCAGAGCATACAGGCGTGATGTTACGTCATGATATTGTATAAACAATGAACATCCAACCGATTGGAGCTATCACAACAGATTTGCCGTCCCTTTTTGAAGAGTTCTATTGTATATCTCCGAAGATCAGCATCAGATCTTCACCAAATTAAAATGGGACCACCTCAGGAGTATACTTTTTCAAATAAAAAAAGAATTTTGAGGATCGGTCCACAAATGGGAGAGAAATCAGGTAAATTGTACACTTCTGCGTACCCCCTCAGAGCATACAGGCGTGATGTTCCGTCATGATATTGTATAAACAATGAACATCCAACCGATTGGAGCTATCACAACAGATTTGCCGTCTCTTTTTGAAGAGTTCCATTGTATATCTCCGAAGGTCAGCATCAGATCTTCACCAAATTAAAATGGGACCACCTCAGGAGTGTATTCTATCAAATGACAAAAGAATTTTGAAAATCGGTCCACAAATGGGAGAGAAATCAGGTAACATACATAAAAAAAATAAAAAAAAAATACATACACACGAACATATAACCTCCGCCTTTTTTGAAGTCGGTTAAAAACTACAACAATAGTTACAATGCAAATAACTTGATGTAATAATATGAATCTACAACGATACAAATGTCTATTATACTAATTCTCTGATCCTTATAAATCCAATAAGTCAACTGGACCCGCGGGTCCCGCCTATGTGGGATCAGTTGATTAAAGAACCATAAATATGAGATGAATACATTCTATTGCAAAACAAACGAATATAGGTTCAGAGAGATGATTGTCAGCAAGGATTAATTTAATTCACTATTGTACTCTTAGTTCTCACTGACTTCCTCGTTGGTCAGGTCTTTAGGGTAGTTCGAGGATTATAGGTGCTATTTATATTAATTTAATCATATTATTTTGATCTCCGGAATTTCCAAATAGAATCCTTGGAAAAAATATCGTTATCTTGGGCACCTCTACCTAACCGTTCCGGAAATACAGTAGCAATGTTATAAATATCAATAATAAAATTAATTGATCTTCACATAAAACCCAGAAGTAATTCTAAAAGGGGGCGGCTTATGATTATGCTCCAGTTTAGATGTCAGGACCATTCGTTGTGTTGGGTCGGCTCTGTTAGTGATCATCATCCTCGCTTTGCACCTCATCGCGCTAGTACAAGTCCAGGTGCTCTTGCTTATATTCTGTGTGTGGCAGTAGAAGGTATATCCGTCCACAATGGCCAGTTCCTTGCCGTCATTTTTTTTACCCATTGTAGTTGTGCTAAAAATAAACAATTACTGATTAAGGTCGTTATAAATTTATAAGCCTGTAAATGTTAAAATAGAAGAAGTTCACAGGTAACATGCGTTTCCGTGGGTACAGCACCAACTGTTGGTCTTGTGATATGAGTATGGCAATTTATAATGTGTAGCCATTCAGAATAGCTAGCTCGTACCCATTCTGTTTTGTCACCCAGGTTACTGAAATTGATCAAAACAATCGTTACGAATTTTCGATTTTTGACTTTCAGAGCAATTTTCAGTATATCCAATGAGAGGAACGAAAAAGAATTCAATCAAGTGTATTTTTGTCGATTATACCGATAGGGGCCAACAATGATGACAGGATTGCCACGTCGTGCTGAAAACTGGCTCCAAGTCTTTATTAGACATAAAATAATATTATTGTTAAAAAGCCGTGCCCGATCGGGCACGGTGCATTGTTATTTTAATTGTGTCTGTAGGTAATTGCGGGTATTGAAGTGCTACAACTATACTATGGTATTTATTGGGAAAGGGACTGGTGGAATAAGTGTTAAAATTAAAGGTATTTCATTTAATAAAACCTTTATTTATAGCCGTACAAGCAATTTTTTCAACACGGCATGAATAATTTACAGTAAACAGGAATCATCCTAATTGTTATGTTTACTTCTATGGCTAACAATGACACTGTCGATAGTTACGATAGTAGATCGGCATCCTAGTGAGACCCGGGAACATGTCCATCGCACTTTGGTCCCTTTACAACTATTAACCCGATTATACCGATAGGGACCAAGCAAGATGACATCTTTACCAAATCTTGACTTGCTGAAAACTGGTACGTAATCTGTAATAAAACAGAATAATATAACATAATCTGGCATTGTAAATTTGAATTTCCTTTTATTTATGAAAAAACTGATGTAATCATTGATGCGTTCAGGACAACAATTACTAACAGTTTCGGAAATTGACAGTAATTGTCACCACACAGAACTTAGCAAATACTGTTATGTTGTTTACGGTGATTTTCATGTTTACAGAAAGTGTACAAACATTTACTTATTTATAAAAAAAAAAAAAAAACATTCACTCTTACACACTAACAAATCTTAAAATGTTTTAAATAACTAATTAGAATGATTGAGAACTGAACAGTAAAATTAAATTGAAAGCATTAATTCTAAACAATTGTCAAATTAGTAAAGCATAACGAGTTACTCATATCTACAGCAGAAAGCCAAACATTTAAAACAAAGCATCAAAATAGGAGCAAGTTACATACTTTCTAAATTCTGGAATGAAATCTAAATAACTTTTAACAATATAACTTATTCAAAGCAGTAATACTAGTGATTATGATTATTCCTACGATAAACAATCACACCGTCAACAGTTGTGATAGTAGATCGGCATCTCGATGCGATCCGGCCACAAATACATCGCACTTTGGTCCATTTACAAGTACTAATCCGATTATATCGATAGGGACCATCGAAAATCGCAGGGTTGCCACGCCGCCGTGACATACTGAACACAGCACGTGTATCTGTAAAACATAAAGGTATTGTATAGTTTTGTGTTTAGTTCATTAAAAGTATACCATCAAGAACGAATTTTTAACTAACGCGAGGTAGAGGGAGGATCAAAAATTTTATGTTTAGGCTAATATTTATTTAGGTATAAGCATAAGTAAGAATTTATAAACCACACACCACACCAAAACTTCTGAAATTAAAGTTTAAGATTGTTTTACTATACACTCTTAATAGGTTGGAAACACAAGACAATCTCGTTTGTGTCTGATTGTAAACATAATTTATTAACTTATATTCATCCGAATCATGTCAGACTTAGTAATCAGTTCATTGAAAACTCTTTGAATTTGACCATCAATGGTTATGCATATCGTTTATACGACTAACGAGGAGATTATTAAAAGTGACCACACTTGCTCGGCATCCACTTTTGTGCCTGGTACAGTACCACCGGACTCTGGGCCCGCCTTTACAACGATTTTTTCGAGTATACCGGTAGCTTCCCATAAAGATCACGGGATTCCCTTGCGCCGTCATACCGCAAACTGGCACTGGATCTAAAATATAACAAAATACCATGTAAGTCTTGTAGGCGTAGTCTCAGTAATAACTATATTTAGTGTTTTGATAGTGGAGGAAAACTCAAAAAGACAACATTCCAATGAGTAACGAATGGGTAGAAAAAAAAAACAACTTAAGTGAGCCGTGTGCAAGTTTTTATAACATAATAATGTACACGGTTGCGCTAAAGTCCCTGAGACGGTGCTTATTCAGCTTCACAAATTAAAGTATACGTTAACGCCATTGGATCGGATAAAATTCACACTAGGACCTAGTGTGTGTTCAATGTTTTTACAGGATTCCAAAGAGATCCCAGAATTCCCATTTCTTGTTGGGCTACAATTACATGGTAATTGTTGGTGACGCCATCTCGTAGCTTTTCTACTCATTAACTGATTCTCTCATATGACGTAGATCGTTGGAACAGGCGACGATATATGTCCATCCCTTTCCCTCCCCTTTTGCGCTCGCCTATCCAAAATGGATCGGAGCGACACTCCACGAAAAGACAGCTAACCGTTCGCAACACGACCGCGCTGCGTATACGCCAGCCTGCAGGTCAAACCGCTCTCCGCCGGAATCGTGATACAAACAGCGCCCCGGGGCCATCCGCGACCTGGTGCACCAGAAGACACTCACAACGAGTGTTTCCATCAATCGCCGGCATCTTCAACCTATCGGCCGCGCCATCGAAGCCGCCACGTGGTCCAGAACAAGGTAGGTGAGCGACGAGCTTTCCATCTCCTTTTAATCTATTGTCGCCTGTTCGTATCATTTTGATTCCCCAAGACGATAATCAGAATCCTCAATACAGTCCACTAATAAATAAACCCCATTTCTCTAAATAATATAAATTTTCAAAATCGTCTTATAAATTGGTTGGAATTTACCCACCATATTTTTGGTCCATTTCGAGCGGATTTACATCTGTGTTCTATTGAAATTGGAGTCACCATAACTTATCCCGCAAGAGAAGGATTCATAATCCATATTCTCCCCATATAACGCGTAATATACGCAGGTAATATACTCAAAGTAGCTACCTACGTACATACATAATCGTAATAAAACTATCATAGTTGTCTAGAAACTTCCATATTTCAAACAACTTTTAGTATTACCCCCAAAATTATAAAAAGTTTTCGCTTAAATAGGAATATCACCGCATAATCGCTTGCGTCTACCTTACATATATTAACATAATATCATATCTACTTAAAAATTATAGTAGGAACTTTAGATAATTAGTTTGTTAGGTTGTAGATACATACTTAAACTAGCCAAAACATGTCGAAAGAACGGGAACTTTCCATTCTGGAAGCAAAACGCAATGTTTTATTCGAGCGTATTCAAGGAATATACGAGCGTTCAAAGACAGCAAACGCTTCCGAAGCAAATAAAGAAGCGTTTCTGAGTTATTGCATAACTGTGGATAGTATTAGGACAGATTTCCAGCATTTACTGGATACCTATAACGCGAAGTTGCTGGCTATAGATCCCGAGGCAAAGCCGAATTACCAGTCGTATACATCTTTCGAGGATTTATATTGTATCATCAAGCGTATACAATCACAGCTTGAAGGTAGATGTAATTCTCCCGCGCAGGCGTCGCCGGCGCGGTCTCCGCGACTACCTCCAATTGAGTTAATGTATTTCGACGGCGATATACGGAACTGGCCGCTATTTTACGCTAGCTTCAAGTCAACAGTGCACGACAATGACTCGTTGACGGATGCGGACAGGTTATACTATTTGATAGGCAAACTGTCACCGAAAGCGCAGTCAGTATTTGCGGGAATTTCACCCAGCGCTGGAAATTATCAGCTGATATTTCAGTCGCTTGTGGACAGATACCAAGACACCCGCGTACTCGCATCCACATACTTTGACCAAGCTTTGAGTCTTAGATTGACCGGTCCGGCGTCGGCCTCCAACTTCCAGCTGTTCATTGACAACTTCATAACCGCAGTTAGCGCACTTAAAAACTTAAAATTGGACGATCTTTCTGATTTTATGCTACTACAAATAGCTCTGAATAAGTTCGATACGGAAACGATCCGCGCCTATGAAATGACTGAGCGAAATAACAAATTACCAACATTAGATAGCTTCACGTCATTCATACAAGACCAATGTAGAATATATCACAGCACGCAGCCTAACGCACATAGTTCGACATGTGATACCATTAAACAAAGGCCGAACAAGGCGCGAAATAATAAACCCAATCACGCTCCGAATCCGCAATCTTATGTAGCTTGCTCAGAGTCGAATATCGGTAATAAATCGAGTAAATGTTTGTGTGAAAATATAAAACACGACCATTATTTCAAATGTCCCGCGTTCAATAACTTAAGCCCAACGGCCCGTTTCAAATGTGTAAAAGATAATAAAGCGTGCGTGAATTGCCTAAGTATAAAGCATAAAACTGGTAATTGTTCAAGCAGTGCTAAATGTCGTTCGTGTAAACAACGTCACCATACACTATTACACTTCGATGGAAAGGTGAATGATGAGTCACATAAACCGGTTCAGATTGCTACGTCAGCGCGATCGACTCAGAGCGCCGCTACTTCAACCACACCGCCCGCCTCGCAGTCCGAAGTGGCTTTGTGTGCGACGTCCATTGCGTGTGCACGCAATTGTCAAGCAAGCGCTTGCCATGTTCGGCGCGATGATAAGCCGCAGCGTAATATGTCGTCGACGACTGTACCGCGCAAGTTATCGTTTACGATTCTGCTAAAAGGCCGCACGTGGTAAGGTGTTTGTTGGATACAGCGTCGCAGTCTAATTTCATGTCAGTTGATTGTTATAATCGCATCGGATTGCGAGATAATTATAAAGAAACGAGGTTAATAATTAGAGGTATCGGCGGTTCGGAAAAGCCTTGTAAGGGTTCCGTAGACTTTAAAATATATTCACGTTTTAATGAAAACATTAACTTTGAAGTTTCCTCCCTTGTAGTGGATCGCATTACAGATGCGTTACCGAACGCTCTCGTAGACGTGTCTCAACTTAATCATTTGACGAAGTTACCGTTAGCGGACTCTGATTTTGCGCGGCCGGGTAAGATCGACGTTCTGTTAGGTGCCGCCGTACTACCACACATATTCCTACAAAATGTCGTGCGCAGTAATCAAGCGAACATTCCTCCCGCCATTGAGACGGTATTGGGGTATGTGATTATGGGTACGGTACCTACGTCACACGTTTCTAACTACGCCTTGTCTTGTTGTGCCGTTCTTCAAGAGAAAAATATTGACACTCTGCTCAAGCGATTCTGGGAGCTTGAGGAGGTCTCCGCATCGCCTTCACAAAGCCGTAAGGAACTCGAATGTGAGGAACACTTCTGCGCAACCACAGTTCGTGATGACAACGGCAGATATGTTGTGGCTCTGCCCTTTAGTGGCGATCCGTATTCGTTAGGCGACTCCTACGCCGCCGCACTGAGACGTTTTCATTGTTTAGAACGCAAACTTGACGCTTCGATCAAATTACGAGGCGCTTACAATGACGTCATTCGCGATTACCTAGATAAAGGCTTTCTGAGTCTCGTTATCAATAGTGGGGATAAATCTCTTCCCGCGTATTACATCCCGCATCACGGCGTAGTTCGCGAAGATAAAGTTTCTACTAAACTTCGCGTGGTTCTAGATGCCAGTTGTAAAACTACGTCGGGTCAGTCTATTAACGACATTTTGCATGCCGGCCCTAATTTGCAGGGTGACTTATTTAATATCTTAATAAAGTTTCGTCTTTTCAAAATCGCGCTGTCAGCTGACTGCCGTCAGATGTTTCTTAATATCGGCGTTCGTGAATCTGACCGTAGGTTTCAAAGGATTTTCTATCGCTTTGACAGCGGTGAACCATTATCCGTATACCAGTTTAACCGAGTTTGCTTTGGACTCAAGTCCAGTCCATATCACGCGCTACGCGTTGTCCGCAAGTTGATAGCTGATGAAGGCGACAACTTTCCTGCTGCCGCAGCTGTGGCATCTTCCGCATTATACATGGATGACATCGCCTGTAGTGTCACATCCACCCCGCAAGCCATTTCGCTTTGTGAAGAGCTTATTCAACTCTTCAAGCGAGGCCAGTTTGATCTTGTCAAGTGGACGAGCAACTGTAGAGAGGTTCTCGCATACTTGCCTGATTCTCATAAGGCTTCTCCAGACATCGAGTTTGAGAGGTCTGTACCGCATAAGGTCCTCGGCTTACGCTGGGACAAATCCTGTGATAGTTTCCGGTTTGACGTCGCACCACCCGACGATAAGTGCACCAAGCGCACCATGCTGTCAACAGTGGCTCGACTGTGGGACATACTGGGTTTTGTGGCTCCCACAATTTTGTACGCCAAGCTCTTGATCAAAGAGCTCTGGCTATCAAAGTGTGAGTGGGATGACGCACCTCCCGACCATATCGTCGTCGCTTGGAAGCAATTTTGTATTGAGCTTTCCGCGCTCAACCAAATTGTTATACCACGTCATCTTGGGTTGGTCGACGGATGCATCGTAAATCTGATAGGATTCGCTGACGCCAGCGAAAGCGCTTACGGCGGAGTCGTATATTTGCAAGTCCGCATTGGATCTAACTACTCAGTGCAGTTAGTTTGTGCCAAGTCCAAGGTCTCGCCGGTTAAAACCATATCGGTTGCGAGATTGGAGCTGTGCGCGGCCCTGCTGTTGTCTCAGTTGCTCTGCAAGGTTCGGGACACGGTTTTGCCCCACTACCCCATTAATAAAATATACGCATTTTCCGACTCCAAGGTAGCGCTCGCCTGGATCCGTTCGTCACCGCACCGTTGGCAGACCTTTGTCGCCAATCGCGTTACTAAAATAATTGATCTAGTTCCCGCTACTTGCTTCCACCACGTCGCTGGTATTGAAAATCCAGCTGACTGCCTTTCTCGTGGGGTTACTCCATCTAAACTTCTGCAACATCCTTTGTGGTATTGTGGGCCATCCTGGATTTCCCATGATCCGTCAGGGTGGCCCATACAATCCTGTGACTACAGTGCAGAAGTCGAGGATGCTCCTGAGCGGAAGTCGCTCTCTCATCACGTGGTCATTGATGTCGAGGAATCTCCGATCTATGCACTCGCGCTGCGCATGTCGTCGTGGACGAAGTTACTGCGCGCCATTGTCTATGTCTGTAGGTTTCTTAAGCAACTCCCTAATGGGACTTTTGTCTCAAGCTCTGATCTCGAATTCGCAGAGAATAAATTGTTGCGAGTAGTCCAGGCTGTTTATTTTAGTAACGATATTAAAAATTTAATAAATAATGTATCATGTTCTCCCGCGCTCCTTAAGCTCAAGCCGTTCCTCGATGAGCATGGCATCGTACGCGTTGGCGGTCGTCTTTCTAATTCGGACGAACCTTACAATTACAAACATCCTTGTGTGTTACCGCGTCACGACCATGTCGTTGACCTTCTTGTTGATTTTTATCACAAGAAGCATCTCCATGCCGGTCCGGAGTTGCTTATGTCCTTACTCAGGCATAAATATTGGATTTTTGCTGCAAGGCGAATAATTCGCCACAGAATACATAAATGTAACGTCTGTTTTAAATCCCGTCCTCGCCCGGGCTATCCTCTAATGGCTGATCTTCCTAGCCATCGCGTCAAGCAGGTGGATAAAGCGTTCACACATACCGGTTGTGATTATGCGGGCCCGCTTCAGTACACGCCAGTGCGTGGTCGAGGCGTCAAGAGTCGCAAAGCCTGGTTATGCATTTTCACGTGCTTAACGACGCGCGCTACGCATATTGAGGTCGCAACGGATCTAAGCACGGTGTCCTTCATAGCAGCCTTAAAACGATTTCTCTCGCGGCGCGGCCCGGTGCAGTGTTTGTACACGGACAACGGCACGTGTTTCGTAGGCGCGAATTCTTATTTGCGTGACCTATATAAGTTTCTCAACCGAGAATATCGTGATCGTCTTCAAGAAGAACTTTCCATAAATCGCATTGACTGGAAGTTCATTCCACCTGCTTCACCACATTTCGGTGGTTGTTGGGAAAGCATGGTCAAGGTAATCAAAACGCATCTCTTCAAAGTCATAGGTCAGCAGATCCTTTCCTACGAGGAGCTTTTGACGGTGCTCGCCCAAGTCGAAGCACTGGTTAATTCGCGCCCGCTCACGGCATTGAGTAGTGATCCCACAGAATCATCCGCGTTAACGCCTGCGCACTTCTTACACACCGCGCCATTGTCGTCGCTTCCCGCCCCTGAAGCAAACTCTTCTAGCTTGCTTCAGAGACATACTCTGTTGGATGTGCTCGTGCAGTCGTTCTGGCGGCGTTGGCGTTCGGAATACCTTCACCAGCTCCAGGCTAGATCCAAGTGGAATAGTCCTGCATTACCTATACAGGAGGGTACGTTGGTCGTTGTCATGAACGATAACTCTCCGCCGCTTTCCTGGCCACTAGCTATCATAGAGAAATTACATACTTCTAAAGACGGTACGACCCGTGTCGTTACCGTGAAAACCGCGAAGGGCAGCTACGTACGCCCCGTCGTGCGTCTCTGTCCACTACCCACTCAGTGAGGTCTAGCCTGAAGCTGGATCTCTCGCCTTTAGCCTAAGTATTTAGTCAGTAGCTTTCGTTATAGGTGTTTTCTTTAGTTAATATATAATTAATTTAATCATAACGCAGTATTGGCTTAAGGATAGGTTTTGCGGTGGTATACCTAGCATAGCTTATCTAATTTGTTTCCCTTTTCTTCTAAAGGTAACCCTTTAACCCCGGGGGGAAATGGTGACGCCATCTCGTAGCTTTTCTACTCATTAACTGATTCTCTCATATGACGTAGATCGTTGGAACAGGCGACGATATATGTCCATCCCTTTCCCTCCCCTTTTGCGCTCGCCTATCCAAAATGGATCGGAGCGACACTCCACGAAAAGACAGCTAACCGTTCGCAACACGACCGCGCTGCGTATACGCCAGCCTGCAGGTCAAACCGCTCTCCGCCGGAATCGTGATACAAACAGCGCCCCGGGGCCATCCGCGACCTGGTGCACCAGAAGACACTCACAACGAGTGTTTCCATCAATCGCCGGCATCTTCAACCTATCGGCCGCGCCATCGAAGCCGCCACGTGGTCCAGAACAAGGTAGGTGAGCGACGAGCTTTCCATCTCCTTTTAATCTATTGTCGCCTGTTCGTATCATTTTGATTCCCCAAGACGATAATCAGAATCCTCAATACAGTCCACTAATAAATAAACCCCATTTCTCTAAATAATATAAATTTTCAAAATCGTCTTATAAATTGGTTGGAATTTACCCACCAATTGTTATAAATTAAATGTCTGAAAAACGATTTTAACAATATCGTTTTGCTAAGAATTCGGTCGAAAAAAAAACAGGTTTGAATGAATCGCAGAATATTTTATTCATATATTTGCTTTTATGAAATCTTACATTGTGTAAATAATGTAAATTATCCAAAACTAAAAAAAAAACAAATCTTACATCTACATACATAACTTACATCGAAAAAACATTTACCTAGTTTTTATACTAACAAGCTTCCACAAAAATATCTGCGTATATTCCTAAAGTTAATAACAAAAAAAAATATTAAAAAAATTATTAAACCCGACTGCGAAAAAAATAACTAATAGTTTTAAATAAAAACTGAAAATAATAAAACAAGTGCAGGAGACAGGACATATTGACTGCAACAGTCGGGACCCATATTGGATGTAATTATTTTAGTCTAGATTACTTAATGGGTCCCGACTGTTGCTGTCAATATGTCCTGTCTCCTGAACTTGTTTTATTATTTTCAGTTTTTATTTAAAACTATAAGTTATTTTTTACGCAGTCGGGTTTTTTAATTTTTTAATTATTTTTTTTATTTTACACTTTTTAGTTACTTAGATATACTATTTTAAAATCCTCGTGATGAGCCCTTTATCAAGCTGTTCAGGCTGCAGAGCGTGCCAAACACTTGAATTTGGCGCCAGAAATCCGCCATTATTTTTTATTTTTTTTTATATACCCAGTGTCACTCTCATAGTAAATACGAATCTAACGACACCTCTCAAGCTAAAATCCATCGAGCCGTTCAGGCCACAGAGCGTGCTAAACAATTATACATACATACATACATACATACATACTCTCGAAAAACATAACCCTCCTTCTGGCGCAGTCGGGTAAAAATGTAATAAACTACAGTGAGCACACTACTTAAAGTTTGCCGTTGATAAGATATTACATAAAGCGTGATGTCACGCCTACGCGTTTGCGTTTGCGCGTTTGTGTAGATGTTTATCTAAACAATGAATCTTATTTAAATAGTCTCAAAACAAATAATAAATTATTTATTAATTATTAGGTATGCTCTTTCTTATGGCTACCGACGATAACATCGTCAGTAAGGATGCTCGATCGGCAACCACGGGGTTACTTATTACAATACCACCATATTTAGACCCTTTTCTATTTTTATTACCCGACTGCGCCAGAAGGAGGGTTATGTTTTTCGAGAGTATGTATGTATGTTTGTAAGTATGTATGTATAATTGTTTGGCACGCTCCGTGGCCTGAACGGCTCGATGGATTTTAGCTTGAGAGGTGTCGTTAGATTCGTATTTACTGTGAGAGTGACACTGGGTGTATCAAAATAAATAAAAACCGGCCAAGTGCCTGTCGAACTCGCGCACGAAGGGTTCCGTTCCAATTATTATTAAAAAAAAACACGTTTGTTGTATGGGAGCCCCCATTAAATATTAATTTTATTCTGTTTTTAGTATTTGTTGTTATAGCGGCAACAGAAATACATCATCTGTGAAAATTTCAACTGTCTAGCTGTCACGGTTAATGAGATACAGCCTGGTGACAGACAGACGGACAGACGGACAGACAGCGAAGTCTTAGTAATAGGGTTCCGTTTTTACCCTTTGGGTACGGAACCCTAAAAAAACAAAATGGCGGATTTTTGGCGCCAAATTCAAATTTATGGCACGCTCTGCAGCCTGAACGGCTTGATGGATTTTAGCTTGAGGGGTTTTGTTAGATTCGTGTTTACTGTGAAAATTGACACTGAGTATATAAAAAAAAAAATGGTGGATTTCTGGCGCCAAATTCAAATGTTTGGCACGCTCTGCAGCCTGTACGGCTTGATAAAGGGCTCATCATGAGGATTTTTAAATGGTATATCTAAATAACTAAAAAGTGTATCTCCATACTGAAACGCTCATTTATAAAAATCGGGACTGCCTCGGCTCCAAATCTACTAGTAAACAGCAGTCACCGAGCTTAGCGATACTAATCTCCCATACAGTATTTCGAAGTGTGTGTTGATCTTTAAAAGCTAATCCTAATGCTTATGTTCAATCCTATGGCAAACAATCACACTGTCAACAGTAACGATAGTAGATCGGCAGCCGTGTAGGTATACCTGGTACATGTCCATCGCACTTTGACTCCTTTGTAACTTAAAACCCGATTATATCGATAGGGACCAAGAATGATGACAGGATTTCCACTGTACGTCGTGTCAAAAACTGGCTGCAAGTCTACAATTAGACATACAATATTTTTTGTTATGAAAACGCTTAAAACTATGATATGGCATTTACTGAGAAAGGGATTGGTGGAATTATTGTCAAAATTAAAGCTATTACATTTAATAAAACATCTAAATATATAAAAGAAGAAACTGACTGACTGACTGACTGACTGACTGACTCATCTATCAACGCACAGCCCAAACCGCTGGGTCTACAGATTCCAAATTTAGCAAATAGGTTCCTTATGTGGTCTAGGGGTGCACTAAGAAAGGATTTTTCAAAATTCATCCCCTAAGGGGGTTAAACGGGGCTCCAAAGTGTGTATGGGGAAACAAGATTAGTTAGACTATTTTAATCGAAACTTCACAGGAGTGCTCCTATTGATAAATGAGTAGAAATGGGTTTCAGGTTTTTTCAGAAATCAACCCCTAAGAGGGGGAATGGGGTGGCAAAGCATAAAAATCAATGCACAGCCCAAACCGCTGAGTCTACAGATTTAAAATTTGGCACATTGGTTCCTTATGTGGTCTAGGGGTGCACTAAGAAACGATTTTTCAAAATTCACCCCCTAAGGTGGTTAAATGGGGCTCCAAAGTTTGTATGGGGAAACAAGATTTGTTAGACTATTTTATTCGAAACTTCCCAGGAGTGCTCCTATTGATAAATGAGTAGAAACGGGTTTCAGGTTTTTTCAGAATTCAACCCCTAAGACGGGGAAATGGGGTGGCAAAGTATAAAAATCAATGCACAGCCCAAACAGCTGAGTATAGAGATTCCAAATCTGGCACATAGGTTCTTTATGAGGTTTAGGGGTGCACTAAGAAAGGATTTTTCAAAATTCATCCCCTAAGGGGTTGAAACGGGGGTCCAAAGATTACATGGGGAAATAAGATTAGTTAGACTACTTTATTCGAAACTTAACAGGAGTACTCCTATCGATAAATGAGTTAAAATTTGTGTTTCAGGTTTTTTCAGAATTCAACCCCTAAAGGGGGAAATGCGGTAACAGAGCCTGAAATTCAACATAGGTATTGTTTGTATGGTGAATTTGGTCGAGTGTATTACAAAAACAACAATTTTAAGATTTAATGTGGCGGACCTGAATTACCATCATTCCCTGTAGGGGTGTGATGGGGTTGAAATGTCTAAAAATCAATATGGGTGTCAAAACCGAGATTAACAGGGGTGTTGATTTCGAAAATGGCATTTATTTTGAGATCCAGAAGACGGCGGATTCGACTTCTACGTATATACAGGGTTATTTTTGATTTATTGTGATGATTGTGATAACGATGATAACTATTGTGATTACGATGATGATGATTGTGATAATGATCATGATGATTGTGATGATGATTTTGATGACGATGATAATGATTGTGATAACGATGATGGTGATTGTGATAGTGATTTTGATAGTGATTGTGATGGTGATTGTGATAGTGATTGTGATAGTGACGGTGATTGTGATAGTGATTGTGATAGTGACGGTGATTGTGATGGTGATAGCGATGGTGATGGCGATTGTGATTGTGACAGTGATGGTGATTGTGATAATGATGAAGATGATCGTGATTACGATGATAATGATTGTGATAACGAGGTTAGTGATTGTGATGGTGATGGTGATTGTGATCGTGATAATGATTGTGGTTGTGATAGTGATGGCGATTGTGAATTTGTGATCATGATGCAATAATCATGATCATTTTCATCTTAATCACAATTGATTACGATGATAATGATTGTGATTACGATGATAATTATTGTGATTACGATGACAATGATTGTGATTACGATGATAATGATTGTGATGACGAGGATGGAGATTGTGATGATGATGATGATTGTGATTACAATGTTAATGGTTGTGATTACGATAATAATGATTGTTAAAATAATGAGAGTGATTGTGATGGTGATTGTGTTGGTGATTGTGATAGTGATTGTGATGGTGATTGTGATGGTGATTGTGATGGTGATTGTGATGGTGATTGTGATGGTGATTGTGATGGTGATTGTGATGGTGATTGTGATGGTGATTGTGATGGTGATTGTGATGGTGATTATGATGGTGATTGTGATGGTGATTGTGATGGTGATTGTGATGGTGATTGTGATGGTGATTGTGATGGTGATTGTGATAGTGATTGTGATGGTGATTGTGATGGTGATTGTGATGGTGATTGTGATGGTGATTGTGATGGTGATTGTGATGGTGATTGTGATGGCGATTGTGATTGCGATGGTGATTGTGATGGTGATTGTGATGATGATTGTGATGGTGATTGTGTTGGTGATTGTGATGGTGTGTGATAGTGATTGTGATAATGATTGTGATTACGATGATAATGATTGTGATAACGATGATAGTGACTTTGATAGTAAATGTGATGGTGATGTTGATGGTGATTGCGATAGTGACGGTGATTGTGATGGTGATAGCGATGGTGATGGGGATTGTGATGGTAATGGTGATTGTGATGGTGATTGTGATAATGATTGTGATGGTGGCTGTGATAGTGATAACGATTGTGATAATGATAGTGGTTGTGATAGTCTTTGTGATAGTGGTTGTGATAGTGATGGTGATTGTGATAATGATTGTGGTTGTGATAGTGATGGCGATTGTGAATTTGTGATCATGATGATTGTGATTAAGATGAAAATTATTAAGATTACGATGATAATGATTGTGATTACGATGATAATGATTGTGATTACGATGATAATGATTGTGATGACGAGGATGCAGATTGTGATGATGATGATTGTGATTACAATGATAATGGTTGTGATTACGATGATAATGATTGTTGCAATGATGATAGTGATTGTGATCATGATTGTAATGGTGATTGTGATGGTGATTGTGATGGTGATGGTGATTGTGATGGTGGTTGTGCTGGTGATTGTAATTGTGATGGTGATTGTAATGGTGATTGTGATAATGATTATGATTACGATGATAAAGATTGTGATAACGATGATGGTGATTATGATAGTAATTGTGATAGTGATGGTGGTTATGATAGTAATTGTGATAGTGACGGTGATTGTGATGGTGATTACGATAGTCATTGTGATAGTGACGGTGATTGTGATGGTGATAGCGATGGTGATTGTGATGTTGATTGTGATAATGATGGTGGTTGTGATAATGATGGTGGTTGTGATAGTGATGGTGATTGTGATGATAATAATAAATTGTGATGATTATGAAATTTGCACATAGATAGTTTATAACCTGGATTAACATGAAGGACACTATTTATCCCTTTAGTATGATTCAGTGGGACAGTTACCGAACTGCACGCGAGCGAAGCCGCGGGCAACAGCTAGTTTATAATATAACTACAAGCTAATTTTTCAACACAGCATGAATAATTCACAGTAAACAGTAATCATCCTAATGGTCATGTTCACTTCTGTGGCTAGCAATGACACTGTCGATAGTTACGATAGTAGATCGGCATCCTAGTGAGACCCGGGAACAAGTCCATCGCACTTTGGTCCCTTTACAACTATTAACCCGATTATACCGATAGGGACCAAGAACTATGACATCTTTGCCAAATCTTGACTTGCTGAAAATTGGCACGTAATCTGTAATAAAACTTAATAGTATTAAAATGTGCGCGTACTAAAACACAATAGTAGATATAATGTAATTTCATTTTATTTGTCAATAAACTGGTGTTGACATCGATGATTTTGGGTTTTCAAGGAAAAGTTCCGGAAATGATATAATTCACCACACAGAAACCGTAAGAACAACAAGCTTTTCATTTATAAAAATATTTATTCATCCACACACAAACAAATCTTCAAATTATAATAGTTCAAATAATCAACCTACCTACGTTCAGTGTGCGAAATACAAGCAATATAACACAAGTTAACGAATAACGAACCCATATTCTGGAATAAAATAATATAACTATTGTGTGTTCAACAATTATCTTAGATTAAAGGTCAACGCACAGATAGTAAATATAGCAAGGGACCAGCACCGTCTAATTTGAGCGATTCCGGATACTTTACCTGGAATATAATATCGTAATCGCCATACTGCACCGCATACTTATAAAAATCAGCACCGCCTCGGCTCCAAATCAAAGTGTGTGTTGGTTTTTAAACAGCCGATCCTAATGGTTATGTTCAGTCCCATGGCTAACAATCACACTGTCAACAGTAACGATAGTAGATCGGCATCCCGATGAGGTTCGTGTACATTTCCATCGCACTCTAGCCCCTTTACAAGTATTAATCCGATTATATCGATAGGGACCAACGATGATGACATCATTACCGCTTCTTGTCTTACTAAAAACTGGCCGCCAATCTGTAATTAAACACAAACATTTCATTTTTAACAATATTTACTAATACCTACAATAGCAAGCCTTACAATTTAAAATACAACATTAAAATAAGAGAAAGTTACATAGATACCACTTGTAATCATTTATTCTGGAATGAAATTAATATACTACTTATTTATTGAACAATAAGTTTTATTCAAAACACTAATACAGTGATTAGGTATGTTCAGCACTATGATTAATAATCACATTAGTAGACAAAATATTGACAAATAAATTGAATAGAACCTTTTTTGAAGATGACCTGGATCTCGTATAAATGTTCATGATTGTTTACAATAAAATTGTACTCTTAGGCATGTTTTGATGTCTCATCTAAATATTACTATGTAGATAACAATATCTACCATCTTCCTATAAGTAAAACGGAATGAAAGTTGTAGATTGTTTTTGAATAGGTCTGAAATACAATATTATGAAAATATAAAAACGAATTCATCGAAGAATCTTTGACTTTGACCATCAATGGTTATGGATATCGTCCACACGACTAACAACGACATTTTTTAAAGTATCCACTATTGCTCGGCACCCACTGTGGTGCCTCGTACAGTACCACCGGATTTCGGGCCCTTTACAACCATTGAAAGATCGCAGGATTCCCTCGTTTATACAAGCTGGAAACTGGCACTGGATCTGAAATACAAATCTTAGTATAAAATCTTTAAGCGTTGTGGTATTAGGTAAGAACTACATAATTTAATTGTAAAGATGAAAGTTCCACTAAGGTAGAACAAATTTAGGTTCCTTTATGAAAAATTTCTATAATGCAGCGTTCTATGTAACAAGTAGGTCATGAAACGAATTCACATTTTTGTCGAATTGCATTGCAATTGTTTTTCCCACAAACTAAATGCTTTGTGAAAAGACCAAATCATCATCATCTGCCTAGCCTTTTCCCAAGTTTTATTGGGGTCGGCTTCCAGTCTAACCGGATGCAGCTGAATACCAGTATTTTACATGGAGAGACTGCATATCTGACCTTTTGAAAAAACCAAATAAGTAAATAAATAAATAACTTTTTCTGAGCAAATAGGTATTTAAAAAAAAAACATTTTTTAAATTAATTGCTGATAATTTATTCATGGTTATGTTCAGGCTGATGGCGAATGATTAGAATATTTAAAGTGAGGATTCTCGATCGGCATCCCCTGGGGTACTTATTACAATACCAGCGCATTGTGGACTCTCTTCAATTAAATGTCCGATTTTACCGGTATGGTCCTAGTTAGATCACAGGGTTCCCATACCTAATCGTGCCGAAAACTGGCTTTAGACCTGAAACAAAAGCTTTGTGTGAGTCTTTGTAGCATGGTCTCAATGATTATCTTTCGTATTATGGATTTTCATTGAAGACTGCAGTTACTATTTCAATTTACTTCTTAAAACTTTTCTTGGTTATTTACCATTTCCTTTTTTGATCTCAAAATATCCTTTTATTGTTTTGCCGAACAATGTTTAAAAAAGTTCAAGTAGTTTTAGAGATGTTAACAGTTGCAAACATCTTCTCAACCAATTCCACAGTTAAAATCTTATAATTGTCAAAAAAAAAAAACCTTTTTTAGTCTTTTTATTCTTTTAATGATTATGTTCGGACTTATGACCAATTATCATTCTATCAAAGGTAACAACACTAGATCGACATCCATAGCTGTATCTATTACAATACCACCGTTCCTTGGCGCCTTTACAATTTAGTGCTCGAGTATACCGGTAAGATCCTAGAACCAGCACAGGATTCCCATGTCTAGACGTGCTGAATACTGGTACTAGATCTGAAACAAACCATCAGAGTTAGGTAACCGTAAGAAATTTTAAAGATGACTGTGATCCTTTTACATACAATGACGCAACCGGCGCCGCGCGTTTATGACAGGATGTACTTACGAACGGGGACGAAGGAAAAGGTACATAATGCAGAAAGGTACACGCCAAAACTATCTCATCGGCATAAATTGTAGAGATGAGATTGAGAGGGTAACTCAACAGTTATAACAAGTCCTTACACGAAAGATTTTCACATTTCACCTCATGGTGCTGGACTTTTTGAAAAATAGACCTCATTACCATATAAATGACTAGCGGACGTCACGCGGTTTCACCCGCGTAGTTCCCGTTCCCGTGGGAGTACGGTGATAAAATATAGCCTATACGGATTCGGAAGAATCCCTCTAAGTAATGGTAAAAGAAATTTTGAAATCGGTCCAGTAGTTTTTGAGCCTATTCAATACAAACATACAAAAATACAAAAATACAAAGGTTTCCTCTTTATAATATTAGTATAGATTAATGAACGCATTCAGGTTTCTTAAAATAAAAAAACTTTTTTCCAAAAAAAAAACCGACTTGATCTTTGTATGATTGTTTTTTTTTTGTCACAGACTTATGAAGCTTAATTTATTTTTCACATTGTTTGTGTTTTTTGAAGTCGGTTTTATTTTTTGTAAAAAAAAAAAATATTTTTCCATTTTTAGTTGTTCCCAATCAAATATTTGCCATGAATTTATTTGACATTGTTAACACATGCATATCATGGTTATAGGCGTATGCCCACTAAATGGAACTTAACATACCTTTTTTTTCGGATGGGAAATCGTCAAATTATCCCTCCCGCTCTGGGTGGGGCGGAAGGTAGTGTCAGACTTTGACTGACTAAAACCATCGATCACTAATAAAAAACACTAAAACCCATCCATGTTCCTTCTTAGCCCGAATGCGCCAACTTAACATACCTGGGTCAAAATCACCAAGGTGGAGAATTAGCTTTGCCAGCAAATAAATGTCTAAATTTAGTTTATTTAAGCAAATCTTTATTATAAATATTACTTAACTCTGTTCATATTAACTGTACATAATATATTATACGGCAAAAGTAAAGCACATTGATTATTATTTGAAGAAATAACTACAAAAAATCATTTCGAGAACGCGTCCTATGTACAAATCTTGAGAATCTAACTTTGGAAATATTCATCAAATAAAATAAAGTGAAATGTTTGTCTTGCTTAATGGCCTACAATTTTATTTTATATCAATTTATTATTGTTATTATTAAAGAAAGAAAAGAAATTAAAGAAAATTAAGTCAAAATATTGTGTCCGGCAATGTAACCGTCATTTTAGTGAACGCAATTTTGATTTTGAGTAAAAAAACAGTTTTTAAACGCAACTTTTAGTTTTTAACCGACTTCAAAAAAGGCGGAGGTTATATGTTCGTGTGTATGTATTTTTTTTTTTTTTTTTATGTATGTTACCTGATTTCTCTCCCATTTGTGGACCGATTTTCAAAATTCTTTTTTCATTTGATAGAGTACACTCCTGAGGTGGTCCCATTTTAATTTGGTGAAGATCTGATGCTGACCTTCGGAGATATACAATGGAACTCTTCAAAAAGAGACGGCAAATCTGTTGTGATAGCTCCAATCGGTTGGATGTTCATTGTTTATACAATATCATGACGGAACATCACGCCTGTATGCTCTGAGGGGGTACGCAGAAGTGTACAATTTACCTGATTTCTCTCCCATTTGTGGACCGATTCTCAAAATTCTTTTTTTATTTGGAAAAGTATACTCCTGAGGTGGTCCCATTTTAATTTGGTGAAAATCTGATGCTGATCTTCGGAGATATACAATAGAACTCTTCAAAAAGGGACGGCAAATCTGCTGTGATAGCTCCAATCGGTTGGATGTTCATTGTTTATACAATATCATGACGTAACATCACGCCTGTATGCTCTGAGGGGGTACGCAGATGTGTACAATACACCCAGATTTCGACAGTTAGGTATGTTTGCGAATGGATGGAATAAGATTTTATTGGCCTGTCAGAAGTATTGTGAGAGGAATTTATGAATGTGACAACCTTTATTTTGTATATTTTAATTTTATGTTTTCTCTTACTCTTTTTTTACAATAATCTTAACCGTTGCATTTCACGCAATGCGTTTTCATCATGTGGTTTTTTCAATAATTACTTCAGTCGTGTGGTATAATTTCATGTATGTTCACCGATTTCTCCTCCATTTGTGGAGTGATTCTCAAAATTATTTTTTTATTTGAAAGAGTATACTCCTGAGACGGTCGCATTTAAATTTGGTGAAGATCTGATGCTGGTCTTCGCAGAAATACAATGGAACTCTTCAAAACTAGATGGTAAATCGGTCGTGATTTTTGCAATCGCTTGGATTTTTATTGTTTATACAACATCATGACGTAACATCACGCCTGTATGCTCTGAGGGGTACGCAGATGTGTACAATACACGCAAATTTCGACAGTTTAGATATGTTAAGTTCCATTTCTTGGGGATAAGCCTATTACCATGACATGTATTGTTAACAATGTAAAATAAATGCATAGCATATATTTGTATAGAATAATACGACTAAAAATGGAAAAATAAAAAAACTTTTTGAAAAAAAATAAAACCGACTTCAAAACACAAAAAAAGTGAAAAATAACTTTAGCTTCAGAAGTCGGTGACAAAAAAAAAACTAAATGAATCAAAAAAGGTCACCGACTTCTGAAGCTAAAGTTATTTTTCACTTTTTTTGTGTTTTGAAGTCGGTTTTATTTTTTTTCAAAAAGTTTTTTTATCTATGGTACAGTGATGTGAACGATATAAACAAACGGCTGTCGAGAGAGCTTTCGCCAAAACAATTGAAAATAGGTGGTAAGTATCTTTCAATTCATTATTTATAGAGCGTACATCAATACGTCATCATACCGGGAATGCGTTTCTTAACTTGGAATATTGAAAAATACGTTTTGTAGTGATTTATAGCAAATAGTAACCTCACATATTTTACAATAACAAAGGCGAGCATAATGTCAAAGATGGCTGCCGTCTAAAAATTGCGCGTTTATTTAAAAAAGTCATTTCGGGAACGGTCATTTCGGGACTGTACCCGGACTTGACGGAGCATTCTCGAAATGATGATGACGTGCCCGAAATGACTTTTTCAAATAAACGCGCCATGTTATTATAACTATTGGTTAATTAATTTAGTTTATGTCGTGCTAACATATTTTTTAATATATGTTTAATATTTTTTAGCAATATGGAGCCTCCATGTGGCTAAAAAATATCCAAAAAAGCAAGTTACAAAAATAGTTCGGCTAACTTGCGACTACGAGAGAAAACCAATGCCAGGAAAAGGATTTTTTTTAGATAAGATGACGGAAGAAGAGAGAGAAATAAAAAGGGCTAAGGATAGAGCGTATTATCAGAAAAAAAAGCTGAAAAGAATGTTAAAAACATTGATGAGATGACTGAGAGATATTGATTCTGAAGTCTGATCTGGTACCAAAATTCGTGAGGTTTTTTTGAAGGTGAACGTTCGTGAAAAAGTTAAAGATGTCTTCCAAAGCGATGATGTTAGCAGGATGTGCCCAGCCAAGAAAGATTTTGTTAAAAAAATGGTATTAACTCTTTTTATTCACAGCTAAAGAACTGACGTCAAAATTCGTTAAAAAAACTGTAATAAATTTACCTTAAGCAAAATTATTAGGAACAAAACCGTTTTGGGTGGTAACTCCAACATTCAGAGACAGATAATCTTGTTTATGTGTCAAACACGACAATTTCGAACTTAACACGGCAATTCCACACGAAAATTTCGACTGTAAAGTGATTTAAGTAACGTTTTTGTTAATTAACAACCTTATGCCGAAGTGAATAAATAAGTACGACGTACAAAAACATTGCTTATGATTTTATTAACCTAAATTGTATCTATATCGTCATTAAGGGAACACCTCATCATTTCCGGGAACATCACTAAAATCACAAATAACACATTATTATTTAAGATATTTAAAAAACCCCCTGGTAATATTAAAATAAGGCGTACTTCATAAATCTGTAGCATGTTAATTTATTTATAAGACAGCGATATTTCTCATATTCAGATAATTTAGACAAAGAAATAGTTATAATAGCTCCATTTGCACTATATTTTTGCTTTTGAACGTCTTTATTGGCAATTTCATTACATATTTTAAATTTCTGTTTATAAATAACATTTATCCGCTATTGAACAAGGTAAAAAAATAAATGCATTTGTTGTATTTTAATATTATTATAAACCTCCCAAAAACGTTCCCGGTATGATTTTTTTCAGCGATAGCTCTCTTTAAAAGTAAAATTACAAGAATAGTAATCAATTCTATGCTCTGCCAACGTAAATATTGTTAAAACATAAGTTTAGTGATCATTTAGGCTGATCATCATAGTAATAGCTGCTAGGTAAATTCATCACAAAACAGAATTTGGAATTTGCCACCTTGGTGATTTTGACCCACCTAAGTGTCGAAATCTGGGTGTATTGTACACATCTGCGTACCCCCTTAGAGCATACAGCTGCGATGTTACGTCATGATGTTGTATAAACAATAAACATCCAAGCGATTGTATATCTCCGAAGATAAGCATCAGATGTTCACAAAATGAATTAATTTTAATTTAAAAAATATTATTATAATTATTATTTAAATGGAACCACACGGGAAGCACCAGCTTTCAAATAAAAAAAGAAGATCGGTTCACCTAGTCGAAAGTTCTGAGGTAGCAAACACAAAAAAAAATACAGTCGAATTGAGAACCTCCTCTTTTTGGAAGTCGGTTGAAAATTGAAACAAAACTAAAATAATTGCCACTTTTGAATACATTTCAGATATTTTAATGATTATGGTGAGGCTTACAGCTAACTATTACATTATTAACTGCAACGACATTGGAGCGACAGCCTCTGGGGTACTTGTTAAGGTTGTTTGGGGGATTGGTGCAAGAGTATGATATTTTAGTGTTTTTTGTTTTGCTTTACTTTACATATTGTTACTACGACTGTCATACTTCTACAAAATTGATATTACTGATTACCTACCCTGCATTCGAATATGTTTTTTTTTAATACAAAACAGAAACTTACAAACAAAGCTGTTATTGTACTTAATTACTTGCGTCCTCTACCTACTTCTAAATCTATATTTTCGTGTCTGTCTGTGAGACCGCGTTGCTCTTTCAATTTATATCGGAAAGTCAACATTCCTACTTAAATTAGATTCAACAAAGACATCTCCACGTGCTAACAAGTCATGAAAACCGTGCGAAGCAGGAGAGGTTCGACACTTAAATAATGAGTAATCTCATCCAGAAATGAACATTATCAGCTATTGTTCCAGACTAAAGACTTACATATAAACCATCATTTTTCGCCTGTCTTTCGTGATGCTGAAGCGAGCTCTACATTTTCCTTCAAAGGAGCATACATACAACTCAGTTGTGCTACTTTGTCCAAAACACCAGAACGTGTATCTTTGTAGCATGGCTATCTCTGTCCCACTCTTCGTTCGTAACCATTGTACCTACTGTTAAATATAAACGAATAATTAAGTACTTTATGTGCGTGAGAAAACCAATGCGAGCGTATAAAAGCGATGAAATAACAAGGAATAATGATAGGTTAATTCTTTATTTTCGACACATACAATGCGTAATGCCGGTTATTTGATTAAATATAAAAAAACATATTTTGGCTACGTTAGTCTAACTTTACACAACCATAAAGTAAAAATATTAATAAAAATAACCCTCCTTTTGGGCTTCGCCGCAGTCGGGTAATAACTTACACTCACGTGGACATCTAAGAGAGTAAGAATAATATGTTATTATTATTTTAAGAAAAGCAAACAGATAAGATAAAACAAATCATGTAGACACAATAATAACTTAACCTGATTTGGAATAATACAACTTTTCTTATAAATATTTTTTTTAAGATTTTTCTATCTTTATAAATACGGAAAAATATTTGGAACACAGTTCCGAACGTCCGATCAAGCGACGTAAAATACACAAACGACTCTGAGGCGGGAGGCCTGCTTGCACTAAACTACATCGTTCCGTTTCTGTTCATCTTTTAAAGATGACAAAACCAGATTAATGTTTGAACAAAATAATGTTTAACACTGAACGCATTTCGTGGTTGGTAGTGCCAGATTAAGTTACTAATAAAATAATCACAAATGTGAACTCATATTCTACAGGGCGTACTCGTAGGTAAGTGGCAATCGCTTTCAAAGCGCTACTTCCAATACGATTGACTTGAGGTTTTCAGTGGTATTTTTTTTCATAACCCTTATCGCATAATGCTTACATGCTGTGTGCCATCCCGTCTTGCAAAATTGTCACAGTTGACAAACAAAATGCAAATTGACACATACTAGTCAACTGATACACATTATTAAATTTTTGTAATAATACCTGATAATGGGTTTTTAACCCGGCTGTACTCGCTAGGTATTTACGAACATTAACACTCGCTACCGGGTAATAAATACCACAGACTTGAAATGCCATTAATTTCGAAAATACGTTTAAGTTTTAATATTTGACAATGTATTTGTGTTATTGGTACTACTGTCTATAAATAAAACAAAAAATTAAAGTGTTAATGTTTATTTATTTGTAATTAGAGCTTATCCTAAAAAAACAGTAAAAAAATCTTTTTATTTTGAGTAATCTTACAAAATCAACAATAATAATAAAAAATCTTACGTAGTTGGCAAAATGAACATAGATATCAAAAATAAACTAGGTACACTCGTAAAATACTAAAAAATAATGATACTTTTATACTGAGTGAACATTGAGATAATCAACACTGAACAAACTGTTCTAAATGTCTTCCTGGAAACGTAACTACTTCACTCTATCACGGAACGTCGCTACCGGGTATTTTCTACCCATACTCACTTTACACGTCCTCCATTAACAAGCGCCACGCGCAAACTGGCCGCCCCGCGGAGTGGGGGCGTGTAAGCTATCGGCTCGAAGGTACTTAGAATCTTGGGTTGCCAGAATGCGTAGAAAAAAAATACAACCAATTTTTAGTGCCCTGTGGTATTTTTTACCCAGTAGCGAGTACTGCCGGGTTAAAGCTTAATATAAAAACCATTACGTATAATATAATTAGGGGGTGGATGATTGTGTTCCAGGTGGTGGGATATCATATGGCCCCCGTCTTTTGTGAGGGTGAAGCGAGCTTTACACCTGCCCAAGGAGCACGTATAGAAATCAGTTGACTTTCTCCGACCATCACACCAGAATGTGTATCCTTGAAGCATGGCTATCTCTTTCCCATTCTGTTTCCGGTACCATTTGACTAGAAAATAAAACAAAGATTATATTACTTGTTTGTTTCTGATGACTACCACTAACTCTTAAAGTTATAAGTCCTGCATAGCTCCATCGCTCACCCACACTGAAGAAAGGTTTAAATACTTAATACTGTTTTATGAATTGTTGGAAGGCCCTTAAGGGAAGGGCTTTAATGCTTAAAGGGATAACTTCGCTTTTAATAATTGATATACTGTTCGAATTAAAATAACTTTTACCTACTTGTCATGTTTTATTTTTCGTACAAGTGCAAACAATTAAATGACTGAAGCAATGTTTATCGTTAACGCTGGCTGACTTTTGGACTAATCCAGATAATTCAGTGCATATTTTTTTAAATAATGTTTTTATTGTCACTACATTTTTACATACACACCATTACGTATTATATATGTAGGGGTGGATGATTGTGTTCCAGATAACTTGATTTGACAAACTCTCTGTTCTTTGTGACGACAAAGTGCGCTCTGCACTTCCTGCTGAGGGAACACCTATACCTAAGGGTTGACTTATATGTACGGTCGACGGTGAATGTGTATCCTTGTGACACTGCTATCTCTTTCCCGTTCAATTTTGGGTACCATTCAACTGTAATAAATTAAACAATATTAGTCTTAGTCATCAAACAACACATACAACATAATACTAGCTGAAGAAAACAAGGGTCCATATTATTGATGTACAAAAAAACAGTTGCTCAAATAATACCTGTCACTGTTCAAAATAAAATAACTTTTTCTTTGAATATTTGTTTACTAGAGAAAAAATATCATTCCTCTTCATTGACAATATTACGCATTATATACGTATGTATAGTATCACCAGTCACTTATTTGTAACTACGAGCAATTAAATAAAATATGTTAAAGAGTTGCGGTTTAAACATCTAATATAAATGGTTTATAGAACCTAAAAAGTCTCTTTTTTTTTGGGTTTTTAAAACACACACTTTACTACATGCTTAAGAAAGAAGAGAAAGAGATACATATATTCAGAATGAGTATTTTGTTTGTGGACAGAATATACCGCATTAATGTATCAAAATACTACAGACAGATTTCTAATGGACTAAAGTAATAAAGTCAAACCACCATCAATACCTAGAAATATGAAATGAAAGTAGATGTTTCTTTCGAAAGCCCAGAACTTAGTTCCACGGAGTCGTCGGCGGCAGCGCGGAGGTCACTGACTGCATTTTTGTGGCACAAGATAGAAGGCGGAATATAGTTTGTGAACAGTCCTGGACTTCAATGGTTGTGTTCATTGTTCTGGCTAATGATGTCATTGTGAAAAGAAGAGTGGTTGTAAAGCGAACATCTATACGTATAGATGTTCGCTTTACAACCACTCTTCTTTTTAATACATGTCCAGCGTCATTTGGGTCCTCTAGTTTGTGCTCAGGTTACAACCTGAGCACAAACTATAGAGGACCATCATCGGCAAGGGCCTATGATGAGAACAGGGTTGCCAGCTTTCGTAGTGCTAAATACAGGCCCGGAAATAGAAATTAATGTATTTTTTTTTTTTGTCAAAAATCATGCATTGACTGCGTTAGATGAGCCTAAACATAATACAACGCAAGTCTAATCAAAATAACTATTCATATAACTGGATACTGGACTGGAACGTAAAGGCTTTTCTTTCTATTTTTGTGAGGTTTTGGGGTTTAGATCTGCATAAGGTCACAACCAGAGGACTTTTAAATTGCAAAAACAAAAACACATTTAATTCAAATTTTAATCGTAAATTCAATTAAAAAAACACTGTATCATGCAACAAAAAATAACTCAGAAAATAAAAATTGTATCTCATTTTGCAAAAAAAGAAAACAAGTACTTAATGGTCTGCCATCGTTTTGACACTTCCAAATCTCCATAGACTAAACGCATCTTCAAACTAATCAGTACAGTGTTCTATGGTTCTTTGGGAGTGTAATGGCCATCGTCAGGAGAGCGCTGCTTGGAAACTTTTAAAATTGTTTTGAAAAAACAAGATGGGGGCAATATTTCACATCAAGACCACGCGCCAAAAGCCATATAAAACTATGCTAATGATTATGCTCAGCTCTATGGTTAATAATATCATTGTTGAAAGTGAATCTTGCCGACCGACAACCTGACAGCTGCCTGGTACAGTACCAGCGCACTTTGGGCCCCTTGCAGCCACTGGCCCTGTTGTACCAGTAACTACCTAGCTTGATCACAGGATTCCCTTGTTTTGTGGTACTGTGGGAAATAGAGCTCTATATAAAAGACTTATTTTGTTTAGTATTTTTGGAGCTGGTTGTTACCAGGAGCTACGATGATTATTATTTTGCCAGAATACCAATGGGGTGGTGTAAGAGACTTGGTTTTAATGTTTTTGTTTTACTTTGCATATTCTTACCGCGACTGTAATACTTCAACAAAATTAATAATTGAAATTACTGATTACCATGCATTCAAATTTGTTTTAAATAGAGACAAATAGAAACGTATTTGAAACTGGTTATATTTTATAAAAGATAAAATGGTTAAAAAAAGAATAAAAAGTATAAATAAATAGGTACAATACTTGGGTCAGTTCAGGTCAAATTTACGTAGAGTTTAAACTATGTCTAATGATTTCAGAGAAGCAAATACTTTACTCAAGTTAAGTACCTAAGTGAATGTGTTCATAAGCGAAGTGAAAAAGCATTTAATACGAATATCTAAGGGTTATATTCTTATGAAACGCTTTCTTTAGTCATGATCTCGTCCTTCGTCGAGAGACTACCTTCTTTATTGTTTATCAACATACATAAAACGTGTAAAACAATTGAGGAATTAAGTATTATGTGTGTGATTGTATTTTTTTTTCAGGCACAATTTTATATTTATCTTTGTCTATATAAAAACGAACACCACACTTGTGCGATTCCGCGTTTCCGCAGCTCCAATCTAGCCTCTGGGATATGTAGGTAAACAAGCTGTCATCAGTAACTGCACATATTTTGCCAGCCTGGTCTCCTATCCAGGTCACTAATAACGTAGTAGGTACTTTCTAGTTTCCGTTAAAAGGTAAACCACATAAAACAGGCAATCAAACTACAAAAGCTTGCAAAAAAAAAGAAAATATTAACAGCATGCGAAAAACTAGTAAAACATTAAACTAAAAATAAAACGTACTTTTTTGTTCCACTGTATTTATTTGGACCTTCAAGAAAATATGTACAATTAACTGTCGAAGTTCAAGGTGACACTCAAGAAAAACAATTTATAAAGAAATACGTTTTTTTCTGGTGCCCTGAAGGAGTTCCAAGTACCTCCATCAACTAGATTTTATCTTATTACAAACAACTTTTGTATTACTTATAGGAGACAAAGTTTAACCGAAAAATCCATCGTCACTACTCTTTTAAAATAGAAAGTACAAGTAAACATTTCGGGTACAACAAAACGTATTTATTCTTTAATTTCTACACACACTGCGTCGCTCAAGGTAACGAACGAACTAACCGTACCACTCTCTTTGCAATACGAGTAACCATGAGTTACAGCTGCACGACCTCTACCAATAGCAATAGTTGTATGTACCGCGGGGTGAATAAAAACAGCCCCTACAAGTTTGATGAAAGGTAACCCTACAAGTATTAATTTGTTGCCTATTATTACCTGAGGTGAATAGTTTGAATGCCGCTTCGTTGATTAACTGTAGGGATTAAATTAAAATTATTTACATAGATACTTGGATGTTTGCAGAATCAGTAAAAATATCTAGTACGAGTAGTAGTAAAAATCTATACTAGGACCAGTGAACCAAGCCAAGACAAGTGACAATCGCGTTTAGACCGTCTCGTATTTCATCGACAACTTCAACATGATTGACACAAGCCTAACATAACGCCGGTAGTGTCAATTTAATAAAATAATTGTTTCGTCGCTGATAGAATGACACTTAGTCTAGCTAGGCCCTCAGGTACAAAAGATCCTGTTTACAATAGCTCAACAGCTTCACAACAACTCGCTGCATATTTGGCCTGATTTTGATTGCTTTAAAATGATCATTAAATTCTAATATAAACACCATCACGGATCACATAACTAGGAGCTTGATGACAATGTTCCAGGTTACAGGATTTCAATACTCTCCTGTCTTTTGTGATGACGAAGCGAGCTCTGCAGTGTTTGGGTACGGTGCATCTAAACATATAATTTGCCTTACTTTGACCGACGTTATAGAATGTGTATCCTTGCAAGATGGCTATCTCTTTCCCATTCTGCTTTCGGTACCATTTGATTGCTGAAAATAGAACGATTAGGTTTAGGAGCATGGAGGATTATGTTGTGGTTTGGATTTCTGCGATCTCCTGCAATCCGCCTGCCAAGCGTGGAGATTACGGCAAATTCCTCCCATCATGGGAGAGGCTTATGTCCAGCAGTGGACGTTATGGGCTGTTGTAGTAGTAGTAGTATGTTTAGGAGTAAGAAATTATTCAATCTATTTTTAAAATAAAATAAACGTATTAAAGAAAATAAATAAACGGAATATCAATAAATTATTTATTTGACACATAAAAAATACGTAACTAGAAACATCCCATTACCTGTGTTAGTACTTACTAAATTGCAACAAACAATATTGTCATAAGATACAAAAACAAACTTACTAACAAAGCTGTTAGTATACTTATCTACGTGCATCCTCTATCTACTACTACTATCTAAATCTATATATTTGTGTGAGAATGAATTAACCTAATTTGTAATAAAACAAGTTTCACTTAATAGTATGATTATTTATTAGTATTTTATATATATTCATACTTAAATGGCGCTGGCTTGACAGAGATAATGTCCCAAACTAACACAGGCCATTAAATTAGTATCTCATCCTCATACAAAAAACAGATGCATGAGTTCCTAGACTTTAAAATAAACACCATCACGTATTACATGATTACGGGGTGGATGACTGTGTTCCAAACAGCCGGACGTTATTACACTCCTGTCTTTAGTAATGCTGAAGCGAGCTTTACATACTCTTCCTCTGGAGCACGAAAACATATAGGTTGTGTTAATTTGTTGATAACGATCAAATGTATATTTTAGTTTATGTGTATTTTAAAATTATATTTAAATAATTTGCCAGTTGATATTGTAATAAAAACTACTGTAGCTCCAATCAACTCTTCAGTATATTCAAATCCAAGTATTTCATTCCACATAGGCCTGGATGGGCACTTAAGAACGTCGACAAGGGTGCACGGTTCGGTTGGTGGCTTCCATGGAGAAGAACCGGCAAGAAACTCCATGGTTACTCTTTTCAAATTATTTGGTATTACACAATTCTACATTACTTCACGTTTTATACAAAATGCAATAATTACAACACTTATCAGACATACATTCGACTGTTAGTCTTAACACCACATTTTCTCCCAATGAACAGAGCTCTCTCGGTCGAGTGTCATGTTTTATAAACTACCCCTTCCCGCTTCAACATTGACGGCTAGGCAGTGTTGTCATTTCTCAAATATAAAACGAATTATTAAAATCTTTGAAACCCTACATAATATTTTTGAAAATCATGACATTCGGCCATCCGACACAGTGTGGCCTCCTGGCACACACAACAATCATAGAAATAAAATCATGACATTCTTAAAAGTTAAAAATGAAGAGAGAAAAACAAAAAATACAAACAACAAAAAAAAAAAAATTTCTATACATTACAAATATATATAAAATTTTAAAACTTGACAACATATTTAACTAGAGCTTCTGAGCTTGTACATTTAAAGAAAATGTTTTGCAATAAAATAGACAGTAAGAGGAAATATTTTAAGTTAGCTTTACTCAGTTACTTTTGCCAGCATCCTCTAAGCTACTGGACATCGGAGCTATGCAGTTCCAAAATGTATCCATGATCGGATTCTATCAGCTGCAACTTCAGTGATCTCGTATGGACCCGCAAACTTCGACAGAGGCTTTGTACTTTTCTTATCATATCAAAATTAAGTTTTTCGACTTATGGCAACTCAAAATTAAGTTTTTCGACTTATGGCAACTCTAAATTAGTACTTAGACTTATCGGCGCTAAGCTTATTTGACAAAATGTCATGTAATTTATCTCGTGTATTTATATATCCCAAACATAGCCTCTGCCGCAGTTTTCTGTGTTGAGGCATTAACAGGACTTCTATATAAAGAACGAACTCTGTTTTAAGCTTTCACGGTTTAAAACTAAACTTATCACAACTAACTAACTTTCTTATAAACTAACTATCTAATTAACTAACTTAACTTAATATTGGGAGCTCAAAATAATGAACAATCACGGAATATATCCCGTAAGTGACATTATAACTGAAGGACGAACTCTTTTAATGTGTGGACTAATTTACAATTATTATTATTTAAAAACGATTTAATTTTACTAAAGAATTTATAAATAATGTTAATAATTAATGTATTCTAAAATCGAAATTATGGTAACGTTATTGAACGTTTTGCTAAAATAATGAATGATAAAAATGGATGTTTAAAGACTAATACTAAAGAATGGTATTGTGTAACTTTTAATATATGCATGTGATGATATATGAAATATATCTGACTATGTATTACGCTCAACTTATTTTAAGACCAATAATTGTATATGTACCAATATACAGTAATATGTACCAATAATTATTTTACTTTACTAATTATTTTATATTTATTATTAATAATAATTATTTTACTTTACTAATTATTTTATATTAATTATTAATAATAATTATTTTACTTTACTTAATAAGTACATGTTAAATTTCACATAGATACGCATTATACAATAATGTAAAATTATATTTGCATGCGCTAAAAAGCCAAAATATCGTTTGTGCCTAAACCACCAACTTTAACATTTGGTAACACCTGTATTTTAAGCAAATAAATAATTCTTATTCTTAACATTACAAATAAATGATTATGATTACGAACAGTGTTGATAGTGCAATATTGTATGTTTCCCAGACACTTGTCTCAGTCACGTTTAGGCTTGATAGGTTTTAAGATGATAATGAATTTTAAGATGGTTTGATTAAATCTCTCTGCTGACCATTAACTCTGAGACAAGCTACTGCGTTTAAAATATGTTCTAATACCATGTGTATTACAAAAGGTTTTTAAAGTCTTTCAACGTAAAGCTTGTGTCACGGTCAGACACAATCTTAGTAGGAACACCGATGACCGAAGTCATAAACTATTTTCTCAAAGACCTTAACCGTGGTTTTGAGTCGTATGTTCACGTAATTTATTATTAAACTGCGGTTGAGGTCTCTGAGATGCAAGAAAGTTAAGTAAATCTTCGGGATCCAAACTATTCCGAGTCTGTGACCTATTCCTAATCGAACAGTTAGTCAGCCAGCCAGCCAACAGCTACCAGTAATTTAACATCTATTTAATAATCCTAATTAATTTATCATAAAATACCCACGAAGACTTTCATCAACAGGTAAAGTACGATTCAACATCTCTTCCAACGGACGTCCATAACTTTCTTCACTAGGGAAAGTCTTTTCGCTCGAACTATGTAGATATCAATGGGCTTCTCTGCCTTAGCCTTCATTTTCATGGACTTACGCCGGCGCCTCAGAGGTATACCAGACGGGGTACCAAGCTCAACATCAGACGACATCGTCACGGCTCACTGAAACATTGTACATCATTTGAGAAGTAATCCGTTCACACTCGCATAAAAACGATGTCATGTGAATGATCGATCACAATAAGCTTAATTATCATTAATTTTAATTAATTTAATTCTCTATGACAGAAATATCCATATTTTGGGTAATAGGCATAAAAACATTATTATCAATCAAAGACATATACCACACAATACTATTTACCAAATCAAGTCAAATAAGACGTTGGTCTTGGTCAAACAAACAAATAAGAAATTGAACTAAAATATCAATATAAATTAATTAATCAATCAATAAGTGAGCAATCCAACAATGTAAAACACAAAAATGTCATTTGTTTGCTAGGCATTTACAGGCTGTTAGCAACACAACATTTAGTTTGATTAATTATTTGTATGGCACAAAGGCCCAGAGGGTATTCCAAAAATGTTGTTTAATTTATTATTATTTATTTATTTATTTAAACTTCATGTACACTGCCGTCATAACTAAGAATGCAGTAATCGCAAAATGGCGGTTACGAGATAAACGCAAAAAACATATTTCATATCATCTGAGCAAGATGTTCGTATTTTATTGGTCATAATATATATCTGAAAATTCGGAAAAAAATCAAGCTTTTACAAGATAATTTTCCTTTATTTAATTTACAAATATATGCAATTATAATACGTATTACTGCATTTCGGTTTAGTATCAGGTCGTTTCCGAGTCACAGGATACTAAAACTAAATGCAGCACTTGCGCGTATTACTGCATTATGTCTTAGCACAAGTCGATTACTGCATTAATTTTTAGTAATTATTGCCATTATTATATGCTCGGAACTAAGTTGAAGTGGAAAAGGTGGAGGATTTATATAGGTGCATTTTAATGTTAAGGTTTTTTTAGTCTCTTAGCTACGACCTAAGTTTTTACATCGTGGAATGCAAATAAAGTATTGAGTAAACTATACGGAAGTTAAAAACCTACTTCATGTTCTTATAATATGTAGCATTAGGGTGAAATAAAAAAAACATGTTTTTGCAAATTCAGCCAGATAAATAACAAAATTCAGCCAGACTGTTAATTAACATTAATTAAGTAGGTACAATATTGGCAACATCTACAAACCATTTAGCGCTTTCTTAATTTCTAAATTAAATCAGACTCTTTCAATGTAATTCTAATATTCAGTCTTTGTTTTCATTGGCATGACTTAGTAGCAAAAACTAGTTAACTATTTACTTATCACATTCCAATAAGGCAGATCATTACATGCAGGCATGTTCATAATATAAAAACCTAAAACAACATTTTTAAAACGTTGAAAACATTATTTAAATACTAGCTATCAAACAAAATCTAACATTATAAACTTAAGAAAAACATCCAAAGTAAAAATCCTATAAAAATAAAACATAAAATAAATAAATATTCATTCTGCAGACTCTCTATTTGCAATGAGATCTACAGAGGCATCGTTTACAGGCAGATTTTTCCAAAACAGCAGTCTGTTTTCAGGTATTATGTTAGATAGTTTTTTAAGTATACCAGTCTTTCTCTCCAATGTTATTCTTCGCGCTTTTTGATTTCTTACTGGCTCAGGTACAGTAGATTGTTTTATTAATTGACTTTTCAGAAAATCTATTTCTAACGTATTTCCATCATGACTTGTCTTACCAAGTAGTGTCATACTATCACTCACGTCTATTGCCTTTTGTTGCCATTCCTTCTCCCACAAAATAATTTAAAGAAAAAAAAACGAAAAAACCTAAAGAAACGTCGAAAATATGAATTTACAAATAAATACAAATACATTTCAAGATCAAACCTTAAACACTCCCAGTCCCATAAGAAATCAACGACGCGAAACGCATCTAAGGAGCGCGCTCTCCGAAATTACGCCACACAAAGGGCACCTTCCTGCCTAGATTATTAGTGATACAGAGATCCGGTTTTTTTTTTAATGTAGCCCAACTCAATACCCCGAGGGCATTTTTTCATTTTTTCGATATAACATTTAGTTTTTAAGATACAGTTGATTTTATGCCAATAGACCCTATAAAATTGATCAAATTTTTCACATTTTTGCGATTTTCAAAACTAGTATACAAATTTTTCTTTATTTTTTTCATCACATTTGGTGAAAAAAACACGACGAGACGCAAAAAGACGCATATTAAAGAGGGCTATAATAATAGCCCTCATTAATACGCGTCTTTTGAGACCTCAAACATTCATGTAGCCCTAAAACTCATGACACCAAGGCGATGTCACACTGAGCGAAAATGGGGGCCTATACTGAAGCGATCGAAAAAACATTTCCAATGTATTGGAAATGTTTTTTCGATCGCTTCCAATACATTGGAAATGTATGAAATACAGGCTCCTAATTAATAAACGTAGGTAAATTATCTTCATATTGTTTTCATAAGAGGCAAAATAATTTTTATCACTCCCACCGAATGACGTCGCCGAACTGATTTACTAAGACAAAACGCGGCAATGGATCGCACTGCTACGACTTCGCAAGCCATTACTACACTTAAATACAGTAATGTGGAGTACTGCGTTTTAATTTAGCTATTTGTCTACTGAATTTAAAACAAAATAATAAAGTAGTGGATATTACTGCATTCTGTTTTAGAGTATTCTTGCAAGTACTGCATTCTTTCTTAGGCCGTGTTTAATACTGCGTTTTTTCTTATCATTGAAGCAGTTTTTATGCAAGTACGGCGAAAATCATTACATAAAAAACATACTTCGAGTGAATTTTTTTATGAAAATATATTTTTTTCATGTACATGAACCTCTTGGGATGCCATTTCTGGAAAAAAGTGAAAATCTCAAAAATGTCGATTACTGCATTCTTTGTTATCAGGGCAGTACAATAGTGGTACACTCGAATTCAAATTGCCTTTATTTCTGGTATTTTTTTTTTACATTTGCCTATTTTATAAGACATCGTTTTATAATTTTGTTGTGCATGCTATACTATCACTTTAGTGATTTAAAGTGAGTAAGAAGACATGAAATTATGTAGTGATACATAGGCGGACTTAATGCCACAAGGCATTCTCTACCAGTCAACCTTTGGGTTAAATAGGAAAACATTGTGATAGGGTACAAAATAATATAATAAAAAAAAACTAGTTTTTTGGGAACGAGAATACCAATACAAATATTGATTTTAATACACATATACAGATAAAATTAACTAATATATATTCTATCAAATACCAAAAATTGAAAAGATAATATCGAGAAAACTAATAATAATTATTATGACTAGACTTCGAATTGAGAGCTATTTAGTCTGACTTAAATAGTAGTTACGAACTTTTATTTAGAAAGTGAATTTGCTTTGCTTTTTGCTTTTATCCGTCAATGTCATTAATTGTCAGACGTCAGTATATACCAAGATTATTAAAGAGGAAAGATCTGTATCTTTGTATGTAACGAATAAACTTAAAAACTGCTGGACATTTTTCTTTCAGCAATGGATAGCTACATTACCAGCGAGCAACAAAAGCTATATTTTATAACCGTACTCGAAACTGTGACGTCCGCTAGTACTTCTACATAAAAGTACAGCTTAGCAGTCAAGTTCCTCAACAATAACCGCCTATTGATTTCTGAAATGTGTACAATATTCATCGACATAATCCGTCTCTTATTTATTTAATTAAAAATCATTCGAATTCAATATATTTATTGCGCTTCATCTAAACGTTGTAAGAGTCATTAACCAGTAAGCAAATATAGTTTGCTCAAATCCGACGAATGTATGCAGCTCACCCAATAATCCATTGAGAAAATATCCATCGCCCCTAACGCATCCAGCGAGCAACTCACGGGCTCCATTAAAAGAAAAGATAACCCGTAACAGTGATAGGGAATAAACAACTACTATAATTCACTGCTCACTATAATTCATTGCTCACCATTATTAATTAATTTAAAGTTTAAAAAATGACGTGTAAGTGTTTGTAAAAACCTACTTGCAAAATAAACATCATTTAACATTTATCATTTACCATCTATCATCTATCAATTATCATTTATCATCTATCAATTATCATTTATCATTTATCATCTATCAATTATCATTTATCATTCATTATTTATCATTTACAAAAATCCAGCGAACACACTAAGTCGCATAACATAGGCCCTGTGAACACATTTAGTTCACTGGGTTAACATCTGCCTGACGACCGATTCACTGTGATAAATCAGTAGGACACACCTGCATAAAATCAAGTGAACTAACCAAGTCACCTAACATGGATCCGACGACCGATTCACTGTGATAAATCAACAGGACAAACCTGCATAAAATCAAGTGAACTAACCAAGTCGCCTGTGAACACACTTAGTTCACATTATCATTATCATCATCATTATCATGGATCCGACGACCGATTCACTGTGATAAATCAGTAGGTCATACCTACCTAAAATCAAGTGAACTAACCAAGTCGCCTAACATGGATCCGACGACCGATTCCCTGTGATAAATCAACAGGACAAACCTGCATAAAATCAAGTGAACTAACCAAGTCGCCTGTGAACACACTTAGTTCATATTATCATCATCATTATCATGGATCTGACGACCGATTCACTGTGATAAATCAGCAGGAACAAGTACCCACTGAAATATCCAGCGAAATCACTAGGTACGTCTCTTGACAAAGACCCTATGAACCAACATACTTCACTGGGTATCCATTTAGGAAATTACCATGGTCAGAATAATAATTTATTAACATTTACCTCTGGATGCTTGTAAATAATCATAAATAAAGCATGTTACACTGGCACTACCAATGTTGCTCATTTAAATCCCGGTGCAGAGGCCTATGACGGCATAGCTATGTACATAATAGCAAAAACAATTTAGAATTTTATAATAAACATTGTGGGTAATCATTCTCATAAATGCCTCATGTTAAATTCTTCAAAATACTTCAAAACGTGTAACAGTTTTTGTTTTTTTTTTTTTTTTTTTATCGAGCAAATATTAATGTTAACATGTAAAATCAACACATCTTCATGGCTGCATTGTTAAACTCATATATTAAATGCCATAATTATTTTAATTTTATTTATTTAACTAACCAACAGCGATACATAAAAAATATTTTACAAAATATGCTTGTGACAGTTATTATGGCCAATTATAGCATTCCCTGTGTAACTGGGATATATATATATATAATACATGCGAACGGACTAATGCCAGATATTTTCAAAAAAATAAAATACAATACAAAAATACGATACAACATAATTTTTAAGTTATTTTTAGAACTGGATTACAATTTTGAAAAATTTTAAACAAAAAACGGTTGAATAAAAGATAGTACAAGAAGAAGAAGATTGTTCACTATTCGTTTTTTTTTTTTTTTATGTCGGTTTATTAGAGTTAAATAAATCAACATCAGAGAATTCCGAGTAATAAATTCGAGCAATGCGAGTCAGAACACAGTTCTTAATAATTATGTATACTTTCTGCATAGTTGAATCACGTGAACTTTTTAGCGGGGTAGAAATCTTTCTCTATTTCGTGTTATAACAATAATCTCCATGGTGTAAAACACTGTGCATACGTGAAAGTTTATTTGTTAAATTTCCACCCTCCCTTTTTTTTTCAGAAATTTAACAGTAAGTATACATCTAATTAGGGTAAAGAAAAGGAAACAAATTACTTACTATTTCGCTGAGAGATGGCTCGTGGTTCTTGTCACTTCTGAACTGTAATAAAAACTACTGTAGCTCCAATCAACTCTTCAGTATATTCAAATCCAAGTATTTCATTCCACATAGGCCTGGATGGGCACTTAAGAACGTCGACAAGGGTGCACGGTTCGGTTGGTGGCTTCCATGGAGAAGAACCGGCAAGAAACTCCATGGTTACTCTTTTCAAATTATTTGGTATTACACAATTCTACATTACTTCACGTTTTATACAAAATGCAATAATTACAACACTTATCAGACATACATTCGACTGTTAGTCTTAACACCACATTTTCTCCCAATGAACAGAGCTCTCTCGGTCGAGTGTCATGTTTTATAAACTACCCCTTCCCACTTCAACATTGACGGCTAGACAGTGTTGTCATTTCTCAAATATAAAACGAATTATTAAAATCTTTGAAACCCTACATAATATTTTTGAAAATCATGACAATATCGAGTTCTTCCGTAAATGAACATTTAGAATTGTTGCTTTTTAACATAAATTTAATAATCATAACTTATTAATTTTGCTTGTTAACATGAAATGTCCCTGTAACATTGTTTTTTCTTTCCCGGTTGGCTTTCGGTACCATTTGACAGCAGTAGACATAATACAACAATGAATATGATTGAATCAATTAAATATAAAACAATTTGGCTGTAATTGTTAAATCTAAATGACATTTTTTTTTTATTAGTAAAAGAAAACAATGAGACACAAAACTAGCTTGATCACGTAATACCAGAATAAAAAAAACAATCACAAAAAATGTGCAGACATTTAAACGAGCGTATATCCAGGATGATATTCTTGGGATGAAACCTTGTTCAAAATAAAACAACAAATTTCTTGTTAATAAAATTAAATATTGACTAATTTTGCGTTTTATTCAAAATCCTACATCACCAAATTATCGATCGATATTTGTACCCAATTATAATTCCAACACAAAACTAAAACTAAAAATCTTAACTGACTCATCAATAAAAAAGACACTGATAAAATAAGAACAATGATAAAAAAATGTTTCTTGTTGCTTTAAACAACCGAAAGAAGCGGTTCTCAAATTTTGAAATAAACGCCATTACGTATTATATACTTAGGGGGTGGATGATTGTGTTCCAGATTACTTGATTTGAATAACTTTCTGTTCTTTGTGACACTGAAGCGCGCTTTACACTTACCGCTGTTGGAGCACCGACACGTATTCGTTGACTTATATATATGGTCGACATAGAATGTGTATCCTTGTACTACTGCTATCTCTTTCCCATTCTGTTTTCGGTACCATTCGACTGTAGAAAATTACACAATTAGTCTTGAGCAATGAAAAACACATACAACAAACAAAACTCTGTAAAAGAAAACTGTGCTTTCAAAACACCATGCTTATCCCAAATGGGCCGTAGGCATGTGGGACCAGTTGATGAACGACTGGAAAACCAGTTACTTTTACTGTTCAAAATAAAACAATATTTTCTGTGAATATTTATTTACAAGCAAATAAAATATCTTACCCTTCACTGCATTTACATTACATGTCGAAATGACATAATATTTGGACTGATTCATTTGACATTCTTGAACTTTAATAAACGTTTTATTATGGACTATTTTTAATTCGTTCTAAAATAAATACCGTTATGTATTATAAATGAAGGAGGTGGATGATTATGTTCCAGGCGAGATGATTTTAACTCTCTGTCCTTTGTCACGATGAAGCGAGCATTGCATTTTCTTCCAAGCGAGCACATATACGAATCGGTTGTCTTATTACGACCGTCACAAGAAAATGTGTATCCATGAAGCACGGCGATCTCGTTTCCACTCGCGTTGCGATACCACTCGACTGTAGAACAACAAAAACAAACATTATCACTGCTACAAAAATACTTGATAATGAATTTAAGGCAATTGATGGCCCAAGGGATCGAAAAGTTCTGGAGTGGCGACCGCGTACCGGAAGATGTTGCGTTGGTAGGCCAATAGGTGGACCGTTGACCTGATAAAGGTTGCGAAAATCCGCTGGATGTGAGTCACACGGAACCGGTCTATGTGACGACACTTGGGGAAGGCCGATGTTCAGCTGTGGACGTCTTTCGGCTAAAATTATGAATTTAAGGAAAGCCTAATGAAAAGTAATGTAACAAAAAATATGTGTGTTGTCTATGTTTCAATGAGTTATGCAGACGTAAATAATATAGAACTCTAAAGCATTCATTTTGTCTATCAGATTTTATATTAATTGTGTATTTAACGAGTTCTGATTTTTTCCTAAAGTGGCGCTAGTGTGCCATGGGAGAGGGAGCCCCTTAACAAATAACAAAGCATTTTTTGGCAGTAGTTCTTTCTCAAAAATAACAACCAAATACACTATCTCTCCAATTTATACGAGCTACCTTAAAGTTCGCAACAACGGGTAAGCTCGAGTAAGCTCACAACATGTACGAACTGAATATTTCTTAAGTATCAGTCAAACTCGCACATACAAGTTGCAGACCGGCTGTAGACATCAGACACTGACGGATAGGTACTATGGTAAAGTATCTGTCAATGTCTAATGTCCGGAGCCGTGAATGAACGAATATATCTAAGGCAGTGACATTGGCCCGACATCCAGCCTTCGTCTTGCTACATCTCCAAGCAACCTGAGAATTCTTCTGCCCGCGATAGAGTAACATTACATTTCCGCGAGAGTTCTGAAGAAATGTAGCTTCTTCTGTGAAATAAAAATTAGCTCGTTGAACCACACTTTTCATTCAATACATCATCACGCTGCTAAAAGTGACCGATCCTGACGACGTGCCGACGTTCGTGGCGAAGGACTTACACAAGCTCCCTCCCGTCACATTCGACCACGTCGATGTTACTAGCCTGTTGAAGGACATCGTTCTTCTGAAGGCAAGTCTAGTGGATGTGCAGAAGAAGTTAGATGCTTCCCAAAATGCCGTGGCCGAATTACGCAACGAACTCAATGAGTGGCGTCAAAGGCAACGGTATCTGGGTCACCGTCGGGTGCATCGAACATAAACTTGCGTCGCGGAGCTGGCTTCGATGTATCGTCGGCTAGTTTCACGTCAGCAGTTTTGTCGCCGTCGTCACCGAAGAAAGCTGAGTCTGCAGAACGCGTTCCTCTTGCGCCCCACTGCCCCGCTTCCGTCCCGCCGGCACCTCCACCCGCCGCCGCAAGGCCGCTCGACGCGCTCCCTGTTTTTGCAGCGCCTGCAAAGTCTCGACATGTTCCTGGAGATTTCACTAGCGTAGTCGCAGGCATAACTACTCCCGCTGGGAAGCCCGTGCCTGAAAAGGTACCGATCCGGGCTGATGATGGTTTCGTGACGGTGGTGAGGAGGAAGCGCCGCCAACGTACGAACAAGAACCGCTGCAGCACGGCTCCATCGGAGCCCAACGTGCCTATTCGTGCCGCGAAGCCGAACACACCGGTGTACATCTCCCGCCTACACTACACCACTATAGCGGAGAACATCGTGGAGTACGTGCGTCAGAAAACCAAGTACGTGGCGAGAGTGCAGCTGTTGGAGTCGCGCCGCAACGTCAACTTTAAGGCGTTCGTGGTGCGAGTGCCAACGTGTTATCTGCACCTCGTCTTGGAGGAGGACTTTTGGCCGAAGGGAGTGGTGTTCCGTCGCTTCCACGGGCAAGTGCCACATGAACGCACGGTGACATAGTGCACAAGTGAAGTGATACTAATGTAATTTTAAGGTCCTTTATACTAACACAGTTTTTATTTTATCATATGTATGTTAGCCTGTAAGGTATTTATCTATGGGCCAAAGTTGCCTGAAAATAAAGGTTTTATTATTAATACAATAAAAGGGACCGCTCTGTGACGGGCTAACGCCATCAGAGTTCCATAGCAAAAAATTATGGAGCTATTGTCCTGCATAGCTTCATCTCTCTCTAGCACTAGAACATGGCGGCTCTAATACGTCAAAATTCATGCCTCAAAAACAGTTTTACCATTACTTCGAATATCCACCGACGAATATCAACTATGTCTACCTTTATTTAAATGCTCTGTGATGTCTACATAACGTTGTTACTTGGGGTGGTACGCATAAGAAAGAGATAGTCATTACTGGAAATATTTTATTTAATAATATTTTATCGTTTCATAATACAAGTTTTTTGGGGTGTGCAGCGTCTTCTTCTATACTTCTTCATTATTTGTTATTTCAGTAGTCACTTCACTTCTAGCTATTGATTTTTCACAGAGTTCGTCCATTATTTCCTTGAGAAATATTAAGCATGATTATGTATATTCTTATAATCAATAACAACATCGTCACGAGTGTGGACAGTCGATTTGTTCTGAACTTCTCCGATAACAGCACCACAATACAACGTTGTGTTTAGTATGATAGTCCTGGTGGAATTTATGTTCTTTATATACTAACAGAAGCCTTCCATGACGAGTTTTGAAAAATGTTGGGCCTGTAAGTACAATACTTAATATTTAAATCTTATATAACTGCCTTTTTCAGCCACCTCTGTAATGCTTAAATCGTAAATTAATGAAGTAAGACATACAAACCAAATTTCATTTTTCGAAAGCTTTTAACCCATTAAAAACATTGGTAGCTTATACTAATTACATTAAAATTAATGGAAGCAATACTCGTTATGTGTATGTTTATGAAAATTCTCGAACTGTAAAACTTCATCATTCGCTGCAGAGCCATTGTTTTTCATAGCACACCTCCAGTAAGTCCTTCCTTTAGCTACCTTGTATTTATTATATCGGACATCACCTAAACACAACACGTTGTCTCGACCAGGTTTCTTAAAGAATTTATGCTTTCCTGAAACGAAGACTTTTTGCACTTCTGTATCTTCATAGTTAACTTTTTTGGTCCCTTCGTTTTCGTAAGTTGTTTATTTTGCATAATTTTTCTTATTTTCATTTTGTTTTTAGATTTCTCTTACTTTTTCATATTCTCTCATTTTTGCTCTTTTTTCATCTTTTCCAATTCCGCATTTTTCTCTTTACCCGCCAGTTTTTCTAATTATTTCCTTTTTTCTATTTCTCTAATGATTTCTATGCTTCTCAAAGTTCCTCTTTGTATTTTTTCTTGAATTAAATTTCTCTCTTGAGTTTTATTTCTATCATGGTTTCTATTTCTTTCTCATTTTCCCTCACACAATATGTCATGTAACAAAACACGATCAGTCTAATGTCAAATACCGAGTGGCAAAAGCAAAAGGGTTCAGGAATTGTTAACATTGTTAAGCTATTGCTATTATATTTCTTCACAGAGTATCCTTATTATTCCATCATCAAAACACAGTTCCTTTTATAGAGCCATTTATGATCATTTACCATAGGTATTTTTTTAGAAGCAGTACAAAATTGTACACAAATTCCAACAATAGAACTGTATTGTTTTTATTATTCGTAATGTTCGGAAGACATAATAAATATCATTGTCATTGTTACAATCATCATTGATGAAGGAATGAAACCTTACTCATGATTATGATCTTGTCGTTGTCTGATGATGATGTTGTCGATCGTCATCACGAACGCTTGGCAGCCGTCGTTCCTCTTCACACACCGCCACCTGGTCTTCAGACCCTCGTTCTGATGTACAGTATACCTGTTTAACCCGATGTATAAGCAACGCTTGCCATGGGTTGTTGTTCCGAAAAACACTGAAATATTAATTGCTTGGTTATTGAAAACTAACACAATTTTAAGCAAATTAAAGTCGTCACTTTCTCAGCAAATAAAAACCAATATCACGCCAACAAGTTTTTAATAAATATACACACTTCGGTATATACACACTTCGGTATAAAATAACATAAGTACAGTGCTCAACGTGCGTTAATTTTCTCAAGCTTACGTACTCAGCCTCGAACAGTCCCAATGCTGAGGCACAGGCTTCTTCTCCGTCAAAGAGAAGACCATAATCCACCACACGGGCCCAGTGCAGATTGGTGGATATGTTCTCTATGCGTAGCAAAAAATATGGCGAATGTGACATTTAATCGTGATTGTGTTTGTTGACTACGTTAACAACTGTGTTATCGACAGCGAGCACGTGTGCTGTGCAGTTGATGGATCTCTTCACGCACCGCCACGTGACCCGCCTGCCTCTTCTGTCATTGCGCATGTTGTACCGGTGCCGCCCGACTATGATCAAAGGTTTCCCTTGGTTGTTGGTAAATGCACCTGAAATTTAATAAAAACATTACTTCAGTTAAGATTTGCGATTTTCAATAAGATATTAACGGAGGTTAGTTTTTTCTTTAAGAAAAGCCTTTTTATTAACAAAGTAATGTTTTATTTTATAATCTAGCATACTAAAAGCTATATAATACAATTAAACTTTACGTGAAGATTAACAATGAAAAGTTTAATATTCGAAAAATATTAACACACAATTAAAATTTGCTAAGCCTAGGTACTACTGTTCATAAGGTTACTGTCCGTAACTAGCACAATTACTGTACTAACACTACTCAATCCCTTACAATGTTAAAAATACGGTGGGGCCAACGGGATTTTATTTTTATTCTTCCTAACATTTTTCTACATGATATTACTCAAATTTGAAATTCGAGGGCATTTTTTTTTTAATTTTAAGAGCGGGACCAATCTGCTAAAGAAATTGACATAAAAAAAAAAAATAGTAAACTGATCCCGCGGGATCGAAATGAGCGGGATCAATTTACTAAAGAGCCCAAATACGTACTCCTATCGCCACGCTTGTATGTCCGGAGGGGGTAGAAGAATGATGACTGTAGGACACCCACCTACAACTAACATTCCGACTACGTGATACATTACTCAATGATTGTGTTCACCCCTAATGTTCAATACAGTATCACCGATAGAAATGATGGTCACTTTGCAATCATCAGACCTCTTTTTTTTACAACTCCAGTACTGTTTGTCACCTCGCACTTTATTTCTGTAGTACTGTCTACCGTCGTGTAAGAAAGAATAGGCTCCACGCTTTGTTAACACGAAATTAAGAGCACTCTCTGAAAAATAAAAAATATATAATCGCTACAAAAATCAAATTCATCTGTACACGATACATTAGTCAAGACTTTCTTTAGGCCAAATATCACATTTCAAACGCGCGCTTTCACCGCAAAACTCTTAACTAATACACGTTGAACGAATTGAAATCATACTAAGTAAGTTTATTATAACAAAAACATGTATTCCATTTAAGAACTAATACCTTATTCTAAATACATCATACCTACATACTGTATAAAAAACAGCTGAAAACTTTATATTATGCTACGAGTATCAGTCGTACATACGTTCACCGAGTTCAGGTGTTTTAGTAACTATGGAAAGCTATTAATAAGTAAATTTATGTGTATTCGGGGAAACAGCACTACAATGGCCAACACACAATCAATCCAAAGGATTTTGAAGGCAAGATATTATAAATATTGTTTTGTTAGTTTCAAAAATGTGTCTTAAAATATTTTTAAAGACAAGACGTGTGTAATTGTAATAAGGGGGGTTGGTTACATTAAAATTTAACCTGTAAGGCCGCATTGTTATTTTAATTGTGTCTATAATTGCGCGTACCGAAGAGCTACAATACCTGAAAACACATTGACAGCGGCAAAGATAATCAAAATAAGGATTTTTTTTTTTTAATATCTGATGCGTCAAAATATAGTATGAAGAAAGATCCATGAGCTAGTCATGGATCTAGCTCGTGGCCAGAATCGGCAAACCACCCTCTTGCTCTTTCAATACATTGCTCAAACAATTTAACCAAATTAAATGTTCACCAACAGGGTTCCTCATCGTGTCTGGTATCTCAGTGGTTACTAAGCTCGCCCTTAATTTTGATGACATCTGTTCCATACATATGAACGGTGACTCTGCAGCCGTGGGCGTTTCTCCTGCATACTTAGTAAGAGTGATTTTCCATCGTCTTATTCTTCACGAAGTATACTTCATTTTCCAACAGAAGTTTCAGTCCTCCTCGGGGTGTTGGTACTATCACAGGCTCTAGAAATAAGTAACACTAGTATTATCCTTTAATAGAATAAACTAAGCCTATTTTTAGGGTTCCGTACCCAAAGGGTAAAAACGGAACCCTATTACTAAGACTTCGCTGTCTGTCCGTCTGTGTGTCACCAGGCTGTATCTCATGAACCGTGACGGCTAGACAGTTGAAATTTTCACAGATGATGTATTTCTGTTGCCGCTATAACAACACATACTAAAAACAGAATAAAATTAATATTTAAGGAGGGCTCCCATACAACAAACGTGATTTTTTTGCCGTTTTGTCTAATGTATAGATAATGGTACGGAACCCTTCGTGCGCGAGTCCGACTCACACTTGGCCGGTTTTTTTTAAACTGCACCTTAATAATAACAGTCGGTCTGTTTTTGCTTTTTTTTTTGTATATAAGCACTCATGTTTAATGATTCTTCTTTTATTTTGTAACACAGTTTTATTACAGTTATGTTGTGAAAAGTAATAATTTATTAATAAAAATCGGCACTCTAAAAACATTGTTTATTCCAGATTCCTACCATTACATGATAAATTCAACTACAACAAAGCCACAGTTCTAAATAATAATTGGACAAATTAAAATGACGTTAATAATATTTATGCTAAAATAATGAATCTTATTACATTTACCATCTACAAAACTTTAGTTCAAACAATAGTAAACTATAGTCAGCGTGATTAAGTATTGGAAGAGTTGTGAATCGTGATCTTTTGTTTTTTGATGACGAGACGGAACAGTAACGAGTCGGGCATAACTCATTAAAAACTACATCAGTTCGAGATATTGTCCTCCACATCTCCAAATATGCCAACATGATTTCGGATCCAATTTGGCACTCCTATAATAATACATTTTTCAATTGCAAGTCATTCCCGACAGAAACAAAGACAGATTTTGTTAAGTATTCATAGTGATTTCGTAATTTAAGTTAGTCAATATAATGCACTAGAACGTATTACGAAGTGTTCACTCGTGATGAGAATGTTCTCCCCTAACTTTGATGACATTGGTGCCACTGGTGATTACCGTCATCTTGCAGCCATATGCTCTCCGGCGACACACCCAGTAAGCGCTGTCACCCCGTTCCTTGTTCCTGATGAACACAGCATTGTCCAATAACAGTCTCATGGCTCCTCTAGTAGTGGGAATCATTAAAGCATCTGAAATAAAATAAAATTATGAAGTCTTTATAATCAAGAAAATTACAAGTGGCAATACTTAAATCATATAGGTACCCAGGCTCTTTTTACCCGACTGCGCCAGAAGGAGGGTTATTTGCTGATATTTTTGACAGCGTGAATACTCAAAAAACTAGAACACCTATCGAACAGTTCTTCTATTGAAACTGGCTGGTTGGGTTAAAGAATTTTAATTCATTTTTATAGAATAATCTTTTGTTTTATTTAAACACTAGCTGTTGCCCGCGGCTTCGCCCGCGTGAAGTTCGGTAACAGTCCCACTGGATCATACTAAAAGGATAAATAGTGTCCTACATGTTAATCCAGGATAAAAACTATCTATGTGCCAAATTTCATAATCATCACAATTATTATCAACACAATCACCATCACTGTCACAACCACCATCACAATCGCGATCACAATAACCATAACAATCGCTATCACAATCACCACCATCATTATCACAAACATAATCACAATCAGTATCACAATCACAATCACCATCACAATCACCACCACAATCACCATCACCATCACAATCACCATCAAAATCACCATCCCAATCACCATCAAAATCACCATCACTATCACTATCACCATCAGCATTATCACAATCATTATCCCAATCACCATTATTATCACCATCACAATCACCATCACTATCACAACCACCATGATTATCAATATCATTATCACCATCATTATCCCAATCACTATCACAATCACCATCACTATCACAATCACCAGCACAATCACCATCACAATCACCATCATCATCACAATCACCATCACAATCATCATCACAATCACCATCATTATTATCACAATCATTAACACAATCACCATCACCATCACAATCACCATCATAATCACCATCACTATCACAATCACCATCACAATCACCGTCACAATCACCATCATCATTATCCCAATCATTGTCATCGTAATCACAACCATTATCATCGTAATCACAATCATCATCATCACAATCACCATCCTTGTGACCACAGTCATTATCAACGTAATCACAATAATCATCATCATTATCACAATCACCATCACAATCACTATCACCATCACCATCGCTGTCACCATCACAATCACCGTCACTATCACAATCACTATCACAATCACCATCACCTTCACAATCACCATCACAATGACTATCACAACCACCATGATTATCAATATCATTATCACCATCATTATCCCAATCACTATCACAATCACCATCACAATCACCATCATCATCACAATCACCATCACAATCATCATCACAATAACCATCATCATTATCACAATCATTGTCATCGTAATCACAACCATTATCATCGTTATCACAATCATCATTATCGTTATCACAATCATTATCACCATCACTGTCATTGTAATCACAATCATAATCATCTTAATCACAATCACCATCACTATCACAACCACCATCATTATCCCAATCACCATCACTATCACAGTCACAATCACTATCACCATCACAATAACTATCAGAATCGCTATCACCATCACAATCATCGTCACTGTCACAATCACTATCGCAATCACCATCATCGTTATCACAATCATTATAATCGTAATCGCAATCATTATCATCGTAATTACAATCATCATCATCGTAATTACAATCATCATCATCGTTATCATAATCATCACCTTCGTAATCACAATTATTATCACCGTAATCACAATCATCATTACCACAATCACCATCATTGTTATCACAATCAACACAATAAATCAACAGTAACCCTTGTATAGAAGTCGAATCCGCCATCTTCTGGATCTCAAAATAAATGCCATATTCGTCATCAACACCCCTGATAATCTCGGTATCGACACCCATATTGATTTTTGGACATTTCAACCCCATCGCACCCCAAAAGGGAATGATAGTATTTCAGGTCCACCACATTAAATCTTAAAATCGTTTTTTTTTTGTAATACACCCGTCTCGATACACCATACAAACAATACCCATGTTGATTTTCAGACTTTGTTACCCCATTTCCCCCTTTAGGGGTTGAATTCTGAAAAAACCTGAAACACAAATGTTAACTCATTTATCGATAGGAATATTCCTGTGAAGTTTCGAATAAAACAGTCTAACAAATCTTGTTTCCCCATACAAACTTTCGACTCCCGTTTCACCCCCTCAGGGGGTAAATTTTGAAAAATCCTTTCTTAGTGCACCCTTAGACCTCATAAGAAACCTACGCGTGCTAAATTTGGAATCTCTAGACTCAGCGGTTTGGGCTGTGCATTGATTTTTAGACTTTGTCACCCCATTTCCCCCTCTTAGGGGCTGAATTCTGAAAAAACCTGAAACCCGTTTCTACTCATTTATCAATAGAAGCACACATGTGAAGTTTCGAATATCAATTTCGATGATTTTTTGATTAACTAATCCCCATACAAACTTTGAAGCCCCGTTCAACCCCTTTTGAGGGTGAATTTTGAAAAATCCTTTCTTAGTGCACCCCTAGACAACATAAGGAATCTACTCGCCAAAATTGGAATCTGTAGACCCAGCGGTTTGGGCTGTGCGTTGATTTTTAGACTTTGTCACCCCATTTCCCCCTCTTAGGGGCTGAATTCTGAAAAAACCTGAAACCTGTTTCTACTCGTTTATCAATAGAAGCACACATGTGAAGTTTCGAATATCAATTTCGATGATTTTTTGATTAACTAATCCCCATACAAACTTTGAAGCCCCGTTCAACCCCTTTTGAGGGTGAATTTTGAAAAATCCTTTCTTAGTGCACCCCAAGACAACATAAGGAATCTACTCGCCAAAATTGGAATCTGTAGACCCAGCGGTTTGGGCTGTGCGTTGATTTTTATACTTTGTCACCCCATTTCCCCCTTTTAGGGGTTGAATTCTGAAAAAACCTGAAACCCGTTTCTACTCATTTATCAATAGGAGCAATCGTGTGAAGTTTTGAATAAAATAGTCTAACTAATCTTGTTTCCCCATACAAACTTTGGAGCCCCCTTTTTTTTTTTTTTTGTTTTTTTTTTTTTTTTTTTTTTCGGATGGGAAATCATCAAATAACTCCTCCCGCTCTGGGCGGAGCAGGAGGGAGTGTCAGACTTTTACTGACTAAAACCCATTCATGTTCCTTCATCACCCTTTGTGTTCCGGGGCCACGGTATCTCTTTCGAACAGTCCCGCAACCCCGGCCGTTTAACCCCCTTGGGGGGTGAATTTTGTAAAATCCTTTCTTAGTGCACCCCTAGACCACATAAGGAATCTACTCGCTAAATTTGGAATCTGTAGACCCAGCGGTTTGGGCTGTGCGTTGATAGATGAGTCAGTCAGTCAGTCAGTTTCTTCTTTTATATATTTAGACTAGCTGACCCGCGCAACTTCGTCTGCGTCACATGAGAGAGAGAGAAGGTTAGAGAGAGTGTGAGTCAAGATAGACATAATATTATGCTATCGCAGATTTTTAGGGTTCCGTACCCAAAGGGTAAAAACGGAACCCTATTACTAAGACTTCGCTGTCTGTCCGTCTGTCCGTCTGTCCGTCTGTCTGTCACCAGGCTGTATCTCATGAACCGTGACAGCTAGACAGTTGAAATTTTTACAGATGATGTATTTCTGTTGCCGCTATAACAACAAATACTAAAAACAGAATAAAATTAATATTTAAGGGGGGCTCCCATACAACAAACGTGATTTTTTTGCCCTTTTTTGATAATAATGGTACGGAACCCTTCGTGCGCGAGTCCGACTCGCACTTGGCCGGTTTTTTTTTAGAACGTTTTAAGAGGAACAATTCCCTTAACGAAAGTCAAAAGAAATAAATTTTCCCTGTTTTTGCAACATTTATCATTGATGCTCCGCTCCTTTTAGTTGAAGCGTGATGTTAGATAACCTAATAGCCTTCCTCGATAAATGGACTATCCAAGACTAAAAGGTTTTTTTTATTCGAACCAGTGTTCCTATATTTAGCGCATTCGACCAACCAAACAAACAAACTCTTGAGCTCTATAACACCTATTAGAATAGATTCAAGTAGGTAACAATTTAATTTCTTCCATACATTTGCATTAATCGCTAAAATAATCTAAGTACTTATGTTTTTCCAAATAAGGGCTTCCCTCGACAGCCTTAAGTCTTCCTAGACATTCGATGACAGTCATACTCCAGCTAGGTCGAAAGTTCTATAATTATGAGAAATACCCACCGCTTTTCACAAAAAAAATAACCATGCTTATGTGCTAAGACTTTTCTGTAAAAAGTTATGCGTTGCCACACAAAAAAAATATACGCATCGAATATGAAAACTTCCTCCTTTTTGTTTCGTCGGTTAAAAATCCAAACTTGAGAGCAACTGATACGGGCGAGGATCATTCTTTCGCGGAAAATCTCACCGCGATTCAGAAATGGAGTGAAATGAACAACGCCTTTTATCGACCAAGATGCTAAAATATAATGCACGAAAATCATGCTATGTAAATTTTCAAAGCAGCATCATGTATCATGTAGACTAACCTAGAGTACCTTATGCTAGAATAACTTTTTAAAAGCCGGTCCGTCGATTTACAATTAATCTGGTGAGCACATTTTTGGTTATTAGTATCATTTTAGTACAATAGATGTCGCTGCATCTTACATTTGATGATAAGTTCTTTTTGAACACTTTAAATTCATATATCTTTTGATAGAATTAACCGATTACGATGAAACAAAAACTAAATAATACCTCAAGATACGCACAATTTGTATGTATAAAAGTTATCTACATTGGTATCGTAATTTTGACGTGATGCTTGATCATCGAAACAGACAAACAGACAAAAATTCCAAAAATGCTGGAAATGAGTTCTGTTGGTTATCCTTTCACACCCTGGCAATTTTATTTCGAAATATTTTCGATGTACAAAAACGATTTTTCTACAGATTTATTATATGTATAAATAATAATAGATAGATTTGTGAAAACAGTAGTGGTAAAAATGCACCATAATCACCACAGGCACATTGTAGAATTAGCAAGAATAGAGATTTTTAGGGTTCCGTAGTCAACTAGGAACCCTTATAGTTTCGCCATGTCTGTCCGTCCGTCCGTCCGTCTGTCCGTCCTCGCTTAATCTCTGACACCGACCGTTAGCACTAGAACTGAAACTGAAATTTGGTACCAATATGTATATCAATCACGCCGGCAAAGTGGTAAAATAAAAATTGGAAAAAAATGTTTTATTAGGGTAGCCCGCCTATATGTAAAGTGGGAAGTGATTTTTTTTTAATTTCAACCCTAACGTGTGATATAATGTTGGAAAGGTATTTTAAAATGAATAGGGGTTTCGTAAAATCATTTTTTGATAATGTCAATAATTTCGGAAATAATCGCTCCAAAAGTAAAAAACAATGTGTCCCCCCCCCTCTAACTTTTGAACCATAAGTTTAGAAAATATGAAAAAAATCTGAAATGTAGAACTTTATATGGACTTTCTAGGAAAATCATTTTGAACTTGATGGAAACAACAGTTTTTGCACAAAAAAGACAAAAAGTTGTACAAAATAATTTCTGGACTAAGTTTGTAGTATATTCGTTTAGCCGCTTCGCAGCTAAGCGCGCGGATTGCAAATACCCCAAACGCTCAATGGATACCCACCTTTAAACTCATAAGTGGGAACACTGTGACGGACGGGAAACTACGGAACCCTACACTGAGCGTGGCCCGACACGCTCTTGGCCGGTTTTTTTTTATTTTCCAATTAGTATCAAGTATCGTCATTCGTCCCGCTACGGCAAGTCATCGCCGCATCGATGACATCCCGGAGGTGCTGAACTGATCTTGAGTTAAATAATTTGACGTCTAAATAAGACGGAGAGGTGATACCAACCGTGCTTTTATATTATGCTTGCAATGACCTCCAAACATACTCAATCAAATTAACATGACGTGTGTGACAATAACACCAGTCTTACAATAAATATATACCTAACGCGATATTCATACATACGAATAATAAGAAAAATATTTTAATGATTATGATTGTGTTGCAGAGCAGCGGTGGCCCAGTGGTGGCGGCCGCGACTTACGAACAGTAAGTCGTGGGTTCGAACCCAGGCAGGCGCATTACTTTGTGTAATTTATTTCATCACCACTGCTCTCAAAACGGTGAAGGAAAACATCGTGAGGAAACCGGCATGTCCTAGAACCACAAAATTCGAAGACATGTGACATCTACCAATCCGCACTGGGCCCGCGTGGTGGATTATAGCCCATTCCCTCTCATAGAGAGGAGGCCTGTGTCCCAGCAGTAGGAACATTAATAGGCTGATGATGATGATGTTGAAGTAAGACGAGCTTGTTATCAACAGTAATGGCAGTGGCTTTGCAGCGTCCTCTTTAACGTACACCCAAAAAACTCGGGCTCTCTTACTGTAAGTTCTTCTATTGTAGCGATGAGTTCCTATCGTCATCGAGGGATTTCTGAAACAGGTCGTCGAGAAAACCGGCTGCGGGAAATCTGAAATCTATATACATATAATAAATCTGTAGAAAAATCATTTTTGTACATCGAAAATATTTCGAAAAAAAGTTGCCAGGGTGTGAAAGGATAACCAACAGAACTCATTTCCAGCATTTTTGGAATTTTTGTCTGTTTATCTGTTTCGATGATCAAGCATCACGGAAAATTTACGAAACCAATGTAGATAACTTTTATACATAAAAATTGTGCGTATCTTGAGGTATTATTTAGTTTTTATTTCATCGTAATCGGTTAATTCTATCAAAAGATATATGAATTTTAAGTGTTCGAGAAGAACTAATCATCAAATGTAAGAGGCAGCGACATCTATTTTACAAATATGGTACTAATGACTAAAGATGTACTCACCAGATAACTTTTAAATCGACTGACCGACTTTTAAAAAAAAGTTATTGTAGCATAAGGTACCTACTCTAGATTAGTCTACATGATGCTGCTTTGAAAATTTACACAACATATTTCCGTGCATTATATTTCAGCAGTTTAACATTTTGGTCGATAGATGGCGTTGTGTTAAGATTTTCCGTGAAAGAATGACACTCGCCCGTGTCTGTCTGGTGAATGAACTTTGGTTTTTTAACCGACGAAACAAAATGGAGGCAGTTCTCAATTCGACGCGTATATTTTTTTATGCATGACCACGCATAACGTTTTAAGGATGAAGTCGTAAGGTTGCGAGGCAAGCCCTTATTTGGAAAACGTAGGTAGATTATTTTAGCGATTAATGCAATTATATCGAAGAAATTAAATTGTTACCCACTTGAATCTATAGCAATATTATAAAGCTCAAGAGTTTGTTTGCAGGAACAACTGGTTAGAATAAAAAAAAATCTTTTAGTGTTGTGTCCATTTATCGGGGTTATCTAACATCACGCTACAAATAAAAGGAGCGGAGCATCAATGATAAATAAATGTTGCAAAAACAGGGAAAATGTATTTCTTTTGAGAGCTTCCGTTGCGAGCACTGCATAAACGTTTAAAGTTACGCAATAGTCATGTATGAGGGAATTGTTCCTCTTAAAACGTTCTAAAAAAAATCGGTGATATGTCTATCTATTTAAGGTTGACTCACACTCTCTCTTCTCCGTCTCTCATGTGACGCAGACGAAGTTGCGCGGGTGAGCTAGTAAGATATAAATCTGGAAGAATGACTGATAATAAATGCCTGGCTATAATACCACGAAATTCCTAATAGCATTATTCCGCCTTTGCAGATAATAATTGTAGTATTTTATTAAATTAGCTGTCTCAGATACCTTTCAATTTGATTATGTAGAAAAAACACTACACGGAATAAATATAACGTCATTATATCCGCCTGCCAAGCGTGCAGATTACGGCAAATTCCAGGTATGTCCAGCAGTGGACGTTATGGGCTGTTGTTGTTGTTGTATATTTGGTAACCATCATCATCATCATTTCAGCCGAAAGACGTCCACTGCTGGACATAGGCCTCCCCCAAGTGTCGCCACATTGACCGGTCCTGTGCGACTCGCATCCAGCGGATTCCCGCAACCTTCACCAGGTCATCGATCCACCTAGTGGGAGGCCTTCCAACGCAACGTCTTCCGGATCGTGGTCGCCACTCCAGAACTTTTCAGCCCCATCGGCCATCCGTTCTGCGAGCAATGTGCCCTGCCCACTGCCACTTAAGTTTGGCAATTCTTCGGGCTACGTCGGTAACCTTGGTTCTCTTGCGGATGTCTTCATTTCTGATTCGATCGCGCAAGGAAACTCCGAGCATAGCCCTCTCCATTGCCCTTTGGGTGACTTTAAGCCTTCTGATGAGGCCCATTGTGAGCGACCACGTTTCGGTCCCGTATGTAATCACAACGCTCATAGACTTTCGTCTTGAGACACTGCATTAAGTTGGACGAGAAGATACCGCGCAACTTCCCGAACGCTAAATAAATAAATAAAATAAACGCTGCCCAGCTGAGTCGGATTCAACGATTGACCTCTTTCTGGAAGTTAGACCTACCTAACTGGACCGTTTGTCCCAGCTACACATAATCGTCTACAACTTCGAGTGTAGAGTCTCCGATCTTGATAGAAGTGGGTGTGACATGGGCATTCAACATGACCTTGGTTTGGTCCATGTTCATTGATGACATTCATAATCTAAAATGATACTGAATCATAAATATTTCAAAATTCATCTAACAATGAAACAGACTTTACAGACCAAAAACTCATAAAGTATTTGTTATTATGTATTTCAACAACTAAAAACCCTTTAAAAACTACATAGTGCAGCTGAAAGTACAAGTACATGTCAAATCTCTGATATATTTTGTAGCTATTACTCTAATTTGATTATTATTCATCAAAAATCACTTCAAAAATACGTAACAATCAACTTAATAATTTAATTGTACCTCAATTTAAATTTTATTTTCTAATCATACTATGGTCTAGTTTACAATTCATCATTCATGATTATGTTCTCCATTAGTCCTGATGATGACTCCTTCCACCGTCATCAGTGATGCCGTACATCTAAGACTTCTCCTCTTGACACAGGTCCACCGGATAGTCCTGTCAATGTTCGTGCGTTCTTTGTTGAATCGAAAATGTCCGATTAGGATCATAGGTTTCCCTCTCAAAGATTTCCCGAATCTGGGTTCTGAAATAAAAATAATAAGTTCTTATATGCAAACTTCTCAAATCTTATCGAATATTTTCGATCACATTTGTCTAACCACAAGGTTAGACAATTGTGATCGAAAATCACAAAGTTAGACAAATGTGGCCACCTTCACTAAAATTTAATTTGCAGAAAATGTCTTATTTTCTTGACTACCCAAATAAATTAAAGGTGAAAATATGAAAAACACTGAAAAGTTTATTCACGCATTTGATATTTACAGAAAATCAATCGTGCACATTCTATTGAGAAGTTCATCATAACATAGGTACATTATAAAATCATTGCTACAGTGCAACATTATGGATTATGGTACTTACTGAAACTATTAGGAGAGACTAGAGAAGAGGAAGATTGATTGCCTGCTTTTCTACAAACTTGAAGAACAACTCTAAATATAGCGTGGACCACTTTTTTTTACTAAATAGAAGCCTATTTGAATTTGAATAGAGGCCGTTTGGCCGCAACTCGATTCAAAACTAGATTTGAGAATCATCTATTATAAACAAGGACAATTGTTTACTCTAGTCTTCAGCTCAGAAGCCCATCGAAGGCTTTCATCCAAAAGTTCTGCTCATGGGTATGACGAGAGACATGCTCCAGTTCCCCTGCATCTGTGATGATGGAGCCGCTGCACCTCAACGAGGATCTCTTGTGGCAGACCCACCAGACGGTAGTCTCTATTTCTTTGTACTTACGGTACCAGAAACCTTTGTACCAAAGATAGGTCCTACCGCAGCAGTTCTCATAGAAAACTGTAAGGGTTAGAAAATAGATTAATGAATTTGGGGGTTAGGAGAGTTTCAGTCGAGTAATAAAATCCTGCCATGAATAGCTTTTGTCCGAGAGGCACGACAGACCTGGCTCGAGAATGTATATTCAAAAAAAAAATAAAAAAAAATAAAAAAAATAAATAAATTATATAGGTAATTAATTATTGTAAATTGAATTGTTTTTTTTTTTTTGGTTTTATTGAATTGATTTTGATTGAATTGATTGATTGATTGAACTTAAAGAGATTGGAACACTTTGTTGGATTATTTATGTAGTAAGTACAATTAAAATAAAAGACCCAGCAAATACAAAACGAAAAAAAACTTATAATTTGGTTTTTGTAGTAGCGACAGTTGCCTATGTGCAGCACAGAATTACTGAGTTTTGCCAACGCAAGCCTGGGCGCCAGTTTCTCTAAAGAACTTAAACCTGTACAGAAATCTTCAGTCTTTAAGTAAATGTTTCATTCATAACGTTTCAATTGAAATCCAGAATGGAGGAAAAGGATTATTCTACAAATCGCCCCTAAAAGTGTAAGCAACTGCCGTAAATAAAAAACCGGCCAAGTGCGAGTCGGACTCGCGCACGAAGGGTTCCGTACCATTATCTATACATTAGACAAAACGGCCAAAAAATCACGTTTGTTGTATGGGAGCCCCCCTTAAATATTAATTTTATTCAGTTTTTAGTATTTGTTGTTATAGCGGCAACAGAAATACATCATCTGTGAAAATTTCAACTGTCTAGCTGTCACGGTTCATGAGATACAGCCTGGTGACAGACAGACGGACAGACGGACAGACGGACAGACAGACGGACAGACAGCGAAGTCTTAGTAATAGGGTTCCGTTTTTACCCTTTGGGTACGGAACCCTAAAAATTGACACTTTTCGGAGTTACTTGTACTGGCAAAAAAATCAAATTGCATGGTGTTATAATAATAATGCTTCTTTTTTTTTTATAATATTGCATAAACATAAATAATTCCTGACCAATACCTAACTAAACACTGTATGGCACAAAATGCTGAAATTGTAACCGTGTAAGACAATGATCAGGAAACCCATCTTCTTTCTTTCGTTTGAAACAACGCAGACACAGTAGTTAGACACATAATTACGTAGATTCATGGGCTCAACAGTTGACAAGTAATGATTTGATGCAGATTGACTTTATCAGAGTTCAACTAATGATTGTGGTTTCTTCTACACTTTTGATGATCACGTTATTGAAAGTGGTGATGGTGGCCTTGCAGCCACTACTACTTCTTCTGCTGCAGGTCCAATAACTATACAGGCCTACGCCTCTTTTGTTTTTGTTGAACCTGTAGACACCTATTAAGATGACGGGCCGACCGCAACGAGATGTAGAGAAAATAGCTGCAATAGAGGAAATAAATTCAAGGAATGAGATGTTTTTAAAGTTTACGTAGTATACAAACTGAATAATTTGCAAGAAACTGGATGAATTTATTGAGGTAGTAGCATTGATAAAAGCAGTAATGCTGTTAGTAGCATCCATGACGCGCTCTCAAATAATATACAAGCAACAAGTGTGAAGATATCTAGATTTTTTTCTTTAATGACGGACCCACTAATAACATTTATACAAGCTATTCTAAATATCTTTATAATATTTTAAATTATTGTTGACTTTTGATAACTCACAGCTGTTGAATAAAGCATAAATAACATTTTGGAGGCAGAAATCGAACACTGCTGTGATACAAAGTTTAGATAGGCTCTAGGTTCAAGAACATACTCCATATTTATGTTTTAATCAACGGCAAGAAGTGATCCTATAGCAATAGATTCCGCACAACTTTCGTGTCCCCACGGACGGGCCAATCTTTTATGAGGGCCTAAAGCTCCTAAGACAATGGGCAATCTCCATTATCAAGAAATGGCAAGCCAGTGATCCTATTCAACAACTATCGGTACAACTGACACATCCCTCATCGTAATAAGCATGTTCACCAGTTCAGCAATAGGAAGCAATGGCGGTGTTGCAAGTGTTGTAAGCACTGCAGAGCAGGTCTAGTCACCATCGACGGCGTTATTGTCAAATTCATGCACCAGCGTAATCATGGAAACGCAGCTTAAGATGCGAAATACTGAAATGGGTTATTTTGAAGAGCAATAGAGTAGTATTTTAAAATGGAATTCTGAACAACTCTGAACCGCTGACTGTATAAAAACAAATAATAAAAATAAAAATAATAAAAATTTAATTATTATTATTGTCTTTATTTGTGGAAGAGAAATAATCATTTCATAACCACAGGCCTTTGTGGGCTATGAGTATCTTCTACAATTCTGTTCGTTTGTTTCAGAGAGGTCAGGTAATGTCGAGCGCTTAGGTCCTTATTAGTTGAAGCGTAGTATTAGAACTGAAATTATATTTTTTGCATTACTTAACTTGTTGTTAACTATCAGTTGGGCTATTTAATAATTTAAAAATACAACAGCTTTAAATTAAATCCTTTTTTATTTTATGTAAAATTACAAAATTCTTAGTGCTATAAAATTTTGGATTTTAATTAAACCAATTACCAGAGAACTAGCAGTTGGTTATGGACAAAGCTTTAATTTCAAATAAGAGTATTCATAATTTTGGAAGAACAATAAGGTGTTACGTTACAGAATATGATGAGTCCTAATTAGCTATACTCTTCAAAACAATCACTGCTTCTTTATAAACCAGAAAGGTGTTTGTTATTTACGTCTTGTATACTTCTATCTCTCTCTTTCATCATACCACTCATGATTATGGCAGTTTCTTAAACCAAATAAGTGGTTATCGAAAGTGGTAACCGTCGCCTTACATCCCTGTCCTCTTGAACAGATCCATCTCGCCTTCTGACCTCTACAAAGTGAGTCTTTATTGAAACGGTGATGACCAATTATCACCACGGGTTTCCCGAATCGCGACGATGTGAAAACTAGTCCTGGAAAAAAAACATTTAAATTTTCCATAATCATTCAAATTTTATTCTTATTATTTTAAAATCGCGTTTGTAATCAAACCCAATAATCTCAGAACCTCAAAATTACATAGACAACTCTCAAGACATGGTACCCTTTACTTGTCTCTACTTTAGGAAGGCATAAACTGACTTTGATCATCGCTTTGGGAAACGACAAATCTTTGTCAAATAAAAATCGCAAATAAACTCTTGTGAACTTTATTTTTTTTTAAGTAACCGATTAAGTACAACCACCTATATAAAATTCAAATACTTTCGTAGACGACATTCATGATAAATTATTTAATACTGTACAAAAATCTTATAACTATCCGACCGAAAGACAAATTGAAGTCCCCCGTGAATATCTGGCAGATTCGACACGCCTAAAAGGTGCGTCCAGGTGGGCCGCGTACTACACAGTTGTCTGAATAGCTTGGTCTTTGTTCACTAACATGGGACAGAAATCAATGTGTGTGGTCATGTTTAATCGCTATCTAACGTCATCAATGGTGATCAGCGACGCAGGGCAGCCGCCAGACCTCGCCTTCACACAGTACCACCTGACCCTAACTATAAAGGGCGCTGGTTGTATCTATAACGTTCAATAAATTAATAACCGCTTTTCCATACCTTGAAACACCAAACTCTATCTGCTCTGTAACGAAAAAATTAAGCTCAAACAGTGTTGGAATGGAAGGTGTAAACGTAAACGGACCCTTTCCGAAACATTCATCAAAACATTCTGTACATAATATCAAGATTCTTAATGTATGGTCATGATACTCAGCAGGCTGAAATTCATTGTATTGCTTTGGAATTTCTACTTCTTTCAAGTTTTTGAAGTGCATTTTATTTACACCTGCTGTTTTGATGCGAATTTTGTAAAATTTTCTTTTGTGAGTAGGTATGTAGTTTTGGTGGTTCCTCGAGCAATAATCCTAAATCTTCATATTCTGCAATAGCTTCATTGTACATAGTCGATACTTTCTCTTGTGTAGATAAAGAATTATCGCGAACCTTTTGCTTTTCTTACAGTCAAGAAATGTTTCGCAATGATTGGTTCACAGATACTGTGCGCTTGTTCTCCTGATATATATCCATCCTAAATGAGCAAAAAAGAGTTTGAGTTTATAACAAACAAAGTGAAAATACATGAAGAGAGTGAAGAACAAAAAATTGATTTACAAAACTGAAGGAGAAGTAACGAAAATTTTCATAAAGTGAATACTCACAGAACTAGTGCATAATGATCCTTTGCACTTTTTTCTCCAATCCACACAGCGCCATTTCGTTGAACCATTTTTGTTCACGCGGTGTTTAGAGTATTGATACCCTGCTCTAAGTAGGACTTTGCCTCCATTTCGGTTTATGAACACTAACTCTGGAGGGTTATTGCTGCCTTCCATGCAGCCATCTAAAAAACCATTAAAAATCAGTGATATAATCAAAACCAAAATTATAATTATCAATATAAAAAAAATATTATATATATATAAAACGTAACAAGGTCGCTTATTTGCTAGAGTACGTTGGTTTAGTCTTTGTTTTTTTACTAAAGTTCAAATGAAAAACATAAGGTACTCAATTTCATCACATTTTTAATATTATCGTTTTACATGCCTTCTTCACATTTGCACAATGGATCACCACTTTCTGAAACTGTTAAAAAATACATAAAAGCATAAAATAAATGTCATCATCATCATCAGTCTATTAATGTTCCCACTGCAGGGACACAGGCCTTCTCTCTATGAGAAGGAATATAAAAAATAAATGTAAATGAAGCTAAAGCAAATTATTGATGAGTAAGTATTCGGTTATTGAGAATTATGATTAATTGAAGAATTGAGAAGTATTCCTTACCCTTATAAAATTTTGAGAATCCATAGTAATCCTTAAATGAATTGGAAAATCCGTTAGCTCCGTTAGACCGTTTGAAGTATTCCTTACCCTTATAAAATTTTGAGAATCCATAGTAATCCTTAAATGAATGGAGTGGGCAACTTGTGGAACTAATGGCGCTAGCACCGCATGAACCTAACATAGTCATTGGTTGAAAATCTGTCAATGTCATTTTATATTTCAAAATAGTTTGATCCCATTGGTCAGATTGGGTCTAAGCGATGAAAACGCCATCTAGAATCAGCTTTGACCAGCCTTCCCCATTGGAAAATCCGTTGGCTCCGTTAGTCCGTTTGAAGCTTTTAAAAAAAATATTGAACTTTTTAAACATTTTGAAAACCTTTACCTTTACACCTGTACAAACACCATAAACCTAAAGCCCTAAGGAACCCCTAAATTATTATGAAGCAGTCTAAGAACCCTTATGATCCCCTTAAACAATCTAAAACCTTATTTAAAAACTTAGACATTTTACCATAAAAAAAAACATTACCCTAAAGTTTTTGCTTGTTGTACCTACCACCGGAAAGCTATCGTGAACTTATCTCTGCCACCACCAGAGAGGTTTTAACGCCTGATATTGTATTTGTTCCAACACCTAATGTCTATGTCTAACCATAATAAAGTCACAGCCCTTTCAATTTTAGGGGAGGTTAGGGAGGGGAGGGGAGGGAGAGCTACTCTTAATTAAATGAAAACCTGCACAACACGTAAACTTTTTTGTGTGCATTCCAGTCAAAAGCTTTTATTTTGGAAAATTGCAAATAAACTTCAATTTTATTTATTTGTGTAGATGATACTTAGTGAGTGGAACACGACTCTTGATAGAAAGAAACTAATTCACACAATTCAACAAATAACAACAGACAATTAACATTTAAAACACACAGAATACAGATGACAATACTTACAAAATGTGTTGCATCTAAATAGAATCCAATAGATATTGTTGACATATCAAGGTCTTCCTTTAATAATTACTTCCTTGAAGCAGTGTTCAATGATTGTGTTCAGTCATACACCTGACAATTTCGTTGTTGATGGTGGTTATTTTTGCTCGGCATTTTTCCTGAATCTTTTTAGCACAGACCCAGTGGGTTTTTGGCTCTTTGCTTCCAGACCAGCGGTAAAACCGATGTGGACCCATAAGAAGTAACGACCCACCTCTTTGGGATTTCACGATCCTTATTTCTGTAAAACAGTTATTGAAATAAATTATAATAGTATTAAATTTAACGTAACTGCACCATGCACTGTTATTAAAATCTGAAGTAACGAAATACTAAAGTAATTAATAAATTTTAATGTTGTCAGATTATTTTTCAACCAGTTGTTCATTCAGTGTTCAGTTGTGATTATGCTCAGTCATGACCTTGACAACTCGGTAGTTGATAGTGGTCACTTTCGCTCGGCACTTGTTCGGGATGCTCCTGGCACAAACCCAGCAGATCTTGGGCTCCTTGCTGCCGGCCCATTTGTTGAACCGATGCCCACCCATGAGGAGCAGCGGAAAACCTCGTTGAGATGTCGCGAACCTTACTTCTGAAATTCAATAATGATTTAAATGATACAATTTTATTATATCCTTATGTCTCTTAGGGGTTTCTATGAAACTAGTGCCACGTTCAGTTAATAAAAATCAATAAAAACAACACTTTTATTTTTTCATGTTTAATTATTGTATTAATTATGTCAGAAACATATACTCTTTAGTGCCAAATGTCTCAATAAAAACAAAACTATAATTATGAATACTATTAAAATATAAGACCACATTTTAATACTGAGAAAACGCAAGTATGGTCATGACTCACGTTCGCAATAACGTTACACAGTACCTTACATTCCTATAAAGGTATGACAAACATACTACTACAACAACCCATAACGTCCACTGCTGGACATAAACCTCTCCCATGATGGGAGGAATTTGCCGTAATCTCCACGCTTGGCAGGCGAATTGGAGATCGCAGTGATGAAAGACTAACAGAAAACGCTGCTGCCCATTCTCTGGTCTACGGAGACGCAAGGTGCTCTGCCTCAGACATTAGTCGCCTTATACGACACCCGTGAGTGTAATGGGTTGGCTCTATTCTACTCTGCCGGATACCACACGGCGGACAAACATAAATATAATGAATGAAAAAACTCTACAAAACAAAGCTGTTTCACAAATATTTATATACCTAATTATATAATAATAATAAAAATAATTTATTAAATTTTTAATACTACTAGTTACATCTGTGTACAAAGTACATTGCATTTAAAAATATAACCTGGCAATGCATTCCTAATTCACTTCTTCTTAGGTGGATAGCACTGAATCTTCATCATCTTCCTGTCCTTGTCAGGAATATAATATTAATAGTACCGAATACTAAAACCTTATTCAGCCACCTATTCGATTAGCACTATCCTGATAGAATACCTTTTGTGACATATTTGTGACATACTCGTAATTTTAACACTGATACATGTAATTCTTATTACACTTGCAGTCTTGATTTAAAAAAATCTATCTTCATAAACTTGTGAATTTTCTTTTTATTTCAGAACAGAAAACTGTTAATGGAAATAACAACATAGAAATAAAATAGAGTCAGTGGTTATGTTCATTCAAAATCTTTGTAACTTCGTCATCCACTAGGACTATGGTGGCCCTGCAGCCAACTTGATACTTGTTGCAGATCCATCTGGACATCGGCGGCTTACTGTTGCTATGTTTCGCATACCGGTAACCACGCCAACAAAGAATTTTTCTACCCCTCCGAGATCTCTCGTAATGCAGATCTTGAAGAAAAATGTGAAATAAAAAGTACTGATAAACACATTCGTCATTCCAACCAATTAAGAGACAGAAAGCGTTCACGAAAATATTTGTATTTCACAAATTAACAGCTGAATATTCAATCACACAAAAAGTGTGTACTTAGGTAGTGTTCATTCACTTAGGTAGGTACTATTTCAAAATAAAACTAATAATTCAAAAAAACAAAAACGTATGTGAACTTTATTTCAAATAGAATGTAGGTATTCCGTTCTCAAGAACCTGTTATGACATAACCCCCGTCTATAATAAGTATAAAATATTTTTTTATAAGACTAAGTTAACGACTGTTACAGTAACAGGTAATAAAACAGAAAATATTGAAATTGTACACAACATAACCTTCAGGCAAGCGTAGGAAATGGCAGACAAAAATATGAAAAAATACTGGCATATAACAATAATTCTTAACTCTAGAAAAAACAAAAGAAAAGCTTAACTAAGTCACAAGGCAACATATTGCTGGCAGAGCCTAGCTTACTAGGCTACACACATAGGTACAGTCACCAGATCATTACGTTACTACAAACTATCAAATTTTCTCATTACCTATATTTTGTACTTAATTGGCAAACATTTATGGTTTAAAATCATTTGGAATAATTTGACAGTTTGTGGTAACTTGTTGTACTGGAGACTACAAGAATCATTCGACGCTCGAATGACGTTGACAGGAACGCACTGACTGGTTTTTCGACTGTTTTGTAATACATTTTGAAAAAATAAGGCGGAGGCGTTCGTTTCGATTTTGGCAACGTGCCACAAAATTCTTGCACAGCTACAGACTCATTTAAAATGGTAGTGAAGTCACTGTATGCTCTATGAACTAATAATTATGATGATGATGAGATCACCTATCCATACAAAGCTACTCTTTGGAATTTTCCTTAGTAGGTCGACAAAAACGTAAGTCTTATTATTCCCTTGCCTTTGTCCGTTACACATTATACAATATTACCTTGCCTTGCTAGGTAATTTACAATAAAGTTTGGTCAACAATAACTATGACTAACGACCATATTCATCCATGCATACCTACACAACAACTCAAAAATAACGATTTCCTTATAAACTTAAACATAATGTGACTTCCCATTAATATAAAATGCTATTGATAACTACACAACACAGACGTAAGTACCTAACTATACTAAATACTAACACTAAATAAATTTCAGGCACCACCGGTAATACTTTTTAGTTAAGTTATGTCGTAAGGCCACAAGTTCCTAATCTAGACACAACTCATGAAGAAGAACACGATATGCGTGATTAAGGTATTATTTTAATCCAGAAAGTATGAACTACAAAGTCGAAATGTAAGAAATAAATTAACAAGATGCTTCTTGTTATCTAAGTAAGTAGTGTATTGTATACTAGCCACAAAAAAAAAAACATAGTCTAAAGAAGATATTTATAAATGAAATCACCCCTTATTATTCATTCATTCATTTTTCAAGGTCTTTATTACTTAGTACTTAAGGTTTACAATACAGTTTACAAACGATCTTATTCTATTTGTACACCAATCACGATTTATGTTGTTACACAGGCAGCTATAGCCTTTACAAACATTAAAACATGTTGTTACTATTAATATTATTTTACAATGATATGACTTACTTATTATTACATGTTCAAATATGGGGTATGTGCAAGTCTTAGTGTTGACGCACATAATTTTAAAAATGTTTGACTATACAGAATGTACGCTTATAATATAATAATTATGTTAAACTAATATAAGGCAAGTAGCGGGTAGACCGCAAACAGATCACACATTCTCCGGCCGAACGAGCGGCGGCGTCGGCTAGTAAGCGAGCTGTCGTCATGATGCGTCATGGAGGAAATAGTGATGGGGCAGTCGGTATCGATTGTACGTACGGGCGTACGGCAATGAACTGAGTCTACTTTTACCAATTGACGATATTAGGGAGTTACGATGTGCTGGGTTTTTATACAAATAAAATTTACGCGAAGTTTTTAAAATGAAATCTTTTATGGATGGATAATTTAAACGGTTGTGTAATTTTCTAAGGTTGGTGCGAAATGGTGTGTTATACGATAGTTTTAGGGCTTTATTTTGTATTATTTGGAGTTTGTTATATTTGGTTTCCGATAGACTAGACCAAACAGGTGCTGCGTAAGTTAGGCAGGGTCTAACAAGTGTGGAATAAATGAAAAAAACTGAGAACAGACTTGCGATTCAAAATTGGTTTTAAAGAATTTAGGGCTTTAACACCTTTGCTTATAATTAGTTCAGTGTTTTTATTCCAATTGAGTGTCTTGTCTAATATAATACCTAAATATTTAACCGAAGGACGCCATGTAATCTGAAAGTTATCAATGTTTACAAGTCTGGTGGGAAGAGCGCGTTTCCTGGTAAACAGAATGCCTTCAGTTTTTGTTGAGTTAACTTTAAGTTTCCAGGCTTTAAAGAAATTACTGAGTAGTTCCAGTGAGTATTGTAGTCGTCCAGTTACTACATCAACGTCTTTGTGGGTCGCAAATGTTGCTGTATCGTCAGCGTAGATGGCGAGTTGTGTGTGAGCCTGTTTGGGAATGTCATTCAGGTACAGTATGAAGACGTAAGGGCCCACGAGCGAGCCCTGGGGCACACCAGCTGGGATGGTCTTAGGATCAGAATGGTCATTGCCTATATAAACGGAGAACGATCGATCTCGTAAGTAGTTCTGGATGAGTTTTACTAAACAGAGAGGAACTCCAAATTTAATTAATTTGTGTAACAGGCCATCATGCCAAACAGAATCAAATGCTTTTTCTATGTCTAATAAAATCATGCCTGTGGAGAGGCCACCGTTTAGCCCGTGAGCTATGTGCTCCGCTACTCTGGCTAGCTGTTGTGTGGTTGAGTGTGAGCTACGTAATCCAAACTGTTCAGGGATCAAATTATGTGCAGTTATTTTTGTGAGGCGGGATAAGATAATGGCTTCTAGGAGTTTCCCTAAGCTTGGTAGTAAACTAACTGGGCGATAGCTAGATGGGCTGAACTGATCTTTCCCAGGTTTTTTAATAGCTATGATTTTGGCATGTTTTAATGAACTTGGGAAGTGTGCAATGCGCAAACACCCATTAAACACTTTAGTCAAATAGACGATAGCTTTTTGAGGGAGGTTTTTCAATAAGCCATTTCCCAGGCCATCAAATCCAGGCGCTTTGTTTGATTTTAGTTTACCCAGGAGTTTTCGGATTTCATTCGGCCTGACAAGTGATGGGTAGTCACTCATCTGGTAACAATCGAGCAGCCTGATCGATTCTTTGACTGCCTCTTCAATACTAGGATCACTAACCCAATGTTTGGTTAGGTTCATGTTCTCAAGGAAGGTATTAGCTAGAGTTTCACATTGTTCATGTACAGAGGTGGTGGTGGTGTTATTTGACATTTTAAGAGGGGGAATTGAGATAGGTTGATGGTTCAGTGACTTGACCACTCTCCATAAATCCGTAGTGGGATTGGTGACTTTCGCTAATTTATTGTTCCAGGCATGGTCATTTAGGGTTTGGATCCCAGACTTAATACATTTCTGCATGTTGTTCACTTGAGAGAATAGCTGACGTCGTTTAAATGGAACGTACTCATCTAAGGCGACGATTTTTGGTTTTTATTTGTGACCTGATCCGACGTGGGAGTTTATAACCACTATCACTGGGTAATTTAGGAACAGCTTTGTCTCTTGCGTTTATTACAGATGTGGTGAAGTGTTCAATAGCAAGGTCAATTTCCGAAGGTGTGTTAAAAGTGGCTTGGTTCAAAGTTATAGACTCGTTCAAGTGGGATCTATAACTTCTCCAGTCCGCTTTTGTATAATTAAATATGATGCGCCTGTGTCTGTTGACTTTACCAGTTACAGTGAAGCAAACAGGTAGGTGGTTTGACGAAAGGCGGGTGATTACCTGAGGCTCTGAAAGGTGATAGACAGAGTTAGCTAGGATAATGTCAGGTGTAGATGGTGTGTGCGTGCTATGGTAGTGGACTAGAGTAGGGCGAGATGGAGCAAGGATGTCATATTCATTGTTTATCATGTGATCGAAAAGTACCTCGCCGTGGACGTTTGAGCGAGAGCAATGCCAGTAAGGGTGTTTGGTGTTCAGATCACCCATTATTAGGGTTTTTGATTGGACATGAATCATTTTGTCTAGGTCTGTAGGTATTAGGGCTAGGTTAGGAGAGTGATAAGCTGAGATAAAAGCAATTGTCTGATTCGATACAGCAACTTGTATTCCAACACATTCGAGGTTTTGAGTAATTGGTAAATTTAGTGAGGCATGTTCTATGTCGGATTTGACTAAGATGGCAACTCCCTGACCGAGTCCGTCAGGTTTTTTGTCACACCGATAGCAGGTGAAGCCCGGAGTGTGTAATTTGGTATTGGGGGATAATCTAGTCTCTGACAAAGCTATGATGTCAATAGAAAGCTCGCTTACCAGATCCAACAGTTCTGCAAGTTTAGATCGAATGCCATCAGCATTCCAATATAAGATTCGCACACTTTGTCCATCATATTGGTACATCCTAGAAATTGGCTCTTGATAGTTTTTATGGTCATCAATATTGCTAGCATATCAGCTGTGGCCGGATCTTGAGCACTATCTGGAACGGTGGCCTTATGGGTATTGGGAGCAGCAACGAAGTTCCAGGGTCGTCCGTCGACAACATTGGTTTTCAGTGGGGGTTTCATAGTCCTAGTGGCTTTGAGTTGATCTTGACGTTCTCGCAAGATTTTTAAATAATTTTCTCTCTCTTTGCATTGGCGAAAGTTGGCAGGATGATTTCCACCACAATTACAGCACTTGGCTGGTTGATCCCGGGTCTTTTTGGGGCATTCCTCGGTCTGGTGAGGGTCGGTACATTTAACACAGCGAGGCGCTAAGTTACAGTTGGGGGAAGAATGGCCGAATCCTTGGCATCTGTAACACTGAGTTCCATAGCGGTTGTTGCTTCGGTATTTTCGAATTTGGACTACTGTATTACAAAGGAGCCTGATCTGCCGATATTTTGCGAAATCAGCACCAGGTGGCAACTGAACCAGAAAAGGAGGGCAGTAAGAAGATTTTTCTGCAGGAACTTTCATTTTACGAACAATCACGTTCTCGAATCCAAGCGAGGCGATTTCAGCTGATAGTCCATCCTCGACGTAGTTAGGAAGACCGAAGATAACTGCTTTAAACAACTTCTCATCCTTTCGCGAGTAAGTGTGAAAGGCTATATCCTGGATGCGCAAGCCGTCTTTGATGGCTTGATGACTTTCAGGTGTGTGGCAGTTGACAGCTACTCGATTATTACGTCTGTACTGCAGGTGAAAATTTTTCGAGTGAGACGAGAACCCCCCTTATTAATTAAATATCACAATAAAAAAAGTCGCAAAATAAACTAGGAGTGCCTACGGCAGATCAAACAACATAAAAAATATGCTCAACGAAGGACTACTAACAATAATTATATTTCTTAGTTACAAAAGTGCCTTTGAACCATGTTCAGTACTAGTTGGCATCTCACTAATATTTTGGTTTTTTAGATAGGTAAATAATATTTCCAACAATACTTAAACATAACTACAAAGCGTATTTAAGATGCATTACTTTGTGAAAATTGGTCAATTTCTAACTCGATGTATAAAGGGTGTAAAACACCTCTTAACGAAGCCGAAATGCACTTGTTCTCCACGTCATTGCGATCTTTTTTTTGTCTTACACCATACCTGGGAACCTTCTAGTTACGGAGATATTGGGGGTCAAAGTTCCAACTTTTTGACAAGTTTTTTTTTTTAAATACAAGTTTTTATTGTAAGAATTTTACTTTTAACACTTCCACGACCCCCGTACTGTTCAATACATCCATCAGCACAATGTGATGAGTCCGTTACATTGAGTTCTACCACAAAACATGATTTTTCACCTCAAAAAAAAGTCGTTTCCCAGCAATATTTTTTGCGTAAAGTTACTTAGTTTGATGTACAGAATGCTTGGTTGACGGCTTCGTGATGAGGTGGTTTACACCCTGTATGTCATTAAATTATATAGCACAGCACGGGCATTCTGTGACACGGGTTCAAACTATGTGCAGCCGTGGCTCAGACCTACTGTATTGTGAAAAACCTTGAATCAATACAAATAAACTTTCACTTACAACAATTATTACGTAAATACTCCATGCAACATGCGCAAACAGGTACCATGGTAAAAGGTAGCATAATTATTATTGTACGTGTGGAAGACTCATTTAAACACTCTTTTTAAAAATAAAACCCCTAGGCGTTTTAATTTTCTTAAAATATGTACATATTTATAATAATACTAATGCGTAATTACTTACCCTTATTAGGGCTTGCCCCGTTATGAAAAGTTTAATTTACTGCTATTATAGACAACGTTTTCGCTAAGTATCAATATTGACTAAGGAACGAGACTGGACTGGCGCTTTTTTCATTGAATATACCTCAGTATATTCAATGAAAAAAAACTAACAGTCCAGTCCATCGTCCATACAACGTAAACCTATGGTGTTAAAAAATGGAATAAGCCAAAACTGTCGTTCGAAACATCAAGGGTGAGTATGTTCCCCGGCAGTTTTGAAGATAACGTCCCCTTTGGTGTAGAGTGTGGCCTTGCACTTCTTCCAACTACAGCGCCAACGCTGACCAGTTCTCTTGGCTGTCCCGTGCGCCCAGAACTTGTGTGTGCCCACCAGGATCATCGGCTTGCCGAACCGGCTCTTACCGAACACCGGCGCTAAAAGAAACCACAAGCAAACACCTGCAGTTAGGGGAGCACAAACAAACAAAAAATGGAAAAAAAAAGTGGTTCACATCTACATACTGCCGTAAATAAAAACATAATTCTACAAAAGAAATTAATGGAATAGTAATGAAACTTCATACAAATAAAAATTAAATTCATAAAATCAAATTCTTTGATTCTTTCACACACTAGTACATTTATCAACTCGATTACAAATCATACAAGACGAAGAAAGAACCTATCTAAATATATAAAAGAAGAAACTGACTGACTGACTGACTCATCTATCAACGCACAGCCCAAACCGCTGGGTCTACAAATTTCAAATTTGGCAAGTAGGTTCCTTAGGTGGTCTAGGGTTGCACTAAGAAAGTATTTTTCAAAATTCACACCCTAAGGGGGTTAAACGGGGCTCCAAAGTTTGTATGGGGAAACAAGATTGGTTAGACTATTTTATTCGAAACTTCACAGGAGTACTCCTATTGATAAATGAGTAGAAACGGGTTTCAGGTTTTTTCAGAATTCAACCCCTAAGAGGGGGAAATGGGGTGGCAAAGTATAAAAATCAATGCACAGCCCAAACCGCTGAGTCTAGAGATTCCAAATTTGGCAAATAGGTTCCTTATGTGGTCTAGGGGTGCACTAAGAAAGGATTTTTCAAAATTCACCCCCTATGGGGGTTAAACGGGGCTCCAAAGTTTGTATGGGGAAACAAGATTAGTTAGACTATTTTATTCGAAACTTCACAGGAGTGCTCCTATTGATAAATGAGTAGAAACGGGTTTCAGGGTTTTTCAGAATTCAACCCCTAAGAGGGGAAAATGGGGTGGCAAAGTATAAAAATCAATGCACAGCCCAAACCGCTGAGTCTAGAGATTCCAAATTTGGCACAAAGGTTCTTTATGAGGTTTAGGGGTGCATTAAGAAAGGATTTTTCAAAATTAACCCCCTTAGGGGTTGGAACAGTAGTCCAAAGATTACATGGGAAAATAAGATTAGTTAGACTACTTTATTCGAAACTTAACAGGAGTACTCCAATCAATAAATGAGTTAACATTTGTGTTTCAGGTTTTTTTCAGAATTCAACCCCTAAAGGGGGAAATAGGGTAACAAAGCCTGAAATTCAACATAGGTATTGTTTTTATGGTAAACTGGGTCGGGTGTATTACAAAAACAACGATTTTAAGATTTAGTGTGGCGGACCTGAAATACAATCATTTCCTGTTGGGGTGCGATGGGGTTGAAATGTCTAAAAATCAATATGGGTGTCGATACCGAGATTATCAGGGGCGCTGATTACGAAAATGGCATTTATTTTGAGATCCAGAAGATGGCGGATTCGACTTCTATACAGGGTTATTGATGATTTATTGTGATGATTGCGATAACGATGACGATGATTGTGATAATGATGCTGATGATTATGGTGATGATGATTGTGATTACGATGAAGATTGTGATAATGATGATTGTGATTAAGATGATAATGATTGTGATTACGATGATAATGATTGTAGTAACGATGATGGTGATTGTGATAGTGATTTTGATGGTGATTGTGATGGTGATTGTGATGGTGATAGCGATAGTGATTGTGATAGTGATTGTGATAGTGATTGTGATTGTGATAGTGATTGTGATAGTGATTGTGATAGTGATTGTGATAGTGATTGTGATAGTGATTGTGATTGTGATAGTGATTGTGATAGTGATTGTGATAGTGATTGTGATAGTGATTGTGATTGTGATTGTGATTGTGATAGTGATTGTGATAGTGATTGTGATAGTGATTGTGATAGTGATTGTGATAGTGATTGTGATAGTGATTGTGATAGTGATTGTGATAGTGATTGTGATAGTGATAGTGATTGTGATAGTGATAGTGATAGTGATAGTGATTGTGATAGTGATTGTGATAGTGATTGTGATAGTGATTGTGATAGTGATTGTGATAGTGATTGTGATAGTGATTGTGATAGTGATTGTGATAGTGATAGTGATTGTGATAGTGATTGTGATTGTGATAGTGATAGTGATTGTGATAGTGATTGTGATAGTGATTGTGATAGTGATTGTGATTGTGATAGTGATTGTGATAGTGATTGTGATAGTGATTGTGATAGTGATTGTGATAGTGATTGTGATAGTGATTGTGATAGTGATTGTGATAGTGATAGTGATTGTGATAGTGATTGTGATTGTGATAGTGATAGTGATTGTGATAGTGATTGTGATAGTGATTGTGATAGTGATTGTGATAGTGATTGTGATAGTGATTGTGATTGTGATAGTTATTGTGATAGTGATTGTGATAGTGATTGTGATAGTGATTGTGATAGTGATTGTGATAGTGATTGTGATTGTGATAGTGATTGTGATAGTGATTGTGATTGTGATAGTGATTGTGATAGTGATTGTGATAGTGATTGTGATAGTGATTGTGATAGTGATTGTGATAGTGATTGTGATAGTGATTGTGATAGTGATTGTGATAGTGATTGTGATTGTGATAGTGATTGTGATAGTGATAGTGATTGTGATAGTGATTGTGATAGTGATTGTGATTGTGATAGTGATTGTGATAGTGATTGTGATAGTGATTGTGATAGTGATTGTGATAGTGATTGTGATAGTGATTGTGATAGTGATTGTGATTGTGATAGTGATTGTGATAGTGATAGTGATTGTGATAGTGATTGTGATAGTGATTGTGATAGTGATTGTGATAGTGATTGTGATAGTGATTGTGATTGTGATTGTGATTGTGATTGTGATTGTGATTGTGATTGTGATTGTGATTGTGATTGTGATTGTGATTGTGATTGTGATTGTGATTGTGATTGTGATTGTGATTGTGATTGTGATTGTGATTGTGATTGTGATTGTGATAGTGATAGTGATAGTGATAGTGATGGTGGTTGTGATAGTAATGGTGATTTTGATGATAATAATAAATTGTGATGATTATGAAATTTGGCACATATATAGTTTGTAACCTGGATTAACATGTAGGATACTATTTATCCCTTTATTATGATTCAGTGGGACAATTACCGAACTTTACGCGGGCGAAGCCGCGGGCAACAGCTAGTACTACTATAATTATAAAATTAAACTTTGAATGCAAAAACATTAATCATGCCATGCTGTCATGCTACTGGTCAAATTAAAAATGAAATACAGAAACAATGCAAAATTAAAAATCATATGAGCAAATAAACAAAACATGTTCAACAAAACAAAATAGAATGCGCTTACGAATTTTAAGCTTGAAATGACATTTAATGCTGATGCTCATTCGATGTCTTGACGATGACGTCATCGAGAGTAACGATGGCGGCCCGACAGCCAGCCGACATCTTGTTGGAACACGTCCAGCGCCGACGACGGCCGCACGCAGATACGGTTGATCTCGTAAATCGATAAGGTCCCAACTCTATTATAGGATTTCCAAATCGACTTTCACTGAACACAGGTACTGCGAATAAAATAACCTTGAGTCAATACCTACCTGAGCAGTTCGCAAAATGCATTTTCAATAACTTTTTTTTTTTTTTTCTCTGTAATCTGCGTGATAATTTAATTGAATTGGTTGGGTGGTTAGGAAAATGAAACAGAGAAAAGAAATGTAGCTTTTAATTTAAAACATATTTGAGTACTAGCTGACCCGCGCAACTTCGTCTGCGTCACTTGAGAGAGAGAGGGTTAGAGAGAGTGGAGTCAACCTTGAAAGATAGACATAATGCTATCGCGGTTTTTTTTAGAACGCTTTAAAACGAACAATTCCCTAATACATGATTGTTGCGCAACTTTAACCGTTTATGCAGCGCCCGCAAAGGAAGCTCTCGAAAGAAATAAATTTTCCTTGTTTTTGCAACATTTATCATTGATGCTCCGCTCCTTTTAATTATAGCGTGATGTTAGATAACCTATAGCCATCCTCGATAACTATTCAACACTAAAAGTTTTCCTGTAATTAGCGCGTTCAACCAACCAAAATCTCTTTAGCTTTATAATATTAGTAGATATATACCTACGTAGATCCAAGTGGGTAACAATTTAATTTCTTCGATATATTTGCATTAATCGCTAAAATAATCTACTTATGTTTTTCCAAAAAAGGGCTTACCTCGACAGCCTTTTTTTTTCGGATGGGAAATCATCAAATGACTCCTTCCGCTCTGGGCGGACCAGGAGGCAGTGTCATACTTTTACTGACTAAACCCTTTTACTGAACATGGCTGGGTTTTAGTCAGTAAAAGTCTGACACTTCCTCCTGCTCCGCCCAGAGCAGGAGGAGTCATTTGATGATTTCCCATCCGAAAAAAAAAAAACAAAAAATAGGCAACTGACACGGGCGAGGGTCATTCAATTCAGAAAATGGAGTGAAATAAACAACGCCGTCTATCGACCAAAATGTTAAACTGCTAAAGTATATTACCTATGCTATTAAAAGTTATGACTGTGGTGAGCACATTTTTAGTCATTGGTATCATTTTAGTTCAACAGATGTCGCTGCATGTATGTATCTTACATTTGATGATTAGTTCTTCTTGAAAACTTTAAGTTCATATATCTTTTGATAGAATTAACCGATTTCAATGAAACAAACACTAAATCATACCCCAAGTTACACACAATTTTTATGTTTAAACATTGTCAGCATTGAATTCGTAGATTTTACGTGATGTGCGCACAAACAAACAGACAAACAGACAAAAATTTCAAAAATGATGGAAATGGGTTCTGTTACTTATCTTTTCACACGCTGGCTATTTTTTGTTTCAATTTCTTCAATGTACAAAAATGACTTTTCTACAGATTTATTATATGTATAGATATAGGTAGCACAATGTCAAAGATTCATTGTTTTAAACACTAAATAATTCCTAAAACAACCCCAATAAGTATGTTCGTAATGTACAGCAATACAATTGATTTTGACTATACACAATGACAACATCATAATTCAATAGAATAAAATTATCAATTGGATATAACAAATAGAAGAATATTGGTAACATTCCTTTGAAAACAACAAAGTATAAAAAGCATAAATTATTAAAATATATTTTTATTTTAAGTACCATTGCAGATAAACATTACTCACGGTTAAATATTGAATAAAAGATTCTCTATTTGATGTTTCACGGAAATCTAAGTAATACACATTTATATTATCACTGTTGTGCGAGAGCTTATAGGTACTGCTGAAGATAGTCGATGCTACAAATCTATCTTAAAAGTATATTGTAAAACTTATTTACCAAAACACCTAAAACATAATAAAAATACTGCTTAGATAATAAACCTTGATCATAATTCATTTGATTTCATCCACCGAAAAGAATTTAGGCTTCATCAAGTAAACTTTTGCAACTAGCGACATCTATTGGAAAGCACCTTTTATCATAATATTTCGATTGATTCGAGAAGAATTGCTTTCGATACAATTTCTGGGAATATAGGATAAGTCAAGTCTCGACTTGGATCGTTACTATAATATACTAGCAACCCGCCCCGGCTTCGCACGGGTGCAATGTAGCTTATACATAAATTATACATTTAAACATTCCTCTTGAATCACTCTATCTAATGCTGAAAACTGTATTAAAACCCGTTGTGTAGTTTAAAAGATCTAAGCGTACAAACAGCGGGAGCGACTTTGTTTTATACCATGAAAAGAAGTAACAAGATCCAAGTTTCCAATTATGATACAATATTGCTAGAACATCTTTCGAGTTAACGAAGATAATATAGAACTTAAATAAAGTTTGCTAAGTCACGGCCTATTTTTTATTGGAGTTACCCATAGGAACTGCCAAACCGTCAATTTAAATATCCAAAACTCGAATTTCTACAGTATCGGGATATAAAAATAGCCTATATCTCTACTAGAACAACGCCTAACGCTCTTAAATTTTTTGCATATTTATTGCAAAAACGAGACATGTCTTAATCATCTGAGGACTGCAGCCCCGACAACATTCGATACAAATTCTGCACTAGACTCTATTAGCACTAGTGTGAGCTAGCGGGTCATGGAAGCCCAACACTCGGATGACGGCGTTGTCCACGGTGTGCAGTGACGCTCTGCAGCCACCCTTAGCTTTGACGCACACCCATCTTGTTTTGTTGCCGTGCCTCTTATCTCGGTTAAATCTGTACTGACCGATCGTGATGACCGGGTTACCTCGCTGAGATCGCGCAAAAACAGGGTTCAGATCTGAAAACAATCTTTATTTTAGTTCCTGGTGAATGATTTAATATTTATAGACAATATACAATAGAAGGGAAAATACCATTACATTTTACAAAAACACTGTAGACCTATGATAACAAATTACATTCATCACACACACGCAAATGCACCCCGAGCCGCGTGCACGTGCACTACACTACACTACTGCAACTTGCATACAATCACTGGTGTGCTGCTCTTTCATGTGCTTCTAAAGCGGCTAGCATATCCAACTTTGGCCGAAAAACTCCAAGCACAAAGCGGTCATGTCAGAACACCATTGACAAAATTGTAGGGTACTGCTGTCGGTGATCTAGCTTTAAGGTAAACGAAACGAAGAAACTATTGAGCTCTAAGGAAAGACAACTTCTTCATGTGCTTATTATTATTCGTTAATTTATTGTAAAATATGACAAACATTGACTAAGATAAAACGCATCAAAACTCGGGAGTGGTGGCTCGTGACGTCACAACGCACTAAAAATTATAGCACGACGTGACGTATTGAGAATAAAAAAAGAATATTTCCTGTCAACATGATTATAGTTTGTAAATAGATTTTTATAATGTAAGTGTTCTATATATGTCGGGTTGTCAGGATTTATTTCGCTAGGCTCGAGCTTATGTGGGCAGAACACGGGTTTCGTGCTATGAAAACACACTGGATGCGATACACTATTTTATTAGCCAGCGACAGTCGTGCTTTAACAACAAATGTATTTTGTCAGCAGCCAGACACGATTCAGGTATTCAACTCAGAAGATATACAAACTGTGATTGCTAATCAAGTCGCGATGTTAGAAAAGCTTAATGTAGTCGTGGAAAATCAAAAAAAAATAGCACTTAAGCTGGCTTCCTTAACAATACAATTGGAGGAAACAAAAGCATCAATATCTCAGGAGAAGGAAAGACCAGTAAATGTTACATTACTGCAAGACCAATTAAGAACAGAAGAAGAGAATGAAAGTTTTTCTATAAAACACATTGAAAACCAGCAGCAATTGGAAATTTTGGAAACGGATCTAGCTGATAAGGCCAAAAAAAAGAAGCTTTTCAAAACATTGTCATTGTTGTGCTCATCTAAATCGGGTAGCGGCACAACGTGCGCATACAAACTACTGGATATGCTTTTCTCCGAGAATTTTCTTTGTCAGTGTTCATGGTCTGGTGGTAGCAAGGGAGAAATTTCTAAAGTTCCCTTTAAAAATTACAAAAACATTAGAATTTTTTTCTTTGAAATTGTCAATTCTTGGGACTCAAAATTTACGGATGATGACGCCGAAAAGTTTTTGAAGCTAGTCATAAGGAATGCTTCTAAACGTAAATTAATGAAAGGGTTACGACAATCATCAAAACGAATCCGCAAAAGTAGAAACCGTAAAGAAGAATTACATTATACTGCCAGTAATAACAGCGAAGAACTTCAAGTTGGTGATAATGATAATAATGGAGAAGAACCTCAAGCAGGCAAAAAAAGAGATCAACTTGAAACAGTTTCAAATATTGACAACAACGAACAGACCAGAAGCGACGAAAGTATGGACCTATGCTAATTTTTATGCCAAGACTTAAGCATACTCATACATCGCAGACACAACATGCACACACGCACACAAATGCGTGCTCACACATGTTTTACATTATGTCGTGGCTAGATCATAGAAATCGGTCACTTCATGATATGGCCAACTAAAATTGACCAGATCGTTTAAATGATAACATTTGATGATATGTCAATCCTCGTTTGGCTATGTCATTAATGTCGGATTTCAATTATAATTAAAAGTCTAAAGAAAGTAGATCACACGAGAATTGACATATCATCAAAGTTTCAAGTTTGAAACGATCTGGGCAATTTCAGTTGGCGATATCATGAAGTGATCAATTTCTATGATCTAGCCACGACATCTACATTTTAACAAAATTATTGTTTTTGTGATAAAAATTATTATATGTTCGTTTATGTCAGATTACGTTGATTTTTGAATAGTAGAAGTAGAAATTGTTAGGAAACGTTTCGTAAAAGAGAAATCTTGTTATAATATATTTTGTTTTAAATGCAAGACTGAAGAGAAGATGACTGATGTTGATTATTTCTACTAAATAGATATAAGTAACGACTGATTAATAATAATCGCTCTAAACTAGATTTCTAAGTGTGAACAATTTTTATGTAGATACCTACATACCTACTTGTTAAATATAAGGAAAACTTCCTACTAGATATAAATGAATAACAGGCGAATGAAAAGGGTTTATGTTCCTACTATGAGAAAGCCTCTACACGTCTACAAATGCGTCCGCGGACGCTTACAGGTGCATCAGCAAAGGGATCACCACGATCCGTCGGCACGTCTGTAGGTCGATCAGTCTATGCTCATACTCGACAGTTGCAACTCCGTCCAACATCCGTCTGCTTATGTATCTGCCAACGTCCGCGGATGTGTCTGTAGACGTGTAGAGGAGGCTTAACGGGTATCTCCAAACAAAATTAAAATAAGAAAATGTTCCCGTGTATGCTGCCTTCTAGTTAGATAAAAATAGTAATCCACTGATTAGCTTTAATTTGCCCTTTAAACATTAATAAACGTCAGGAACGACTAGGTACCTAAAATTGTTATTTTATTTGGATGTGATATTTTCTTATGTGGCAAGGATGTCAAATAATAAATAAAAGTACAAAATAATCAGTACCTCAAGTATTTTATTTTCTTACATTGTATGTATTAATGGAATAAAATAGTTATATTCTCCATGAGGAATACAAACTAATTTGCATTTTACTTCTTTGGGATCTAAAACAACCATAGTAGTATTGCCAATTCGTGAGTATTTGTATATACCAAGACGAGAAGATTTGATAGGATATTAAAAAACATCCTCTTTGCTATTTAACCGGTAACCTATTATGGACACAACATTAAGTTCTTCAGCAATCGAACTTATTTCGAAAATATCATTATGTACTGTAAATAAATATCTGTCTTCTGGTTTTGAAGATAGTCTAAAATCTTGATAATTTAAAATGGGGATGTTTTTTTTACTCCTCGAGATAAATGGATACGTAGCGTACTTCTTTTTCTCTAGGTCAGTATTTTTTACACAATTCTGATCATCTTCAATTAACCTTTTGGCCACTTGTGATAGTGGAGTTTTGCCAACCCTGAGCATTTGCTTGATCATATATAATTTGTTCTCAAATGGATACGCGTTAAAAGTATTCAGTGCTCCGTACATTTTAACTTCAGCAGTAACGTGCAGTAAATTGTGGACATTACTTGTTACATATGCCGCTCCGTAGAAATCTTTATGATGTTTAACATAGTGTCTCAAAAGTTCTTCAGACAAAGGTAACAAATAATGGTGAGCATCACTGGAACAAATGGTTATTCCGCAGTAGAGCATCAAAAAGTGTGAAAACGCATTAGATGGCAAAACATCACGCAGAATAACTAAGCTGAGATAGTAAAAGAAAGATCTAAATTCCGATGCTTTCCAATACGCTAAAAAATCGAGGTTCCGCACTGAACGGTGAATTTCAAATGGTAATTTACATTGGTTTAAAAAATTCCTTACTGTTTCAATGTCAGTGGCACGCCATTTTGTGATGTATTTTCCTAAATTACCGTCACGCCAACCTATAAGCATTCTTTTCATGATCCCTAAATCGATAAGGTGTAGTGAGTCGCTGACTGGAATATTTTTCACCATATCTATTGGCAGTCTTAGTAATGGTGAGTCAGTTTTATGGTGCGCACCATAAGCTTTTTTCCGGAACCCATCATCAGTTCTATCAGAACATATGGAGTCGGCAAAGACTACGGTATGCGAAGTGTGTGAATACTCTCCAATTGTAACACATTTCAGACAACCATTCTTCCCGTTGAAATTACAAACACCTGTAACAGACAGAGAAGTAGGTACTTATAATATGTTGACAAATATGTTGAAATTCGACTAACTGATGTGAGCAGTAGGTACCTTTTATATAAGCTCTGGCAGGTGAGTCACAAATGAAACACCGTATCTTTATTGTGAACTTTCTTCCAGAATTCTGAAAGTAAATACCATCCCGAAGCAATACTTCCATTTCATTAATAAAATCTTCTAAATAAGTATTCAAATTTTTCGGTTTCCCTATTCCAAAATAAATGCCAATAACAAATGGCCTGAAGCAAGGATTCTCAAAAACGTTTGCAAAGTATAGGCCAAAACTCTTTTTTGGAACTTTTGAAGATTGGTAAGCCATCCATGTTTATATTTAACGAAATTGTTTCTGGAGCTTCTTCCCAACAAAGCAATATTTTTTTGCAAAGGTATTATTATTCCATTGTGCCAGTATTCACCTCCATCGATTATTTTTAAGGTGATTTGTCTGGGTGTACCTAAAATAGTCCTGGGGTCATTAGGTAATGTATTTGGAATAAATTCATTGATAATTTTTGACAGATCCTTTAAAGCTGTGTGTGCAATATTTTTTTCAATGGCCCATTTTCTTATATTTTCTCGAAATTTTTCTTTTTTATCATAATTTCTACATATACTGTCACTGTCTGAACTTGCAGAATAGTTAGATCTATCTGGCCATATATATTCATTGTCATTACTGCACAATACGTTACCACTATCTTTTAACATTCGCTGTATACTTGAAGAGTTTTGTACATCCAAATCAGCACGTGCTTTTACACCAACATTTTCGGATACGGAACCCTCCCGTTCTAAAATTTCATTCACACTTGGACCATTATTTACAAAACGTGTAGCCTGTTCAATGTTCACTGCATCATCTGTATTTCTGTTCAGAATCCTCAAATATTCTGCATTAATTTTTCGGCGTATTCCGCCAGTCCTTTTTTATTTTTCCACATGTCACAATATCTTAAACGACGCAATTAATATACTTATACCTACGAAGTGCTGAATAAGGAAGTCTTCAAGGTCTTATTTAACGGCACTAGTAGATTAATTGTCAACGATAGTACAAGTATTCAGCTCTCACGGAGATTAAGGGTAACATGTGAGCTAATATAGAGCAGTTTGCTTTAACTTAGCATCATATAATGTTCACCCATAGTGATCATGTGGCCTTTATAAGAGCTATTATACGATTGCGTGTATCAAGCTGATTAACATTCCACTGTGTGCAGCAAAAGGCATTATATCTTTATTATTTGAAGCCACAGAATAACTGATTACATTATAGTAGCTCACGTGTTCTTTATTAAAATGCAAGTGGTCTAAGAGTACACTTGTGGTCTTTAGTTCAGAATATAGTTTAGTTAAAGTCCACTAAAATCCTTTAAATTGCTTAAAGCTGTACAATACTGGACTTGTTACCTATATTAACGCTGCAAGCGTTACAGTGTGGTCTCCGTGACACATAATAACGTTCTTATTCAGGCAAAAGCTCACTTTTCACCTATTGCAGGTCGAGTGTACAGTAATAACTCTTCATAAGTGCTAAAGTTACCGATGTTACCTCTTGTGACATCTTATAATGAAGTTTTGTGCTACTTGGGGGGTTTCGTGCTATGAAAACACACTGGATTCGATACACTATTTTATTTCACATTGCACGGTTCGGGTTGGTAGTTTCCATGGAGAAGAAACGGCAAGAAACTCCATGGTTACTCTTTTCAAACAGATACACTGAGTCTAACAAATTACTTGACATTACACTTTCACACATTAACACTGGGCACAATGAATCGGGTACAGTTTCAAGACTTATTAACTCCGCTTCGATCAGACAAAGAATGTTCGCCTCGCCGCGAGGTGTTAACATCAGGACTCTGCAAAAGCCGCCATGGTGGGATAGACTGGTAAGTAGGCACGTGATGTCACCACTGGCGCGCTTTCGATCCATTCGCCCATCCGTACTCATGACCGGATCCGACATATATATATATATTGTATATATTGCGTATATTATATTGTTTGTATTACTCCGCTAACCGGATCATGGTCGTATATGAAGCCATCAAAAAATCCGACCAAAACGAACGTGGCGCGCTATAGAGCCATGACGTATTAACGGAAAAAGTTGCCAATTCTTCCTAAAAATCGGTCATTTAGGTCGGTTTTCTCTGTTTCATTGCATTAACTAGAATATCTTCCTTAAAAATTGGCAACATGAGCCCTCAAATGTCTCTGTGGACAGAAACAAAAATTGTCAAAGTCAGTCCGGTGAAGTTGCGTCGCCGCGCGAAAATGTTTTCGTTAATAAATTGATATTTGGTGAAATGTGAGTGTTTGTGAGTGAATTAGTGATTTATTGGGTTAATTACATTATAGTGAATGTGTGTGCAGCCGGGTTTCAACCAGAGGTACGTTTATTTCAAATTCTGAGACAGTTTTTTTGGGTCACGTGACGTAAACAAATTCCCGATTTTGATATGTAACTAATTGTTTCATTTTTCGATGCCTAGTGAATACCATGTGTGATACATCATTGGAAAGGGCATTTCCTGTGAAAATAAGTTATATATACTGTACTTTTTCACTCGAAACTTCACTGAACAAAAAAAGACAACAAATGCTAAGTTCGTTTTTAGGTTGGTCGAATTCCTTCAATCAATCCCATGTATTTCTGTATTGGATAAACCTATGAACTTAATATTTACACATAAGTTCCTCTATAAATGCAGCTTTCAGATAGTAACTTTAGTTTTATGTTTCGTGAAACTGTATAGTCGTAAATAATAATTTAAATTTATTGAAAAAAAAAAATCCCCGTCGGAAAATGTTTTGTGCCAGTGTTATGCCTGTAAATATATATTTTTTACTATGAAATGTGTTTTTTTTTTGTTTTCGTATGTAGATAGAACCCTTCCACCAATAAATGTCATAAAATATATATGTTATCGATCTACTTTACGAAATAATCTTTTTTTAAAGTTCACATAATGATATTTTTCACAATAGTCGATGTTTACTGCTCAATATAAAATATTACAGACGAAACATCAACAAACGATTGAAACTATTCGAATGACTCATTCATAAGCTCTAACAAAAACATCACTTGAGACGACGCACGTGCCCGACGAGTAAACAAAAAAAGATTGTGTTGAGAGCGGCAATCTGGCGCGCAGCTGATAAGTGGCGCCGCGCGTTTAGGGTGTTTTTCCCGCCAACGTTCTGCGCGTCAGTTAATTTATGTTTTAACTGTATTGTTTGTGCACATAAGTATATCCTTTGCTGCAAATCTCGCAACAGAAATAAGGTTTGCTGTAAGAAAACCTAATTCTGGGTTAAGCTCGCCGTTATACCTAAGCTACATATTTTAATTAGAGTGTATATTTTTTAATTTCGTGTGCAATAAAGAGAATTTTAAAAGCGTCGTATTTTCGTCAATTTTGGTTTACGTAACAAAAGAAAAAATACATGTCAAATATTTATTGATAATCTAACTGACGGACTAATTAGATTTTTTTCAGGACACATCCTATTGTATGCATAAGACGAAATTTATTAATTAAAACAATACAAAATCTGATTAAGATTTTAGCCACCAACCAACCATATCTAACATCATTTGAGGAACTTAAGGGAAACTTACTCGCCGCTAAAAAAACTACAGAAAGACAAAACTAAACTATGAACCGAAAGATTTTAGATTTTAGACAAAATAAGCGACAACTTGCTTTATATTTGTACACAAGTCACTACGTCATGGAAACTATTCCAAAGTCATTATCATCATTTTCTGGCTCTTTACCCAATTTATTTGGAGTCAGCGTAGGATGTTCTCTAACCATTCCTCAGTATGAAGATTTTAATAAGATTTTTTTCAGGATAAAAGACTTTTACTGGCCAGTGTTCAGTGCGAGTTTTCATGCCAGTTTGATCACGTTTACATAAACAATTTGTACTGAGAACTGAATTAGCGCTCTCTGGAACAATAAGGGATTTCCTTTTTATCTCTTCCCTAGTCGCTGGATAGACGGCGCTAGGAGTTAGTATGATAATGCAAGGAACGGAACCTAAAAAAACTGTACCCCTAGCCAAGTTACAAACGTTTCGTATCGATTCTCTTTCTTCAATCGTAAACGCCTCGGCGTAAGCGATTGTAGAAAGCGCTAAATTGGTAGCCATGTTGACACGACTGAGTCGATCGCTCGTTCTCTAATGTCTGTGGAAAAAAACCTACACTTTAGTTATGGTGAGCGTTCCTACCAAAGAGTTTAGCGATCAACATTGTAGAAACGATAACATTCTATTCTATCATTTTGAACGATGTAAACTTGTCTACGAATTTTCTATTCATTTGTGTTGATCACGTGCTTTAACGTTGAGATGATGTCATTCCCATTCATTTGAATAGTTTTCTACTAGCGTTAACGATTGTAGATTGTCAACTTGGCTAGGGGTGCTGATTTTAACAAAGCGCGAGAAAACTAGGTTATATTCGGAAGGCTAAGCATATGAAAGTGTCAGTCAACGAGAGTATGTGACGTGACACAATGTTTTTTTTTCTAAGCGTTTTGGCTTTGGCACCAACTATCATAGCAAGTTCAACGCCATCTATAGAGTTCTTGGAAACTAAGTTTTTTTTTAATATCTCAAAAGGAAAACCTCTCATTCAATTTCTCTTCTTGGGGGATGGACTTGGAACAACAATTATTCAATAAAAATGGCGTAAATAAATGTAAACGTGATCGAATAGCTGGTAATACCTGTAGGTAATACCAGCTATTCGATCACGTTTACACGTGGTCAGTAGTTGCCAGTTAAACTGTAGTTTAACTGGCAACTACTGACCACCTGAAAAAAAAATTTATTTCAACCTTTAAATTCCACAAAACTTAATGATTATGTTTGCCAAGACTCTTGACGATGACACTGTCAACAGTAGTAATGGATGCAGTACAGCCGTTCTTCTTTTTGATGCAAGTCCAGCGAACCTTGGGCCCCCAACACGCATGTTTGTTGAACCGCCACGGCCCTATTTGTACTACGAGGTTCCCGCGTTGAGATAAGTCAAATTTTGGCTCTGATTGCTCTGAAATATATCAGAAGCATTATCACCTTTATAACCATTTTGAGTTTGTGATAATCTTCATGCAGGCAGTATACTGCACTAGGTATGCAAATATAAATCATACAGGGATAGTAAGAGAAAAACACAAATTGTCTAAATAACTCTAATAAGGGTTACCACTTATTATATAAATTACAATACAGATTACATGAAAATATAATAATTATTTTAATTGGAACATAGAGTTATTTTCGTACCAGGTCATTTTTTTGTAAAATAAAGTTTGATAGCTGTAAAAGTAAACTACCTATGTCCACTTTTGACATTGACTTTCTTTTAAAGTTATCCGTTAAAACTTTTGGACCAATTTGTCCCCATTGACAAATTTTTGGAGATTAATCAAACTGTGATAAAATATAATTTTAACAGAAAAAAACTAAATATCACCATCATTCTCCTGCCCTTATCCTTATAAATATCTACTATTTTAGAGCTACATGAATGTTAGGTACCTACTTATTACCTATCTATTTAACTAAATAAATGAGGCAACCACGAACATGACGTCCAGACAACGATATCAAATGGTCCACTGAAACACTTAGGAAATCGTCAATGACACCATCATTAATGACATTATTTAGCTACCCATGAGTTCTGATAAACTATAGCAATTGAAAACAATATAAAAAAATGTAATTATGTACCCATCATGATATAATATTATTCAAGTTTCAACAATTCGTTAGTTAATAAAACGTTTATATATTCGCACTGCCTAGTATCCACTTCAGCCTTCAGCCTTCATTGCGATGGGGTTCAAATGTCTAAAAATCAATATGGGTGTCGATACTGAGATTGGCATTTATTTTGAGATCCAGATGGTGGATTCGACTTCTATACAGGGTTATTGTCGATTTTTTGTGATGATTGTGATAACGATGATGATGATTGTGATAATGACGATGATGATTGTGATGATGATGATTGTGATTACGATAATAATGATTGTGATATTGATGATGGTGATGGTGAATGGTGATGGTGATCACCATCACTATCACAATCACAATCACAATCACGTGATTTTGATAGTGATGGTGATTGTGGTGAAGATGAAGATGATTGTCATTACGATGATATTGATTGTGATAAAGAGGTTAGTGATTGTGATAGTGATTGTGATGGTAATGGTGATTGTGATGGTGATTGTGATGGTGATTGTGATGTTGATTGTGATGGAGATTGTGATGGTGATTGTGATGGTGATTGTGATGGTGATTGTGATGGTGATTGTGATGGTGATTGTGACGGTGATTGTGATTGTGATTGATAGTGATGGTGATTGTGATGATGATTGTGGTTGAAATAGTGATGGCGATTGTGATCATGATGATTGTGATTAAGATGATAATGATTGTGATTACGATGATGATGTTTGTGATTACGATGATAATGATTGTGGTAATGATGATAGTGATTGTGATAGTGATTGTGATAGTGATAGTGATTGTGATGGTGATTGTGATTGTGATGGTGATGGTGATTGTGATGGTGATTTTGATAATAATTGAGATTACGATGACAATGATTGTGATAACGATGATGGTGATTGTTATAGTGATTTTGATGGTAATTGCGATGATGATGGTGATTGTGATAGTGACGGTGATTATGATTTTGATAGCGATGGTGATGGGGATGTGTGATGGTGATTGTGATTGTGATAATGATGAACATGATTGTGATTATGATGACAATGATTGTGATAACGATGATGGTGATTGTTATAGTGATTTTGATGGTAATTGTGATGGTGATGTTGATTGTGATAGTGACGGTGATTATGATGGTGATAGCCATAGTGATTGTGATGGTGATTGTGATTGTGATTGATAGTGAAGGTGATTATGATTGTGGTAGCGATGGTGATGGGGATGTGTAATGGTGATTGTGATTGTGATAATGATGAAGATGATTGTGATTTCGATGATAATGATTATGGTAACGAGGTTAGCGATTGATTAAATAAATAAATATATAAAATAAATTCTTTATTTTCACCAAAAGCCATCATAATTATAACATTGATTATGATGGTGATTGTGATGGTGATTGTGATTGTGATTGATAGTGATGGTGATTGTGATAATGATTTTGGTTGTGATAGTTATGGCGATTGTAATCATGACGATTGTGATTAAGATGATAATGATTGTAATAACGATGATAATGGTTGTGATTACGATGATAATGGTTGTGATTACGATGATAATGATTGTGATTATGATGATAGTGATTGTGATAGTGAATGTGATTGTGATTGTGATTGTGATGGTGATTGTGATGGTGATGGTGATTGTGATGGTGATTTTGATAATGATTGTGATTAAGATGATAATGATTGTAATAACGATGATAATGGTTGTGATTACGATGATAATGATTGTGATTATGATGATAGTGATTGTGATAGTGAATGTGATTGTGTTTGTGATTGTGATGGTGATGGTGATTGTTATGGTGATTTTGATAATGATTGTGATTACGATGACAATGATTGTGATAACGATAATGGTGATTGTTATAGTGATTTAGATGGTAATCGTGATGGTGATGGTGATTGTGATAGTGACGGTAATTATGATGGTGGCGATGGTGATGGGGATGTGTGATTGTGATTGTGATAATGATGAAGATAATTGTGATTACGATGACAATGATTGTGACAACGATGACGCTGATTGTTATAGTGATTTTGATGGTAATTTTCATGGTGATGTTGATTGTGATAGTGACGGTGATTATGATGGTAATAGCGATAGTGATGGGGATGTGTGATGGTGATTGTGATAAGGATGAAAATGTTTGTGATTACGATGATAATGATTATGATAACGAGGTTAGCGATTGATTATGATGGTGATTGTGATGGTGATTGTGATGATTGATTATGATGGTGATTGTGATGGTAATTGTGATGGTAATTGTGATTGTGATTGTGATTGATAGTGATGGTGATTGTGATAATGATTGTGGTTGTGATAGTTATGGCGATTGTTATCATGGTGATTGTGATTAAGATGATAATGATTGTAATAACGATGATAATGGTTGTGATTACGATGATAATGATTGTGATAATGATGAATGTGATAGTGAATGTGATTGTGATTGTGATTGTGATGGTGATGGTGATTGTGATTGTGATGGTGATTTTGATAATGATTGTGATTACGATGACAATGATTGTGATAACGATGATGGTGATTGTTATAGTGATTTTGATGGTAATTGTGATGGTGATGGTGATTATGATAGTGACGGTGATTATGATGGTGGCGGTGGTGATGGGGATGTGTGATCGTGATTGAGATTGTAATAATGATGATGATGATTGTGATTACGATGATAATAATTACGATAACGAGGTTAGCGATTGATTCTGATAGTGATTGTGATAATGATTGTGATGGTGATGGTGATTGTGATGGTGATTGTGATTGTGATTGATAGTATTGGTGATTGTGATCATGATGATTGTGATTAAGATGATAATGATTGTGATTACGATGATAATGATTGTGATGACGAGGATGGAGATTGCGATGATGATGATTGTGATTACGATGATAATGGTTGTGATAATGATGGTAGTGATTGTGATAGTGATTGTGATCGTGATGGTGATTGTGATGGAAATTGTGATGGAGATTATGATAATGATTGTGATGGTGATGGTGATTGTGATTGTGATAGTGATAGTGATTGTGATAGTGATGGTGATTGTGATAATGATTGTGATTATGATGATAATGAATGTGATAACGATGATGGTGATTGTTATTTTGATGGTAATTGTGATGGTGATGGTGATTGTGATTGTGACGGTTATTATGATGGTGATAGCGATGGTGATAGGGATTGTGATGGAGATGGTGATTGTGATGGTGATGGTGATTGTGACAATGATTGTGATTACGATGATAATATATGTGATAACGATGATGGTGATTGTGATTTTGATGGTAATTGTGATGGTGATGGTGATTGTGATAGTGACAGTGATTATGATGGTGATAGCGATGGTGATAGGGATTATGATGGTGATTGTGATGGTGATGATGATTGTGATTGTGATAATGATGGTGGTTGTGATAGTGATGGTGATTACGATAGTGATGGTGATTGTGATGATACTAATAAATTGTAATGATTAAGAAATTTGGCACATAGATAGTTTATAACCTGGAATAACATGTAGGACACTATTTATCCCTTTAGTAAGATTCAGTGGGTTACCGAACTTCACGCGGGCGAAACCGCGGGCAACAGCTCGTCTGTCATATGTTTGTATATGCGCGCGCACTGCCGCGTTGGCCGCGGCGGTGCACGCGGCGGGCAACACTGCATCTCAAGCAAACGCGCGTAATAACGCCTCTCCGTAAATGCTCTCATACATTGCCATAAGTGTGAATTTTTAGCGGGCCGCGCGCCGCACGATGCGCCGCGCAACGCGCCGCGTCTCCGTAAATGTGCCCTAAGACTATCCATAATTTTTCGTGAAATTTTGATTCCCATTCACTGATTTTCGAAAAAAATTACAGTTAGCAATAAAATGGTCATTTTACACAAAACATTTTGTTAATGCCAATCGATCCTGTTTCTAATACTGATCAAAAAGTTCTACTGGACCAAACCAGGTTGGAGTATTAAAAAAGTAAAAAATTGCAAAAATATTTCCGTTACATTTAGTTTGACAATTTTCATCACACTCTCTTCATCACACACACTCGCCCGACATTCTTCTGAGTGTTCCTTCTTCGAGACTCCGATGACGTAGTGCCCCCTCGTCCTGATCCTGCGGTTGCAGGGCTTGGACTGACAGACCCAGGAGACCACGTCACTCTTCCCCTGATAGTTCTTGTGGAACCTTTTACCTTCAAACTTGACCCCAATCTGCCCCTTCGTCGTTGTGAAGAACTCAAGAATACCTAAAACTTTATTATTTCATGTTATTCTTGTTTTTATTAATATCAGTCTGTTTTCATATTATTATTGCTCTTTATAGTAATACAGATTTTATGTATAAAATAACATACTAAAAGGACATACCTACATTATTTTATTACGATTACAGATTATGAATTTAGGGATAGCAATAGCCACTCCTGAAAAGCTACTCTTTGCCGGAGAAATAGATAGTGTGTTTCTGTGAGTCAAAGTGGCCGCTATCTTTTCAATGTGTCTCGCTGAGTCCTGTAATGGTGAGTCACCTTAGTTCTTGTTCTAAAATATGAAGCTTTCCATTGTCGAGAAGTTCTCGCACATTCCATGTATCGATGCGATGATCTTTTCTTAAATTGTCATTTTTTCTTCCTGTATCATTTTTTCCATAGGATGCCTGGTTGCCTGCATCCCGATGACCGGTTACCCATTTCACACCCTCAGCCCCGGAAAGCTCAGGTCGCTGGTCGCTACTCGGATTGCCAGGCGGTCTTACTCTGTCTTTATGCATACTCATCATTGCAACTCTCATGGGATGAATAATGTAGTAGGTTCCCGTTACTTTCTACATCGCGGTACTAAAACCTAAGTGGCTATAGTAATGCATGAGTGAACCGATTCAGAACATATGGTTCTTTCGCTTCACTTACTAATACTAACTGGTACTAATGGCTACCGCTGCCATCCATCAGGATCCAGGAACTACGCCCCTGTGGCTTGCCTCCTCCACTAGTTCGGCCGTACCGACAACTTAATTGTCTACGCCCTTCCCCACCGTTGAGATCTTCACCCGTAACCCTGGGCACGGGCTCCGCGCCATACCCCGCCGAACTGAGTCCCTGCTGAACTTCGCCATCTACCTACTCTGGCTTACTTGAGGAGTACAGCTCCTTCCTGAAGATGTAGCCTTCAACGAGCAAGTTTGTGGAACCTAGTCGGTTCATTGAGAATTGTGCACCTACAACCCGGTCACATTATCTCGAGACCTGGCGTCGATGAAGTCACGTTGCGTCGGCGCTCTGATATGGTGCGCAAAACAAGTATCCTCTAGTAGGATATTATTTTAAACAATAAGATTTCCAACAAAACAAATATTGTGTTAATTAATTTAATTTATGTAATATTATTGTAGTGATATGATTCAAATTGCGGGAGGTTCGCATTCCAGCGAGGTCTCGAGATATTGTGACCGGGTTGTAGTTATGGCTTAAAAAAATTCAAATTCAAAATCATTTATTTGCTAAGGGTAAAACGGATTTGTATATTTTTATAAACGGTGACCTCTGACTGCCTAGTTGGTTTAGTGGTCGTAAGTGCGAAAGCTGAGCATGAAGTAGGTATTGGTTTCGATTCCTAGGTCGGGCAAAGTGGTTTTTGCATGGGGAATTTCTCAGTGGCAGCCACAGTAGTCTGGGTTTGTGGCAATAGGCTCACCCCTATTACATGTGCCTGAAACATAATTGGCTGCCTAATCCTTCGTGGATTAAATAAAAGGAACGAAGCCGAAAGGCACTTGTTCTCCCCGTCATTGTGATCATTTTTTATTCTGCACCATATCTGGGATCCTGGGAACCTTCTAGTTACGGAGATATTGAAGGTCAAACTTCCAACTTACAACGGTTCTTTTTTTTTTAATACTAAACTAGTATTAAAAGGTTTTTAAGGTTACTTTACTTTAATTAGCGCCAGGGTCCGTTTACTTTTCAAAGCATCATTCAGCACAGTATTTTTGAGTGCTTTACATTGAGTTTCACCGTAAAACGTGATTTTTCACACCAAAAAAAGAAATCGTTTCCCATTTGCGTAAGGTTACTTAGTTTGTTAAAGGTACCTACAGAATGCTTGGTTGACGGCTTCGGGAAGGGTCCGTGTATACCCTGTAGATGCGTGATTGTTCATATCATCATCATCATCATTTCAGCCGAAAGACGTCCACTGCTGGACATAGGCCTCCCCCAAGTGTCGCCACATTGACCAGTCCCGTGCGACTCGCATTCAACGGATTCCCGCAACCTTCACCAGGTCATCGGTCCACCTAGTGGGAAGTCTTAGAACGCAACGTCTTCCGGTTCGCGGTCGCCACTCCAGAATGTTTCGGCCCCATCAGCCATCCGTTGTTCATATACCTACTTACTTAACTATTTTAATCAAATGCAGCAGATTACCTACCTACTGAAACCAAGGGTGAGCATCACATCAACCTCGGACTTGTAATATCCATAGTGTGGTGCCTGCAGACTAACCAAGTTCTTATTCAACAGTTCTATCCCTCAGTAGATAGGTATCTATCCTAAAATATTGTGAGTAAAGGTAGGTATAAAGATATCGTTGGAAATATTTGTAATTAATTTACCTACATACTTAATTATTATTCTCGTTAGTCCTTCACCAAGCAGCTTTTGGCACATTCAGCGGAACAGTACAATGAGTGTCACTATGTATTCTTATCTTATTTTCAGGTTAAATAGATCGTTATATATTTGGAAAGTAACTTGGAATTTGTAAGTGACCTATTTTTATTTTCTTTTTCTTGGCCTGATTGTGTTTAGACTTAGTTTCACTTCGCAGCTAAGCGCGCGGATTTGCAAATACCGTAACCGCTCACATGCAAAAATTTTTGCAAGTTTTCAAAACATTTTCTGCCCGATCCGATAAAAACACCTGTAGCTCAAAAACTACAAGTCCTAGAGCAATTTCAAAAATACTGTTGTCAAGCTGATTAGATAAGGAATCTACTTATCTAGAAATCAAAATGAAATACTTTAATTATATACTCCAAGTCATAATGTATAGCAAAAAATAGTTACAAAAACTGATATTTCGCTAGAAATATCAGTTTTCTCTTAGTTTTTTATCCATTTTAACATTAAAGAAATAAACTAGACTATATTTCCTTTCCAACAAGACCACAATCTCATTTATAGCTCAATAGCATCATATCTAAATATACTTATGAAACTAGATACTCACTGTTTGTTTACATCTGGAAACTAATTTTTGCCAGCCGGTGTTGGATGAAAAAACACACAAACCCACATGTTTTTTGGTGTAGATAGTTGAACAATCTAATCACCTCACTAATTAAGCACTGTTTTTCCCATTTCACACACGTTTTAGTCACTAAATCACGTATTTCTTCACACAACACAATCACTATAGGTACATATAATAACTACTTTTTCACGGGCGAAATATTGCAACTTCGAGATTCCAAAACGAATTTACGTTGACAAAATAATGAAGCACGGTTCACAAGGATAATTTTGATATATAATAGTATCAGCTACCATTAAAAATACCAGAGTTATCACGACATTTGCTGCGCAGGTAAATTCGAGTGTTCACCGTCTGTCAAATGAAAGTTTTTTTATTTTTTCTGCAAGTTGTCTATGGAGTAGTGTTGCGATGTTTGATTTTATTATTGAGGAATTTAGTAACGAATTGAACACAGAGGTATAAGCTCTAGAGGAGACAGTTTTAGACGGTTTTTAATGCAGTTTTTTTTTAGGCGGGTGCGCGCCATACAAATGTACTACATAGCTATCAAGTGTAATGCAGCCATAACGCAAATGACCCAGATAGCTGCGGAGAGGATAAAGGAAATAAAGCTGCTATATTCTTGAATACCTGACCGAATATCCAATGACCCAGTCCAATACCCAACGAATAGGTAGGTAGATATTACTCTAAGTAATAATAGGTAATACTCTTAGACTCATTAGGTTATATTCAACAGATAAAGCACAATATCATAATTCATAATCATAAAGGAACAGTCTATAACATACATAAAAGATTTTTTGTTTTATTTTAAAAAATGTCTTAAAATGTAAAAACAAAAGATTTTATATAAACAAGTATTGGATTTTATCTAAACGTACCTAACTGGATAGACAAAGAATATAAGTAGAATTACTGTAAGTACCCAGATCTAAGGTACCTACTTAAAATTAAAATCACCAAGTTACGTATCGCGTTGAATTATCACTTATAGCTATGCTTATAGGTACCTACCTACAACATAACATTTTCAAAATATACAATGTCCTTACATTTTAGAGAACAAAAAATTCAAATAACATTCGATTTTTATATCGATCTAGAGTTATTGTCTAAACGGCACTATACACTGATGCGTATCGTTACAACATAATAATATAACCTAATTCACAGGTCATTCTAAGACCAAAATTGATTGAAAAATGTTGTCCTATAAAATCATGTCCTCGAGTTTACTAATAGGTAATGAGATTTATTGTTCAATTTATTTTTCTTCTTAACTTACCTACTAAATATCCTCTTTATTCTCAAGATCAGTGGATCGGGCCCACATGCCCGTTTTGGGAAGTATTCTAAGGCAGTTGATGCAGAGCTAGAGCTGCTGCAGTTGGGGAAGAAATAGGGGAATTTGGGGGGGGATAGGAAGGATAGCTGAGGGTAATCCAGAGTTGTTGGCCAGACCCCTGGGACGGAGTTGCACGAAAGCGCCGTTACCACAACGCGTGTGTGATGGAGGTGCGTGATTGTGCTTGTCAGTCGACGCCACGAGCTTCCCCGATATCAGCCGAACCCGCGCTCTGCACCCCATGTGCTTCGACGGACAGTAGAAGAACCGTCCCCCAACTTGTGAGTACGTGTAGCTGCGAAGCACGAGGATATATTTCCCCTTCTCCGTGGGTATGAACTGGATGTCTGTAACAGGGGTACATTTAGAGACTATTCTGAAAGACTTCGACTGTCTCAGAATTTATTTGCATTTTTTATTTGATCAGCCAGAGAGCAGTGGTGGCAGAGTACAGCAGTACTGCGGTAGCCAAGACGTAACGGCTCCGACTTTCGTGTCATGGGTTCGAACCCAGACAGGCGCGTTAACTCTGAGTAATTTGTTTTACCACCGCTCTTCTCATATGGTGAAAAAAAAAACATCCCGAAGAAATCGTTTTAGTGGACGCTCGGTTATACCTTCACTTTCCATTTAGAAAGTATTCTGTCGTCATCATCATCAGTCTACAGCAGCCCACTGCTGGACATAGGGCTCTTCAATTGCACGAACTCAATTCTCGGCAACTAACTCTCATCCAGCACGCGTAGTATGACCACCGTGGAAACGGGTTTAGTCGACGAAAGAATAGACAAAATGACAGATTTTAGAAAGAGCATGGCAAAGTTAAAACTAATGATATATATATAAGAAAATTAATGTTTCTATTCTTCAGTCGACAAAAGTCTACATGACGACACGTTTACTCTACTTTTGTCACTTGGGAAACATTTTCTTCTCAACAAAATATGTCAAGGTCTACATCACATCGGACCTAGACAAGACAGTATTTATACATTTTCATTGTGTTTTTTGACTTCCGTTTGACCTATATTGATTTTAAAAACATGTCTGGGTCCACTGGGTCCTACCGTCACCGTCTCCTCAGTTTTTGGCCGAAAGGAATGCTATACGAGCAACAGGTACCGTTGGTTACTGTGTACGCCAAAGATTTTATCAGACAATGCTTAATGCCCGTTTTCACCAACACTAAGTAACACGTAACTGATTGCTTTATTCCTGTTTTGCCAACACTAATCGACAACTATTTCAATTTAATGCCTAATGCCCGTTTTCACCAACACTATGAGACACCTAACTCAATTCCCAATTTCCCGTTTCAACCAACACCAAGTGTCACCCAACTGAATGACTAATTCCTGTTTTCACCAACACTAAGTGTCAACCAACTGAATGCCTAATGCCCGTTTTCACCAACGCTAAGTGTCACCTAACTGACTGCCTCATGCCCGTTTTCATCAACATTAAGTGTCACCTAAGTAAATGCCTACTGCCCATTTTCATCAACACTAAGTGTCACCTAACTGAATGCCTAAGCTCATTTTCACCAACACTAAGTGTCACCTAACTGAATGCCTAATGCCCGTTTTCACCAACACTAAGTGTCACCTAACTGAATGCCGAAAGTCCGTTTTCACCAAAACTAAGTGTGACGTAATTGAATGTCTAATGCCTGCTTTCACCAACACTAAGTGTCGCCTAACTGAATGCCTAAGCCCGTTTTCACCAACACTAAGTGTGACGTAATTGAATGCCTAATGCCTGTTTTCACCAACACTAAGTGTCGCCTAACTGAATGCCTAAGTTCGTTTTCACCAACACTAAGTGTGACCTAACTGAATGCCTAATGCTCGTTTTCACCAACACTAAGTGTCACCTAACTGACTGCCTAATGACCGTTTTCATCAACACTAAGTGTCACCTAACTGAATGCCTAAGTCCGTTTTCACCAACACTAAGTGTGACGTAATTGAATGCCTAATGCCTGTTTTCACCAACACTAAGTGTGACCTAACTGAATGCCAAATACCCGTTTTCACCAACATTAAGTGTCACCTAAGTGAATGCCAAATGCCCGTTTCCACCAACACTAAGTGTCGCCTAACTGAATGCCTAAGCCCGTTTTCACCAACACTAACTGTCACCTAACTCAATGCCTAATGCCCGTTTTCACCAACACGAAGTGTCACCTAACTGAATGCCGAAGCCAGAAGTTTTTTACTTCTAGCTTGTCAAAATTGTGAACATTGTAAGGCCATTCTTAGATGCTTCGATTTGTACTTCTACTTTGTGCCTATAGTGTCCTATCATACATAGGAATTAACACTGCAACAGGAAAATACTGTTAAAACAATTTTCTTATTTAAAGAAGAAACATCGAGTTTTTCCATAGGAAACAGCCAACTCGAACCATGCACCTATAATTTGACATTCCACGCTCATAAGAGAACTTGTCCACTATTCATCACCACTCATTTGCAGTACTCACCTCAGTCTACAACTTCTGCTAATCTCTAAAACGGCTGTTCATTGTCCTTCTGTAAGTACTATAGATTTATGACAGTTCTTTGTTGTACCTCCTTTGGTGTTGGGGTGCTGTCTCAGTATTAATTTAATAACTCATCATACACATTTTAAGATGTGAGAATCAAACTCAACCATGATGACGGTAACAGCCTGCAATCAGTAAAATGATGAATGAATGTAATAAATAATATATGTTGGTCCAAATTTCACACTTCACTAAAAACAATAAAATGAAGGCAACAGAAAAACAAAGGTAATGGCAAGCGTTTATTAAAATCACAGAACAAAAAATATAACACAACTAATTCAGATGAACAGAAGACCTCAAATCACAATATTGAATAGTTTTTACTTTACCTCTAAAAATAACAACAGTACCTACCTACATTCTTTTTTTAATGGACAGTGATAGTGGTAAAAAAAACGCCAGACATCTCAACTCAAAATGTTTTTTATTTAATATAAACACAATTTTCATAAAAATGTTATCAGTGTATTACCTTAACCCAACGGGAACTCACATTCGTCACACATTCATGTGACTCAAGCCATAATTTTACAGCATCTGCCAACTCATCATCTCACACCACTAATATTACTACTATTACTGAACCCTAGTGGATCATATTTTTTTAATTTGGTGAGATTATTTCTGCACAGAAAAACCTCAATGACAGTCATCCGGAAGATGTGTGATTTAAAACACAAATTCGATGTGTACTCGTTGTCATAGACACCGTGGCAAGCGTTACTGAAGAGGTTCGGACATTTAAGAGATAATTTCAGCATGCTCGGTCTACATTGGGGACGCACGGTGTGAGACTGTGAATCAGTCTCACATTAACCTATTAGGTATAACAGGTTAACGTTTTAGAAAACAGGTATAGTTTTAAGCTATGACGACCAATCTACGGTCTGGAGAGCGAAGATAGTTCTGAAGGGTTCTTCCAGCTCTCTCAAGGCGCTTCAAGAACTGATTTCGCTGCTGGCCAACTATCTCAGGGTACAAAGTTCTGGAGATAACCTGCAAAACAAGACGCGTTGGTACCATATTTTTTAACTAACATAATTCACGCATTAGATACTTACGTAGGCTGTAATTACCTTTTAATTTGATATATTTCATTGATAAGTTTGTTAGGATAACCTTTAAAAACTTTTGTCTCTTATTAGCAGTGAAGTTTTGCTATTATAAGAAGCGTAGTGTTTTTTTCCACAGTTTACACACTACGATTATAATTTACAAGTTTCTCAAACTATAGAGAGTTTCCCCTCAGCAAGTCTATTTTATTTTTCAATCACACAAACAGTTTGTTTACGTTTCAAAAGCCAAATTGACATGAACATGATTGTCAACTAGAAACAGACGGGTTGCTAGATCGTTTTTAATTTTCCTCATATTTTTTGCCCCCCTTCAAATGAAAAGCTATCCCTTTTTCATACACGAAAATCTATTTTTCAAACAGACATAAAATACACAAATAACACAAGTTACTAATGGCTTTAGAAAAATACTCAATAGGTTTGAAGTAATTGGCGGAAAATTAATTGATAATTAGTTCATTTGCAGCGTTTTTTATCTCGTTTTGGGGAATTTCTCCAAGGATTTTAGATTCTCAAAATTTCCCTAATTAGATTTTTTTTCCCACAAAAAAAGCTGAAAGATCTTAACTACCAACACTGAACAGCACAAAAATGACGTTTTCTAACTCTAAGATAGGATGCGTTCACAAAAATCAAATGAAGGCCTGTAGGGTGCGTTCCGAATACTAAAATCTTTTGTACTCTATAAAGGCTGCTTTTAAATACCAGGGCAACACTGTGCAGCATTGCGGCATGCCACTAAGCCACATGCTACAATAATTTAAAATGCTGCACATTGTGGCAGGAATCGTGCGGCAGGGCAACACCTTGCGTCATGTGGCAGACTGTCGCAGCCAATCACAGCTTCTATCCAAACACAATGGATTCCATGCTACATTTTTGGGGCGTCATACAGTTTATTGGTTATGTTTTACGATACTTTGAAAATTATCTAGGCACGATGTTGTCTCGGTGTAAAATAGGTTGCCGCATACCGCAATTGCCGCATGTGTTGGTTATTTGTAGCAAACAACAAGATGATGCAAGCCACAATATGTAGCATGCTGCAATGCCGCACAGTGTTGCCCCGGTGTAAAGCAGCCATAATAGGTTATATTTCTAAGAACCAGAAGTGAAAAACAAATAAAAAAAAAACAATCTTTAATAACCTAAAACTAATTTATTTACAAATGAACAATAATTTAATAAATCATCAGAATTCAAGAATTACAAGAAAACAGCCGTTAATATTCAAAAATAATAACCACGATAGAACACAAATGTAGACACAAAATAATCACAAAATAATAAACCACTGAAGTAAAACTATGGAACGAACTTACTGTAAAGTAGCGTAGGTACCACCTTACCGGTCGACGACTCAGCAACAAATGTCCTGCGCTCTGTCGAGCGCCCGTTTTTCTATGGATCGGTGGAGGGTCTACGAGTAGGTACTACCAACAATAAGTTTGCTTATAATATTATTTTATTTTACTTGCCTAGTATTTTACGTGCCTTGTTTTTCTATTCATCATCATCATCAGCCTATTAATGTTCCCACTACTGGGACACAGGCCTTTACTCTATGAGAGGGTTTTTCTAATAACACGCTTTTATTACTTTCACCTGCAATTATGTAGAAAAATCTGACCAACTTCCCGTTTTTATGTATGAAAAAAAAGCGGAATTGAGCTGTATTTTTTTTATACTTAGGCATCATTCATATAAGGTGTATTAACCAGTAGGTAATTGGTTTGTGGAGGCGAGATAGGCAGTTGCTTTAGTAAAATACTGGTACTTTGCTGCTCCCGGTTAGACTGGCTAGCGACATCAATAATGTTGATAAAAGGCATGATGACGTCAGTAAGTCGTTTCTGATCAAAGAAATTAATTATTTCTAATGATCAGAAATAACAGTAAAACATTTTAGCCTTTGATATTTTTATTCATTTATTTCATTTCGACGCACGGACCACGTTAGTAGGTGGTAGGTAGTGTAGCATTGCGCTACCTAAGACCTCTTTTCTTTAAAAAATATCAATTAAACCTTGTTTAATTTTTCTTTTTCTGTTTGGCGTTGTTATTTTTCGAAATTAGATTTGAACTGAAAATTTTTCTGACATCCTTGACGATTTTAATGGATTCGGTTGAGAGGTATCGAATGGAAAAGATATTGTGGTTTTTATCTTAAAATTACTGGATATAATATAGTTTGGGTGTTCGTAATTCTGTTTTTATGATATATTAAATATCGATTTCTACAAATAAAATGATCCCGATGGCGGTTATGAAGATTCTTTTCAACCGACTTCCAAAAAGAGGAGGTTCTCAATTCGATTGTATTTTTTTTTTTATTTTTTTTTTATTTTGTGTTTGTTACCTCAGAACTTTCGACTGGGTGAACCGATTTTGATGATTCTTTTTTTATTTGAAAGCTGGTGCGTCCCGTGTGGTTCCCATTTTAATTTTGTGAACATCTGATGCTGATCTTCGGAGATATACAATGGAACTCTTCAAAAATAGACGGCAAATCTGCCGTGATTGCTGAAATCACTTGGATGTTTATTGTTTATACTACATCATGACATAACATCACGCCTGTATGCTCTGAAGTTGTACACAGATGTGTACAATACACCCAGATTTCGACAGTTAGGTATGTACCGTTAGTTAGCGCGTTCGTGTTCCGCGCGCGCCTCAAAGCATTGTCAGCAAAAGAGACTGTTCTAAAGAAATACTGCGGCCCTGGAACGCAAAGGGCTAAGAAGGAACATGGATGGGTTTTAGTCAGTAAAATTCTGACACTACCTTCCGCTCCGCCCAGAGCGGGAGGGGGTAATTTGATGATTTCTCATTCGAATAAAAAGGTATGTGAAGTTCCATAACTTCCATATATTGGGGATACGCCTATTACCATGACATGTGTTGTTAACAATTTGACAATAAATTCATGGCAAATATTTGTTTGGGGACAACTAAAAATGGAAAAATAAAAAACTTTTTAACAAAAAATAAAACAGACTTCAAAAAACACAAAAAAGTGAAAAATAACTTTAGCTTCAGAAGACGGTGACAAAAAAAGTAAATCAATCAAACTAAGGTCACCGACTTCTGATGCTTAAGTTATTTTTCACTTTTTTGTGTTTTTTGAAGTCGGTTTTATATTTTTTTTCATTTTTCATCGTATTCAAGATTTTAATTTGGTGCGATCAACCCAACATAGAGGGCGTTTAGCCCTCTGAGTATATAGGTACTGGATTCGGAGGCAATACATGTTACCTACAACCAGGGTTTCTGGATCCGCAACCACTTGCCTGTCTATACACGATTGTTTTGGTTCACTGATGTAATCTGGACACAGTGATTGGTGCTGGTTCTGGAGATCATATTATCTAATCGTCAACAACGAGGTTTGCTGCATATTTTATCTTGTTCTAATCATCCAATTATAGATTCATGAAGTGCTTAACATACAGAGACTTTCCGAAGTTCTACATCTCTACAAGGCTTTGTGTTACTAAAAGACTCTAATTACATCGCTAAGGTTTTTATTTCCACGACGTGTTCTAATTAATCAAAATTCTTTATATTGTGTAAATTATCAATTAGGTAGTGTTATGTTTATAAAAAATTGTGTACAAAATTAAGAATTAAGGAATCGATTACCGCAGCATACTGCGCATATTATTCAAAATATGTATTTTTTTCTTTTTCTTGTCTGAAGCTTCAGCCAAGAGACATTTAAAAAAAAAAAAAAAGAAACCTCTCAACAGATTCTTTTCTGAATTTGTATCGTGATCTTTATTATATTATTAGTTAAAAATCAGATACTTAATTCTATTGTTACTTTCTCTTGTTATTTTTTAAAAAATAGTTTAATTAGATATATAGTATTTTTTTCTCCTTTAATTTTAATTCCAATAAATTTTATATTCGTGTGATTCCAGCATTTTTAATTTTATAATCCTACAGTAGGTGGTAGGTAGGTAAAAAATCAAGGAGGTAGTACTTAGGTAGAAAAAATGCATTGAAACGTCTAAACAGGGTGTTAAAGTAGTCGCGTGCCATAGCTTAGGGGTGAGTGTAGGAATATTGGTAATAGAGCAAGTATTTGTAATATTCATTTGGTAATTTATTTTAAAGGTAAACGTCACAAGGCAATTGCTTCGAGAATGTGTCAGATACCAAAAGAAATAAAAACATAACCTTGTTGAGGGGTGTAGGGAGTGGAAGTCTGATGTACTTGTTTAATTTAGTTGTTTAATGTGGCAGTCTGACTGTTATATTAAAAACTCCTGAACATTAAACATATTAATTACAGGCCGCTTAAATAACTATGTTTAGGTGGATGGTTATGATTGTTATCACACCTCACGATCGTATTTTGGAAGGTGAAGGCAAAGGCAGTACAGCCAGGTTTCCAGCACCACCACCGAGTTTTACCATCATTACTTGACCGTTGTCTATACAATTGATAACCACCAATAGCATCCTTGGAGCTCCTCGGGACGAAGTTACGAATACTGGCACTGAAATTAATAAGGTGAGCTTAACACAAAACATTAGATAAGTGTAGATTTAGGCATATTACGTTTTGGGTTACAATAAAACTGTAGATAAAAACGATTTAGGTATGTCTAATAAATGAAACTTTTCTCAAAACACAGGTTTGTTTGATTCATATACTACAACTAGTGTGCCTCAAGATACGTACCAACTATCTACGTAGCTATTACGACTAACATAATATAGGAAATGGGTGTGAAGAAAAACTGCAGCGGTTTGAGTAGTTAGGGATATCTAAATAAAGATGAAAATATACCTATAAAAAGAGATTTAGCGTTTATTCATTTTACTTATGTGATTTGATCTATATTTTTATTCAAATAAATATGTTTATGAATAATAATTAATACTTGTTTAGAAACACAATACACATTATAAGCAACGTTTCATGAACTACAAATAATAATAATAAAAATAATGTCTTAAAATATTTTATGTGCTTTTTATCGTTTAATTGTAAGGTCTACTTGCACTGTAAATCCAAAATGCGATCAACGCTAAATATATTTAAAAACATAATTCTGTCTCTGATTTATCTTCTACGATTGACAGAAGCAGAAAGATTATTGACAGTGCTATATTTTTTAAGTGATTTGTCGTACAAGCCGGCCTTGGAATAATTGTACCTATACTTAGTATAGTATTTTCTCAAATTTACATATCAAGCGTTGACTAAGGAGACACAATTAACTATAGATGAATTGCACTACCTTCTAATAAATTTAAAAATAATTATTCTATCAATCAGCTCTGCACGAGTGCAACTAAGGCGGATGGTTATGATGGTTATTGCAGCGAACAATGGCATCGCCCACGGTGAACACGACTGCGGTACATCCTCGTTGCACATTCCGGCACCACCAACGAGATTTCCCATAAAACGTCCGTTGCTTGTAAAATCTATAACCGCCAATTGTGAGGATCGTAGCTCCTCTAGAGCCTTTTGTGAATACTGGCTGCGCCACACCTGTAAATAAAAAACCGGCCAAGTGCGAGTCGGACTCGCACACGAAGGGTTCCGTACCATTGCCTATATTTAGTATTTGTTGTTATAGCGGCCACAGAAATACATCATCTGTGAAAATTTCAACTGTCTAGCTGTCACGGTTCATGAGATACAGCCTGGTGACAGACAGACGGACAGACGGACAGACAGACGGACAGACAGCGAAGTCTTAGTAATAGGGTTCCGTTTTTACCCTTTGGGTACGGAACCCTAAAAAAAGTAGTGCACGGATTTATTAAACAATAACAAACAGAAGTTTTTAAAAGGTGTTTTAATTTAAAAATCGAAATATGTTAGTGCTCATTTCTGGACACGCGGCGCGTCTGGCGGCGCGTTGAGCGGCGCGTCATGCGGTGCGTCGGGCGGCGAGAGGCGGCGTGTGCAGCGGCGGTGTCATCTGTCATAATTATGTTTGTATTTGCGCGCGCACTGCCGCGTTGACTGCGGCGGTGCACGCGGCGGGCAACGCTGCATTTCAGCAAACGCGCGTAAAATCGCTTCTCTGTGAACGCTCTCATACATTGCCATATGTTTGAAATTTAAGCGGGCCGCACCGCAAATGAAAATCCGCGCTTCGTAAATGAGCCCTTAGAGTCATCCTGGTCTCCAGAGCAGTACTCGACCCTTTTTTCTTTAAGTCGCTAACTCACCGCGGCGCATTTATGCTGCGTTGATTAATTTGTTTGACAACATAGCAGTCTACGTTTCCACTGCAGTACACACTACACACCCATAAAATATTGTAACGGTAGATGTAGAAGAAAACTGTTACGTAAACAGTTAGAATAATGTCTGCTACTTGTAAGATACCCTAAAATCTAGTCATAAGGTTTTCTATGAAAGCGTACCTACCCAGGGCAGGCAGTCTCGACATAGATAGCGACAAATTCGCTAACTTTTGATTGCTAATTACTAACGAATAAATTCGATTACAATAATGATGCTTGCCAGTAACGCAGGTCCTTACATCCATGATGCGATTTTCACAAGCATCATTATTGCAACCGATTTTATTCGTTAGTAATCAGCGATTGAAAGTTAGCGATTTTGTCGTTATCTCTGTCGAGACTGCCGGCCCAGGACAGTTTATCACGCTGTAATCTCGCTAAACGAAAGATTCATTTGAAACGAAAAGTGTTATTCTTTTTAGTTTGTTCGGATACTTGTAGCTAATAATGCTGTACTTACTCCGCGTCTGTGGAGGGGTACCGATTTGCAAACCAAAGCTAGGTTTTCGGTAGCTAACGCAATCCAATATTTTTTCCGATACTAATAGAATGTCACTTTATCTAAGCTTATCAGAAAAAAAAATAAAAAAATCTTAATTTACAAGTCCAAGGCCCACTTGCTACACAAAAGATTTAATACGTTTTGCGCCTTCCTTCAAATCTTTCTCAGTTACAAAAATGTTTTTGAATTGTTAAATTACTAAACGCGCAAGCGGGCCTAAGAATCAAACCAGTACTGAAATATCCCGTCTCGTTGTAGTACCAGAAAAAGAAAACCCTGTTTTTTTAATTTACCAATAATTTAATCTTCTAATAATATTTTTCTAGCAAGATAACCTTTTTTCAACAAGAACTTTAGTGCAAAAATAATTAAGGGGTATTTATCACAAAAATGTCAAATAAGGAACAGTAAACTTATTAAAATAATTTAATTATAATCATGGTGCCATTACTTTTTTAAACTAAAATACCACAAATACAGTGCGGAAGCGATACCACGTGTAGAGTACATAATTCTGAGCCGCCCCACATAGAAATTTTCATCGATTATTAAAAAAAAACAGCTGTTTCCTGCAAAATTCCAATACGTACCTTCACGGTCAAAATGTATGGAACCGCTGATTTGTTTTTAACAACCCAATACGTGTTAACCGTTGTCGTGTCGGTGTCCATCACCACCGTGTAATTATGATATTTGAAAAGTGTCACAATTAAAAATTATGTTTAGTGTGCCATTAGCAAGCCATTGATAAAAGGATAAATTGTAAAGAAAGTAAATTGAGCCCAAACCGATTTTACAACGATAAGGTAGTATGAGTACTTCCTTATGTAACCTACATTCATACAGTTTTATAATTAACAACTGTTCCACACGGTTGTTTAGGTGTATGGTTATGGTCCTCATTTATCTTTAGAATGACGTCCTGATATGTATGTATGTTCGCTCTGCAACCCTTACGGTGATGAGTAGAACAGTACCATCGGCATCTGTCACCGTTCTTTAGTTGCAGACAGTAGTTATAGCCACCACGGCATATCATCCTTGTTCCTCTATTCGATGTAGTGTACTCGAAACCTGAAAAGTAAACTCGTTTAAAAACTTTCGTTTACCAATGACTGGGAAAGGAGAAATAGAAAAAAAATACGTTTAGTAAAAGTAATTTATGTAAAAGAAAAATGTTTAAAACAATGTAACGTTGTAGAAACTCAGAATAGTTTCTACCGTTACTTTGTAAACATAACCTATTCAACACTTTAATTAAGTTAAATGTCAAAACAAACGCCACAGAGTATACATACTCATTGGGCCGTTCAGTTACTAAACGACTAAAATTAGCTGTTTTTACCAGTGCTGTGCGCGCGTTACGTGTATCTGATCGAATGAGTGAAGACTTGTCTATGCGTAAACACGCCAGTATAAATGTCACGGACTCGCGGTGACGAGCCTTTTTTGGAAATATTCTGCTCCCAGTGACTAGACGCGTTTTATCATCGGATATTAAATTTCTAGAAGTATTCGTGATCTAGAATATTCGGGCTTAAAGCAGGCAGCTTTAATTTTTGTTAGTAACCTAACTCTTTTCGTTTTGTGTCTACGTAAACCCCATACTGGGTAAGTGTTGAACAGCAATTCACGTTCTCATATTTTGTGTATCACTAGCTACGTGGTCTCAACATGTGAGCCACTTTCTATCACCGTTTTTGCTATGCACATTCAAATGCTTAATATGTATATGCATAATCTTGTAGCCTTCAGCCGAGTGTGTTTGACATTTTTCATGACACTCATAATGTGCAAATCATGTCGTGCTTACCACCACCATCATGTAAACTCCGTACTGATTGTGACTACCACACATCACCTTCATTGGCGCACGGGTATTTCTCGCTTTGCTTTTGCCTTGGTGTCACAATCAGCGGGGATGACTGCTAGCCATTCCGTGACACGCTGGACGTTATTTTCCAGGGTTCCAGATTACGGCTGGCGTTCAAGATTACGGCTGACGTTCAAGATTCCGGCTGACAGTCAGGATTTCGGCTGACAACCGTTTTACCGGCATCCAATTTGCCGCGGGCTCCGCAGCGGGTACCCTTTACCTGCGTGGCCGCGTCGAAATTCTACGGGTCGGCGCGATCATCTGCCGTCCGTCACCCTACCTGGCGTCTGCAGCGTGGCACACCGCTACGGTCATCGTCACGCCGGGCTGAGCCAGGAGAGTACCGTGCAAACCCCCCGGGCGGGCTTGGAAAACTTGTGACCATAAACCTACCCACACCCGTTTAGTTTATTAATATATTTTTATGTTGACCTGGGTCCGTGGTTTTCTTTTATTTACCCCCACGGACACCCTTTCCGTCACAACAATTTATTAATTCTAGTCAAAGTCAAAAATATAACATTACGTTGTTAATACCTAGACTACTCGTAATCTAAATTAGTTTTTTCTACATTGTACAACCAAAATTAGAGCCAGTTCCTGGCAGAATTAAAGAACTGCACAAGGACTCTCATTAGCAATTAATGGTTATGCTTTTTATTGATGCTTATAATTTCATCACCCACTGTATGAATCACCGCCCTGCACTCTTTATTGTGATGTGAGGAGCAATGCCAACGAGTCTTGCATCCTTGGTCGCGATGGCGGGAGAATCGGTACCCAGCGAGTATTATCATGCGGTTCCCTCTTTGAGATACTGCGAAAACAGCTCCTGTAGGAATATATATAAACATAAAAATTATAATTTGAAGAGGAAGGTGAAGGATACATTTAATTAATAACAACAAAATGCTTTGGTTATCTATCTTATTTATTGTAATTAAAAAAGTATACAATCGTGAAGTTTTTGTTAAAAATATATCTTTATTAAAAAACAACATTAACCCATCACCAGTACTAAGGCTCTCGATTTTAGCATTCTTTAAAAATCCAAATGTCTAGTGTAATAAAACAACTGTAGCTCCAATCAACTCTTGAGTATATTCAATTCAAGTATTTCAGTCCACATAGGCCTGGATGGGCACTTCTACATTATTTCACGTTTTATACAAAATGCAATAATTACAACACTTATCAGTTATCAGACACAGATTCGACTATTAGTCTTAACACCACAATTTCTCCCAATGAACAGCGCTCTCTCGGCCGAGTGTCATGTTTTATAAACTACCCCTTCCCGCTACAACATTGACGGTTAGGCAGTGTTGTCATTTCTCAAATATAAAACGAATTATTAAAATCTTTAAAACCCTACATATTATTAGTTTAAATAGATCACAGCAGATTCTTATTATTTAATACATATTTGAAAATCATGACATTCGGCCATCCGACACTGTGTGGCCTCCTGGCACACACAACAATCATAGAAATAAAATCATGACATTCTTAAGCGTTAAAAATAAAGAGAGAAATACAAAAAAAAAAAAAAAACATTTCTATACATTACAAATAGGTATATATACATTTTTAAAACTGACAACATATTTAACTAGAGCTTCTGACCCTGTACATTTAAAGAAAATGTTTTCCAATAAAATAGACAGTAAGAGGAAATATTTTAAGTTAGCTTTACTCAGTTACTTTTGCCAGCATTCTCAAAGCTACTGGACATCGGAGCTATGCAGTTCCAAAATGTATCCATGGTCGGATTTAATCAGCTGCAACTTCAGTGATCTTGTATGGACCCGAAAACTTCGACAGAGGCTTTGTACTTTTCTTATCATATCAAAATTGAGTTTTTCGACGTAAGGCAACTCTAAATTAGTACATAGACTTATCGGCGCTAAGCTTATTGGACAAAATCTCGTGTAATTTATATCGTGTATTTATTTATCCCAAACATAGCCTCTGCCGCAGTTTTCTGTGTTGAGGCATTAACAGGACTTCTATATAAAGAACGAACTCTGTTTTAAGCTTTCACGGTTTTAAAATAAACTAGGGAGCTCAAAACAATGAACAATCACGGAAGATATCCCGTAAGTGACAATATAAGTACAATATAAAGAACGAACTCTTTTAATGTGTGGACTAATTTATAATTTAAAATACCAAAGAACTATAAAGAGTTTGAAGTTAACGATTTAATTCTACTAATGAATTTATAAATAATGTTAATAATTAATATATTCTAAAATCTAAATTATGGTAACAATATTGAACATTTTGTTAAAATAATGAATGATAAAAATTAACGTATAAAGACAAATATTAAAGAATTGTATTGTTTGACTATGTATTACGCTCAACTTATTTTGAGACTAATATGTACCAATAATTATTTTACTTTACTAATTATTTTATATTAATTATTATTAATAATTATTTTACTGTAAACTTAATAAGTACATGTTAAATTTCACATAGAAACGCATTATACAATAATGTAAAATTATTTTTGCATGCCCTAAAAAGGCAAAATATGGTTTATGCATAAACCACCAACTTTAACATCTGGTAACACCTGTATTTTAAGCAAATAAATAATTTTTATTCTTAACATTACAAATAAATGATTATGATTACAAACAGTGTTGTTAATGCCCTATTGTATGTTTCCCAGACACTTGTTTCAGTAGCCTTGATATAGGTTAGATGATCATGAATTTTAAGATGGTTTGGTTAAATCTCTCTGCCTGACCATTAACTCTGATACAAGCTACTGCGTTTAAAATATGTTCTAATACAATGTGTATTACAAAAGGTTTTTAAAGTCTTTCAACGTAAAGCTTGTGTCACGGTCAGACTCAATCTTAGTTGGAACACCGATGACCGAAGTCATAAACTATTTTCTCAAAGACCTTAACCGTGGTTTTGAGTCATATGTTCACGTAATTTATTATTAAACTGCGGTTGAGGTCTCTGAGATGCAAGAAAGTTAAGTAGATCTTCGGGTACCGAACTATTCCGAGTCCGCGGCCTATTCCTAATCGAACAGTCAGTCAGCCAGCCAACAGCTACCGGTAATTTAACATCTATTTAATAATCCTAATTAATTTATCATAAAATATCCACGAATACTTTCATCACCAGGTAAAGTACGATGTAACATCCCTTCCAACGGACGTCCGTAACTTTCTTCACTAAGGAAAGCCTTTTCACTCGAACTATGTAGATATCAATGGGCTTTTCTGCCTGAGCCTTCATTTTCATGGACTTACGCCGGCGCCTCAGAGGTGTACCAGACGGGGTACCAAGCTCAACATCAGACGACATCGCCACAGCTCACTGAAACATTGTACATCATTTGAGAAGTAATCCGTTCACACTCGCATAAAAACGATGTCATGTGAATGATCGATCACAATAAGCTTAATTATCATTAATTTTAATTAATTTAATTCTCTATGACAGAAATATCCATATTTTGGGTAATAGGCATAAAAACATTATTATAAATCAAAGACATATACACAATACTATTTTCCAAATCAAGTAAAATAAGACGCTGGTCTTGGTCAAACAAACAAATAAGAAATTGAACTAAAATATCAATATAAATTCATTAATCAATCAATAAGTGAGCAATCCAACAATGTGAAACATAAAAATGTCATTTGTTTGCTAGCATTTCCAGGCTGTTGCAACAACATTTACTTGCCCAGAGGGGATTCCAAAAATGTTGTATAATTTAAACTTCATGTACAATAGTGGTACTGGTAATGGTGGTTTTATAATTTTGTAGTGCATGCTATAATTTCACTTTAGTGATTTAAAGTGAATAAGAAGACTTATGAAATATGTAGTAGTACATAGGCGGACTTAATGCCACAAGGCATTCTCTACCAGTCAACCTTTGGGTTAAATAAGAAAACATAGTGATAGGGTACAAAATAATGTTTAAAAAAAACTAACTTTTTGGTAACGAGAATATTAATACTTAGGTATATTGATACTAATACACATATACAGATAAAATTAACTAATATATATATTCTATCAAATACCAAAAATTAGAAAGAAAATAACGAGAAAACTAATAATAATTATTATGACTAGACTTCGAATTGAGTACGAACTTTTCTTTAGAACGTGAATTTGCGTTGCTTTTTGCTTTTATCCGTCAATGTCATTAATTGTCAGGCGTCAGTCTATACCAAGATTATTAAAGAGATGTAAGAGAATAAACTTAAAAACTACTGAATTTTTTTCTTTCATCAAAGGATAGCTTCATTACCAGCGAGCAACATAAGCTATATTTTATCCCCGTACTCGAAACTGTGACGTCCGCTAGTACTTCTACATAAAAGTACAGCTTAGCAGTCAAGTTCCTCAACAATAATACTACGCCTATTGATTTCTGAAATGTGTACAATATTCATCGACATAATCTGTCTCTTCTTTATTTAATTAAAAATCATTCGAATTCAATATAATTACTACGCTTCATCTAAACGTTGTAAGAGTCATTAACCAATAAGCAAATACAGTTAGCTCAAATCCGACGAATGTATGCAGCTCACCCAATAATCCAGTGAGAAAATATATAGTGTAGTATAGTGATAGGGAATAACCAACTACTACAATAACCAGTTTTAATTCATTGCTCACCATTATTAATTAATTTTAAGTTGTAAAAGTGTTTGTAAAAACCTACTTGCAAAATAAACATCATTTATCAATTATCAATTATCAATTATCATTTATCAATTATCATTTATCATTTATCAATTATCATTTACAAAAATCCAGCGGACTCACTAAATCGCATAACATAGGCCCTGTGAACACATTTAGTTCACTGGGTTAACATCTGTCTGACGACCGATTCACTGTGATAAATCAGTAGGACACGACTACCTAAAATCAAGTGAACTAACCGAGTCACCTATGAACACACTTAGTTCACATTATCATTATCATCATTATCATCATGGATCCGACGACCGATTCACTGTGATAAATCAACAGGACACACCTGCATAAAATCAAGTGAACTAACCAAGTCGCCTGTGAACATACTTAGTTCACATTATCATTATAATCATCATCATCATGGATCCGACGACAGATTCACTGTGATAAATCAGTAGGTCATACCTACCTAAAATCAAGTGAACTAACCAAGTCGCCTAACATGGATCCGACGACCGATTCACTGTGATAAATCAACAGGACACACCTGCATAAAATCAAGTGAACTAACCAAGTCGCCTGTGAACACACTTAGTTCACATTATCATTATAATCATCATAATCATGGATCCGACGACAGATTCACTGTGATAAATCAGTAGGTCATACCTACCTAAAATCAAGTGAACTAACCAAGTCGCCTAACATGGATCCGGCGACCGATTCACTGTGATAAATCAACAGGACACACCTGCATAAAATCAAGTGAACTAACCAAGTCGCTTGTGAACACACTTAGTTCACATTATCATTATGGCCAGAATAATAAGTTATTGACATTTACCTCTGGATGCTTGTAAATAATCATAAATAAAGCATGTTTGTTACATTGGCACTACCAATGTTGCTCATTTAAATGCCGGTGCAGAGGCCTATGACAGCATAGCCATGTAAATAATAGCAAAAACAATGTAGCATTGTCTAATAAACATTGTGGGTAATCATTCTCATAAATGCCTCATGGTCAATTCTTCAAAACACTTCAAAACGTGAAAGTTTTTATGTATTTTTCCTTTTTATCCAGCAAATATTAAAAGTTTAACGACTATCCCTATCTCTACCTACATGGCATACTATATGTACACACACCTACATGGTTTACTAACAACACTCACACATGGTTCTTTAGAATGGATGTTAACATGTAAAATCAACCCATCTTCATTGCTGCATTGTTAAACTCATATAATAATATATGCCATAATTATTTTAATGTTATCTATAAACTAACCAACCAACAGCGATACATAAAAATATTTTACGAAATATGCTTGTGACAGTTATTATGGCCAATTATAGGTTTCCCTGTGTAACTGGGATATATATATAATACATGCGAACGGACTAATGCCAGATATTTCCAAAAAATAAAAATACAATACAAAAATACGATACAAAATAATTTTTAAGTTATTTTTAGAATTGGATTACGATTTTGAAAAATTTTAAACAAAAAACGGTTGAATAAAAAAAAGAAGAAGAAGATTGGTTGCTTCTCATTTATCTCCATTTATAGTGTTCACTATTCGTTTTTTTTTTTTTTTTAAATGTCGGTTTATTAGAGTTAAATAAATCAACTTCAGAGAATTCCGAGTATTAAATTCAAGCAATGCGAGTCAGAACACAGTTCTTAATAATTATGTATACTTTCTGCATAGTTGAATCACGTGAGCTTTTTAGCGGGGTAGAAATCTTTCTCTATTTCATGATATAACAATAATCTCCATGGTGTAAAACACTGTGCATACGTGAAAGTTTATTTGTTAAATTTCCACCCTCTTTTTTTTTTACCGAAATTTAACAGAAAGTATACATCTTACTATGGTAAAGAAAAGGAAACAAATTACTTACTATTTCGCTGAGAGATGGCTCGTGGTTCTTGTCACTTCTGAACTGTAATAAAACAACTGTAGCTCCAATCAACTCTTGAGTATATTCAATTCAAGTATTTCAGTCCACATAGGCCTGGATGGGCACTTCTACATTATTTCACGTTTTATACAAAATGCAATAATTACAACACTTATCAGTTATCAGACACAGATTCGACTATTAGTCTTAACACCACAATTTCTCCCAATGAACAGCGCTCTCTCGGCCGAGTGTCATGTTTTATAAACTACCCCTTCCCGCTACAACATTGACGGTTAGGCAGTGTTGTCATTTCTCAAATATAAAACGAATTATTAAAATCTTTAAAACCCTACATATTATTAGTTTAAATAGATCACAGCAGATTCTTATTATTTAATACATATTTGAAAATCATGACACTAGAAGATGGTCGGTAGTCATTAAATTCGAACGACGCGTGACTTAAAAAAAAAAAACTTGTTTTATTTTAACGCGTTTTATCACTTATATTCCGTCTTCTGGTAAAAATCCAGGTATTTCTTAAACTAACTTAAAAAAATGTTGATGCTGACAAAGTCAGTGGTTATGCTCATTAATAATCTTAACAATCTCATCACCCACAGTGAAGAGCGCAGCTCTGCAAGTGCGGTGCTTGTTGCAGTGCCACCTAGTCTTAGCTCCAGTACTGCGGTGCCGGATGAACGTGTACCCCGCTACTATGATCATACGGCCCCCTTTTCTGGATCGAGTGAATACAACATCTGTAGAAAGAAAGTAGATTTTGTATCGTACGAGTCGTGTACCCAATAGGATTTCCATGTAAACTGTCATCGTCTATCTATTTAATCCGCTTCCTATACATTTGAAAAAAAAAACTGCTTACTTAACTTACTGCTCATCTTCCCTAAAAGTTGTGCAAAACATTATTTTTGATACCCAGTGGATTAGTTTGTGCGGTGTCTAATATGTATTTTTAATTACAATTGTGTTAAGGGATGTTCTACACGGTAGTGGTGTAAGCAAAAAAAAAACAATTACGTTTATTACGAGTTTATTTTCTGCATAAAATATACACGTTAATAAAAAAAAACTAATTTCCAGTGACACATTTGCGAAGTCAGTATTGGTGTTCAACTAGGTAACTAGACCGTCTCATTATGTGTATTATCAATTCTGACTAATTGATCATTGATGGTGAATATCTTGGCTCAACAACCTTTCTTTTAGTGAATGGTACATTGCTAGCAAGTCTTCAGCATCAAGAAGCACTGTCGGGAGAATCTGTATCTAGATAGGAGGATCATACGAGCCCCCGGTTGGAATATGTAAATACTGCCCCTAGTATTTAATTAAAGGGAAATGACTAACTAGATTACTTATTTTTTAAGAGATAGGAAATAAAAATATCACAATCTACCTTATAAGTCTAATTACTACACATAAGTCATAATGTTCTTTTTATAGCTGTTGTACGTGGTGTACTACAAGGTGCACTAAGTAACGATCAAAGATCTCGGCCTTAAAGTCTGGTAACATCGAACACGTGGTTATAACACATATACTTTCTTATTCTTCCAAACAATTACAGACACAAGCCGAACCCAACACAATTTTATTTAGTTTGGAAACGGCCAGATGATGATACACGAATAAGGTAGGGTTTGACACGACATTTTTTTTAATTATTCATTATTAATGGTTATGATTATTTTTAACTTTAATGATCAAATTTTCCAGTGTGAAGACTACAGCTTTGCACCCTTTAGAGGAATGACTCGAGCAAAGCCAGCGCGTCTTCATCCCACTGACTCTTTTGCGGGTAAATCGGTATCCATCCAGTACTAATACTACACCCCCTGTCCGACTTCGAGAGAATACAGCTTCCTGCATACCTAGGGAAATCATAAAAACAAATTTTGTATAAGGTTAAATTGCTACTGAAAATAATCCGCAAGAGCTATATTATAGCTGATTAAGTACATGTCAATGCAGCCATTTTAGATAATGGTTAGCTAGAAAAGTACATCATTATAAAAAACTACATTATTACATACATATTGTGTGTGGAATGATATGCAAGAAAAAAGGAGTAGATAATAGCGTGATGATTGACAGGGGAGAATGAAAGAAATAACGTGTTGTGCCGACCACAGATAATATTAGACAAGGGCTGGAAGATGAAGAGGATGATAAAAAAAAAATTGAGTAAGCTGTTTGTTAGTTTTGTTTATAGGTTGTAATCAGTCATCGGTATTATTATACGTATATATTCAGAATCCTGGTAAAGCAACAGGTTCTATTTTTGGTACGAAAACTAAAACTATTGTGACGTTTACCTACGGTTTTTATAAAAGAAAAATGTTTATAACAATTTATGTATTTAAATCAAAGCCAAACATTACATTACGATACATAGACAAAGACATAGACATAGACTACTCGTAATGTAAATTTAGTTTTTTCTACATTGTACAACCAAAAGTAGAGACAGTTCCTGGCAGAATTAAAAAAAACTGCACAAGGACTCTCATTAGCAAATAATGGTTATGCTTGTTATTGATGCTTATAATTTCATCGCCCACTGTATGAATCACCGCCCTGCACTCTTTATTGTGATGTGAGGAGCAATGCCAACGAGTCTTGCATCCTTGGTCGCGATGGCGGGAGAATCGGTACCCAGCGAGTATTATCATGCGGTTCCCTCTCTGAGATACAGCGAACACAGCTCCTGTAGGAATGAATATAAACATAAAAATTATAATTTTAAGAGGAAGCTGAAGAGATAAATTTAATTATGTACAACAAAATGCTTTGGTTATCCATCTTATTTTATTCTACTGCAGTACTAATACTACACCCCCTTTCCGACTTCGAGAGAATACAGCTTCCTGCATACCTAGGGAAATCATAAAAACAAATATTGTATAAGGTTAAATTGCTACTGAAAATAATCCGCAAGAGCTATATTATAGCTGATTAAGTATATGTCAATGCAGCCATTTTAGATAATGGTTAGTTATAAAATTAAAAAAAAAACATCATTACATACTTATTGTGTGTGGAATGATATGCAAGAAAAAAGGAGTAGATAATAGCGTGATGATTGACAGGGGAGAATGGATGAAATAACGTGTTGTGCCGACCACAGATAATATTAGACAAGGGCTGGAAGATGAAGAGGATGATAGAAAAAAATGGATTAAACAGTTTGTTAGTTTTGTTTTAGGTTGTAATCAGTCATCGGTATTATTATTTATTCAGAATCCTGGTAAAGCAACAGGTTCTATTTTTGGTACGAAAACTAAAACTATTGTGACGTTTACCTACGGTTTTTATAAAAGAAAAATGTTTATAACAATTTATGTATTCAAATCAAAGCCAAACATTACATTACGATATAAATACATAGACTACTCGTAATCTAAATTAGTTTTTCTATATTGTACAACCAACAGTAGAGACAGTTTCTGGCAGAATTAAAAAAACTGAACAAGGACTCTCATTAGTGTGCATAACCCTGGCAAAATGTTGTGCATTTGAGAGATGAGACCATAAAAAATAATTAGTGTATCATAAGGAGCAATTTGTTTAATAGTAGCAAAATTTGTGTGAATTGTAGTTTTAAAGTTATTTGAGAAAAACACATTTTGCTGGAGTAACGTTTGAAACGTTATCCTGGCAAAATCGATTTTCAAAAATTCGTTCAGCCCGGAACCAAATATATGATTAGATAGCTTTTGTTGCGTAGTAAATGTTTGTAAATAGCAAAATTTGTGTGTGGTATGGTTCTTGAGTTATTTAAGATTTTGCTGCGGTAACGTTTTGGGATTTCCCATATCTCGAAAACGGCTCAACGCAGAAGATTGAAAAAAAAATACCAATAAGAGACCTTAATTTGTTTAAATTAGTTTAAACATTAGTTTTTGATTTGGTTGTCGTAAACCAATGGAATTAAATGGTTTCAAAAATCAGATAAAAACGGATTTTCAAGTAAACCAAAACACTTATAACCAAATAAACAGCTGTAAAAAATACCCATGGTAGACACTTATCACGTCAAGTAAAATAGATTATGTAACTTTATACGATATGAAGATAAAAACAAAATTGATTAATTTTAGACTGGTCGTACTTTAGCGATGAAATACGCAGTTCCCAAAACATTAAGAAACGTGGCATACTTTAAACAAGTTAAAATTATTCATGAACATTAATTCCTGTTAATTTCAGCTTTCAATTACGGCTGTAATGAAAGTTATATCAAAAACAGGAAAATGTCAGCAATTCTCTAATAAGCCGACCAAATTAAAAAGGTCTGCCTGCCCTGCACTCTTTAGTGTGATGTGAGGAGCAATGCCAACGAGTCTTGCATCTTTGTTCGCAATGGCGGGAGTATCGGTACCCAGCGAGTATTATCATGCGGTTCCCTCTTTGAGATACTGCGAACACAGCTCCTTTAAGAATGAATATAAACTTAAAAATTATAATTTAAAGTAGAAGGCGAAGAGATAAATTTAATTATGAACAATAAAATGCTTTGGTTATCCATTTTATTTATTGTAATTAAAAAAGTATAACATCATAAAGTTTTTGTTAAAAATATATCTTTTGTAAAAAATAACATTAACACGTCACTCAGAGATTCTCGTTTTCTCTTAATCTTTAAAAAACCAAATACTTTGGGCGACACGAACGACACGTGACGTTTAATAGGAGAACAATACTGAAATACCTATAATAACACCGCGTGTGAACAGAGCTGGTTCCGTTGCATTTGTTCAAATTCCGTATTTGGGAAAGTTTATCCAGGTAATTCATAAACTAACTTACAAAAATGTTGATGACGTCAATGTCAGTGATTATGCTTGTTAATAATCTTAACAATCTGATCATCCACAGTGAAGAGCGCAGCTCTGCAAGTGCGGTGCTTGTTGCAGTACCACCTCGTCTTAGCTCCAGTACTGCGGTGCCGGATGAACGTGTACCCAGCTACTATGAGCATACGGCCCCCGCTTTTGGATCGAGTGAACACAGCAGCTGTAGGAAGAAAGTTGTATTCTGTGTAATTGAGCCGTTCGCGCGATGGTATGTCATCATCTGCCTAGCATTTTCCCAGCTATGTTGGGGTCGGCTTCCAGTCTAACCGGATGCAGCTGAATACCTGTATTTTACATGGAGCGACTGCCTATCTGACCTCCACAACCCAGTTAGTACTGGGTAATACGATACCCCCTGGTAAGACTGGTTGTCAGACTTTTTGGGTCACTGACTACCTGTAACGACTATCAAAGATCTGCAAATGACAGCCGGGACCAACGGCTTAACGTGCTTTCCGAGGCACAGAGGAAACCCGGTATGTAATGGGTTGTCACCCATCCACAGACCAACCTAGGCAAGCACGGCTTAACCTAAAGATCGACCCGAGCGGCTGTTATTATTTAGCCACGGTCTCCTCGATCGATCGTATGTGTCATGGGTAAAAATTATAAACTGTACAAATTTTCGTCGCCTCTTTATTTATTTATTTGAAAAATTCTTAAAACATTGTCACCGTAGTGCTCCACTTCGTTATAAAATGAACTAGGTACCTACACTAAATATGATTTTAGGCCGATTTGTTGGAATCATCTATTTGTATTTAATTACAAGGTAAATGTCTCTCGTACACGGCAGCAGCATTTAATACGTACCTAATACGTTTTGCGTCTACTTTAATAATTTTCTTAAAAAAAAAATGTTTTTGAATTGCTAATCTAATAAGCGTAGTGTAAGCAACCCTTGTTTTTCGAATGGGAAATCATCAAATGACCCCTCCCGCTCAAGATTCAAACCAGTACTGAAATATCCTGTCTTTATGAAGTACCTGAAAAAGAAAAACATGGTTTATTTAACCAATAATTTTACCTTTTGCTAATATTTTTCTAGCAAGATTACCTTTTTTCAACAGGAACCTAAGTGCAATAATAACCAAGGTTTGTCTTTAACACAAAAACGTCAACTAAGAAACAGTAAACTTATTACAAAAATGTATTATGTATAATCCCATTACTGTTTTAAAACTGAAACATATTAATATTATTTGCAAAGCGTCAGAATTAAAATTGATGTTAAGTGTCATTGATAATAGATTAAATTATTATGAAAGCAAATTGACCTCAAGCGGATATCACATCGATAAGTATAATCACTTCCTTCCTTCCTCCCACTCAGTTTTATAATTAACGACTGTTCCACGCGGTTATATAGGCGTATGGGTATGGTCCTCATTTATCTTTAGAATGACGTCCTGATATGTATGTATGTTCGCTCTGCAACCCTTACGGTGATGAGTAGAACAGTACCATCGGCATCTGTCACCTTTCTTTAGTTGCATACAGTAGTTATAACCACCTCGGGATATCATCCTTCTTCCTTTATTAGATGTAGTGTACTCGAAACCTGAAAAGTAAATCCCGTTTAAAAACTTTTGTTTACCAATGACTGGGAAAGGAGAAATAGAAAAAAATGCGTTTAGTAAAAGTAATAGGTTAAGGTTTTTATAAAAGAAAAATGTTTGTAATCATTTATTAATTCCAATCAAAGCCAAACATTACATATATTACGTTGTAAATACCTAGGCTACTTGTAATCTAAATTAGTTTTTTCTACATTGTACAACCAAAAGTAAAGCCAGTTCCTGGCAGAATTAAAAAACTTGCACAAGGACTTTCATTAGCAATTAATGGTTATGCTTATTATTGATGCTTATAATTTCATCGCCCACTGTATGAATCACCGCCCTCTTTATTGTGATGTGAGGAGCAATGCCAGCGAGTCTTGCATCCACGGTCGCAATGGTGGGAGAATCGGTACCCTGCGAGTATTATCATACGGTATACTCTTTGTGATACAGTGAACATAGCTCCTGTAGGAAAGAATATGTGTCATCATCATCATCATCATCAGCCTATTAATGTTCCCACTGCAGGGACACAGGCCTCCTCTCAATGAGAGGGAATATGGGTTTGTGATGGGTGATGAGAATATGTGTAGTTTAAACTGGAAGGTGAAGAGATAAATTTAATTATGAACAACAAAATGCTTTGGTTATCCATCTTATTTATTCTAATTAAAAAAGTATACAACCGTAATGTTTTGTTAAAAATATCTTTATTAAAAAACAACATTAACCCGTCACCAGTAAGACTCGTTTTCAGCATTCTTTAAAAAACCAAATACCTAGACGATGGTTGGTAGTCATTAAATATGAACGACGCGTGACTTTTAAAAAAAATCTTGATTTATTTTAAGGGGTTTTATCACTTATATTCCGTGTTCTGGTAACAATCCAGGTATTTCTTAAACTAACTTACAAAAATGTTGATGCTGACAAAGTCAGTGGTTATGCTCATTAATAATCCTAACAATCTGATCCTCCGCAGTGAAGAGCGCAGCTCTGCAAGTGCGGTGCTTGTTGCAGTACCACCTCGTCTCAGCTCCAGTGCTGCGGTGCCGGTTGAACGTGTACCCAGCTACTATGATCGTACGGCCTCCTTTTCTGGATCGAGTGAATACAACATCTGTAGAAGGAAAGTACATTTTGTATCGTACGAGTCGTGTACCCAATAGGATTTCCATGAAACTTGCGTCTATTTAAGCCGCTTCAAATTTTTTGAAAAAAAAAACATACATCTCAGTGCTCACCTTCCATATAAAAGACATATAAATTGTGCAAAATGTTATAATATTTGGATTATGTTGTGCGCTGTCTAATGTGTATTTTAACTACAATTGTGTTAGGTATGTTCTACACAGAGTGGTGTACTCAATAAAAAGCAATTACATTTCTTTAGGAGTTGTGCGGGCCCGAAATTATATGGAAGAAGTAATTAATGGTAAGAAGCATCACTGATTTCGGGAGAAAAATTGCAGTCTTTCCTCTGAAAGTTGATTATTACAGATCGATAAAACCGTGACCCTTTCTTTACGAAGTTGAGAGTAAGTACTTATTTATTTTCCTGAAACATGTTCAATAATAACTCAATATTAGGTGTCATTTTATTTAAATCCGTACTTCTATAATACATAATGGTTTAATTTATTTTCCCTCTATAATATTGTGGTAATACTTTCTTTTGAAACCTAAATTCACTTAGTTTTATAATTAATGATAGTTCCACACGGTTCTTTAGGCGCATGACTATGAATATCATTTATCTTTAGAATGACGTCCTGTTATGTATGTAGATTCACTCTGCAACCCTGGTTGTGATGAGTAGAACAGTACCATCGGCATCTGTCACCTTTCCTTAGTTGCAGACTGTAGTTATATAGCCACCTCGGGATATCATCCTTCTTCCTTTATTAAATGTAATGTACTCGAATCCTAAAAGGTGAATCCCGTTTATAAACTTTGGTTTACCATAACTGGATAAAGGAAGACAAAAAGTACGTTTAGTAAAAGTAACAACAAACAGTAAAGATTTTATATAAGAAAAATGCTTATAACAATTTATTTCTTCCAATCAAAGCCAAATAATACAACAATACGTTGTAAATATCTCATTACCCGTTATTTTGTAAAAAAAAATGTCATTGTACAATCATTAGGACCAGTTTCTGGCAGAGTCATAGAACTGCAAAATGACTCTCAGTAGCAATCAATGGTTATGCTTATTATTGATGCTTAAAATTTCATCGCCCACTGTATGAATCACCACACTGCACCCTTTACTATGATGTGAGGAGCAATGCCAACGAGTCTTGCGTCCATGGTCGTAATGGCAGGTGAATCCGTACCCAGCGAGTATTATCATACGGGTCCCTTTTTGGGATAGAGTGAACACAGCTCCTGTACAAAAAAATAACTTAAAATTTGATAAATAACTACAAATTTAGTAAATAACTACAAAATGTTTAGGTTATCCATCTTATTTATTATAATTAAAAAAAAAAAAAAAAACAATCGTTAAGTTTTCGCTAAAAATATCTATATGTAAATAGATTTAGGAACTGCCTCTATATTTTAATAAAAGGAAATGAGACAAACTAGATGAGGTACCTACTTATTTTTATGAGATAGGAATTAAGATTATCAGCTTTTGGGGAATAGAGTCAAGATGTTATGACGATAATGTTATTAAAACAGAGTTTTAATAATTTACTTTTTGTTTGTATAATATTATTATGTCGTTTATTCATTTAAATTCTTATCTCATTACATTGTTAAGTATTTCTTAAAATAAAACGATACAAAAAAAAAAACACTTAAAAATATAAAAAAATAGAATAATAATAATATTATTATTATGATTGATATAATAATATTATTATTATTATTAGCCATTTGTGTCCCACTGCAGGGAAAAGGCATCCCTTCCCTCTTTCCACTTATATTAATATTATTATAAAAGAACAAATTTTCTCCATTATTCACGATCTACCTACAAGCCTATTTACTACACATACTGAGGCCGTGATCTAGAAACGCAACTTAGGTAACGCGTTCTTCTTATAGCTGATCTACCCTTATACATTTTAAAAAGTTGGCATCTGGCCCGCAGGCCAGGTTTTGCGTGGGCGAGATGTCCCTTAACCCGTTGTACGTGCTTTACTTACTACAAGGTGCAAGGTGAAAAAATATTTAACTCAAAGCAGAACTAAGCGATTATAAATCTTGGCCTCAAAGTCTGGTAACATCGAACACGTGGTTATAACACAATGTATTTTTCTTATTCTTCCAAACGAACAACACACAAAATTACAGACACAAGCCGAGCCCAACACATTTTTATTTAGTTTGGAAAAGGCCAAATGATGATACACGAATAAAGTGGGGTTTGACACGACATGTTTTTAATGATTCATTATTAATGGTTATGATTATTTTTAACTTGAATGATCATATTCTCCAGTGTGAAGACTACAGCTGTGCAGCCTTTAGAGTTATGAGTCGAGCAGATCCAGCGCGTCTTCAGCCCACTGACTTTTTTGCGGCTAAATCGGTATCCACCCAGTACTAATACTACACCCCCTCTCTGACTTCGAGAGAAACAGCTTCCTGCATACCTAGGTTAATAATAAAAACAAATTTTGTATAAGGTTAAGTTGCTACTGAAAACAATCCGCAAGAGCTATATTATAGCTGATTAAGTACATGTCAATGCAGCCATTTTAGATAATGGTTAGTTAGAAAAGTAAAAAATGCATCAATAAATACTTATTGTGAGAGGAATGGTATGCAAGGAAAAGGAATAGATAATATCGTGACGATTGACAGGGAAAATAGAAGAAAATTAAGACAAATTTATTTAAGAACAACAAAATGCTTTGGTTATCCATCTTATTTAATGTAATTAAAAAGTATACCTACAATCGTAAAGTTTTTGTTAAAAATATATCTCTAATAAAAAATTTCATTAACCCGTACCCAGAGGCTCTCGTTTTCAGCAATCTTTCAAAAACCACCGCACGGACGACATGTGATGTTTAATAGGAGACAAATACTGAAATACCTATAAAAACACCGCTTGTGAACAGAGCTGGTCCCGTTGCATTTGGGTATATTCCGTATTTTGGTAAAGTTTATCCAGGTAATTCATAAACTAACTTACAAAAATGTTGATGACGTCAAAGTCAGTGGTATGGTAAGGTTGCGGCCAACAGCTAGCACTCAATAAAAAACAAATTTTACAATAAACACGTTATAAACTTGTTTCATCACGACTCCAGTCCGAAAAAGGGATGACGCTATTGGTAATGTAAAGCCCCGTCTCTTTCTTGTACTGTAATCATGATGGCGTCAAATCGTCATACTACACCGTCAGAGTACTGCACATAGGAATGTATATTAAAAACACCAAGTTGGTTTACGAAATATATATTTCGTTGTCACAGTATCTAAATATTTTCTTACACTAAACAACAGACTGTTACCTAACTGGATCTTATTACCTAAAATAATTAAACAAACTGAAAAAATACCTCAATGATCTCATAAAACATTAAAACTCAGTCCAACTTTTCAACAACAGATGTGGTTATGCTTATTATTGATGCTAACAATTTTATCGCCCACACAACACACATAATTAAGGACACAGTGTGTGTGTTTTAGTGCACATAATTAAGGATCGGACGTCACTAGGTAAGTTAGTCTAATCTATATAATTATGCTCCGTGATCTCGTCCTCATTTAGTACTTATAGATGTTCAAAGGAGTTGTGTTGGTAATATAATCAACACCTTTTAATCATTGAACAATGCAACCTAACATAGGTACCTACTATTCTGAGTATTATTACTTAGGTACCAATTACACATTTATTTAAAAAAAAGGTAACATGACATAAATCTTCTCTAACACTAGTATCAACCAGTGTCATAATAATCTTATAAAGAGCTTAATTACTTTAATCAGACAGTTACCATTGACATTAAATTTATTCAACCAACAATAACAAGCAGTGTGTTCTTTATTATAGAGACTAGAACACACTGCTTGTGCAAAATCATTAGAATCACTAACTGTAACAGTAGTTCTCATAATAAAGGCAAGCAAAAGTTGAGTAACTTGTGCAAAAGCGTGCCTTGTGCTGTGTGATGTGAATTTGGGAGTATTTATTATTGAGTATTTATTCAGTTACAATTTGTTTTATCCACCTACTAATAGTTGCAGTAGTGGCGGCATGATATGGTTTTCTTATACTTAGTTATAACTAGCTGACCCGCGCAACTTCGTCTGCGTCACATGAGAGAAAGAGGGTTAGAGAGAGTGTGAGTCAACCTTAAAAGATACACATAATGCTATCGCGGTTTTTTTAGAACGTTTTAAAACGGACAATTCCCTAATACATGATTGTTGCGTAACTTTAACCGTTTATGCAGCGCCCGCAAAGGAAGCTTTCAAAAGAAATAAATTTTCCTTGTTTTTGCAACATTTATCATTGATGCTCCACTCCTTTTAATTATAGCGTGATGTTAGATAACCTATAGCCGTCCTCGATAACTATTCAACACTAAAAGTTTTTTTTTAATTCGAACCAGTAGTTTCTGTAATTAGCGCGTTCAACCAACCAAACAAACTTTAGCTTTATAATATTAGTGGATATAGATCCAAGTGAATAACAATTTAATTTCTTGGATATATTTGCATTAATCGCTAAAATAATCTAATTATGTTTTTTTCAAAAAAGGGCTTGCCTCGACAGCCTTACGTCTTCATCCTTAGACACTCGATGACAGTCGTACTCCAGCTAGGTCGAAAGTTCTCATCAAAGGTGCAAGAAATTAGCCCAAACACGATTTTTCAATTATAAATGGGACCAACTTTGAGATGTACTATAACAGTCAGAAGTCAACTGCCAATCTCGCAACACAATGGCAAAGCAATATTAGTTGTACTTATGACCTTCTTCTATAAGAACGTTTGACAACACTTACACATTAGCAACTTGTTGCCCGCTTAAGATTGTTATTTCAAATTTCAATGAGTTGTGTAAGTGATACGGTAGCCAAATTGGTTAGCACTGCGCCTCGCATGGCGAGTGTTCGGGTTCGAGTCTCACATCAAACATGAAAAACATTTTTTAAGTATTACATGTGAAATATAAATGCCGAGTTGTTAACAAAATATAATGTTAAAATATATTCCACAACTAAACGAAGATTCTTTCGTTTTACAATAATTTTCAATCTTAGCGTCGTTATTAAAATATGAGGGTAGATTTGAAACAAAGTGATAAGTTCACTTTGTTTCAAATCTACCTGCATATTTTAACTAGGTACTTTACTAGTTCACATAAATAATATTACTTGTTTGTTTCATTTATTATCATTATTGTAATAATAAATTACCTTTATAATATATTTATTATAATATCTATTTGTTCAAAATAACTTACAAAAATAAATTATTAAACATAATTAAATAAAACATAAAAAACCGGTCCATCTTGGATTCGAACTCACATCTACCCCGATCACACTAGCCTCGTTACCGATCTAGCTAATGTTAACTTACGCAAACTTGTCAAAATTTTGCATTACTATGAAAAAAATAATCAGACGGTGATAAAAAGAAGTTACTGATATTGTCATCCTTGTCTAACATTGACCACATCTATATTATTACTCGTAGCGATGCTACACGACATGTTAATTTGTTAGCGTTGGAACATCACTCACACGGATAAATATGCGTATGTGTGTATAGGCGCCGCAGCCCGTTTAGCGCAAACGATAATGTGCATTGCGGTGGAAGTGGAATTTTGACCTTTGACTGTACATATGCTTTTCACAAAAAAAGGACCATGTACGGACTTCCCTGTAAAAGTTATCCGTGGTCAACAACAACAACAGCACATAACGTCCACTGCTGGACATAAGCCTCTCCCATGATGGGAGGAATTTGCCGTAATCTCCACGCTTGGCAGGCGGATTGGAGATCGCAGTGATGAAAAAGGGGAGATTTAGACTGGGCTCACTGTATTGCGGATCCAACATTTTTATCCTATCACCATCTAACATCACCATCTAACATACCAGAGCATATTGAAACGTAAGAAGCTGCTACGCGCGACCGCAACGTCAAAGTCGGCTCGAGACATCTAGCATCGCGGCTCAGAGACGACATCGCCCCACCCACCTTCCGACCAGCCAGCGGCGACCAACCTTGCGGTATGAATTGAAGAACAGACAAGCTAAAGATTGTATCATTGCCAACTTTCGGAAAATCAACAAATCCAAAGGCATTACCTCAAACGATCTAGGTTTCGAAGGCAATTCCACAAAAGTGTTTATAAATGAGCACCTCACCATAGCTAATAAAATCCTGCTTAATAACTGCCGAAAACGCGCCAAGGAACTAAACATCAAATTTGTGTGGGTAAAAAACTGCTCAGTCTACATGCGCTGCCACGAAAAATCACCATCGGCTGCAATAACCTCAGAAGAAGATTTAGAGAAGTTTGTAAATTTAAAGTAATTTGCATGTCTTTCTTATTTTTGCCAATTGTTTTTCTTATCGCTATTGTAATAATAACCACTTTCATAATGCCTAACATAGTTCACACTACTTACATACACTCATCTATCAATAAACCCAATCATACCCAAACACAAAACAAATCAAGTGAATCACTGGCACTCATAGCGGCCCCTGCGTTGAGAGCCGCTGGCTCGCATATTACTCACTACTTATCGTTGGTCCACGACAACTTTCGACACATACATTCTGGCAAATTATTTTCTAAGTACCCGCGCTGATCTAATTATTTCTCTTTTCTTCAAACATTAATACTATTCCGGTTAACCATCTGTCACACTATATAACAACATGAATAAGTTAAACATTTATTATCAGAATACGCGCGGACTTAGGACTAAACTACCTTTATTTTATCGTAATATTGAATCGCAGGACTTTGATATTATAATTATTACAGAAAGTTGGCTGTGTGATGGTATACTGGATACAGAAATATGTGACGATCGTTATGATGTATTTAGATACGATCGCCCCAGTGGTAAAAAAGACGGCGGTGTCATGATCCATAGTAAACGTGGTTTCTCTGCTACTGCGAGGTCAGACATCCACACCGGATGCGCGGAATGTATTTGGGTAACTATTAGGAACAATGTTTTTACTGAGTCATCACAGAAAGGCGACCTACATTTAGCCGCAGTCTATATACCCCCCAACAATAATTCCCCAATAATGCTAAAGGACTTTAAAAACTCACTTCTTCAATCCTATAATTTGACCTATAATTTGCGATTTTAATTTACCCTTCATAGCATGGTCTTCGGATGGATACGGTTGGAAATCTAAAAGTAATTCTGATTTATTTGTAGTCACAACTGAATTTCTTAACTGTTTGGATTTTATGAATATGTCTCAATACAACCTTAAACCGAACTGCTGTGATAATGTTCTCGACCTTGTCATCTTCTAAATATATAAAAGAAGAAACTGACTGACTGACTGACTGACTGACTGACTGACTGACTGACTGACTGACTCATCTATCAACGCACAGCTCAAACCGCTGGGTCTACAGATTCCAAATTTGGCAAGTAGGTTCCTTATGTGGTCTAGGGGTGCACTAAGAAAGGATTTTTCAAAATTCACCCCCTAAGGGGGTTAAACGGGACTCCAAAGTTTGTATGGGGAAACAAGATTAGTTAGTCTATTTTATTCGAAACTTTACAGGAGTGCTCCTATTGATAAATGAGTAGAAACGGGTTTCAGGATTTTTCAGAATTCAACCCTTAAGAGGGGGAAAAGGGGTGACAAAGTCTAAAAATCAATGCACAGCCCAAACCGCTGAGTCTAGAGATTCCAAATTTGGCACATTGGTTCCTTATGTGGTCTAAGGGTGCACTAAGAAAGGATTTTCCAAAATTCATCCCCTAGGGGGGTTAAACAGTGCTCCAAAGTTTGTATGGGGAAACAAGATTAGTTAGTCTATTTTATTCGATACTTTACAGGAGTGCTCCTATTGATAAATGAGTAGAAACGGGTTTCAGGTTTTTTCAGAATTCAACCCCTAAGAGGGGAAAATGGGGTGGCAAAGTATAAAAATCAATGCACAGCCCAAACCACTGACTCTGGAGGTACCAACTTTGGCACATAGGTTCTCTATGGGGTTTAGGGGTGCATTAAGAAAGGATTTTTCAAAATTAACCCCCTAAGGGGTTGAAAAGGGGGTCCAAAGATTACATGGGGAAATAAGATTAGTTAGACTACTTTATTCGAAACTTAACAGGGGTACTCCTATCGATAAATGAGTTAACATTTGTGTTTCAGGTTTTTTCAGAATTCAACCCCTAAAGGGGGAAATGGGGTAACAAAGCCCAAAAAATAAAAAAATCAACATAGGTATTGTTTGTATGGTGAATTGGGTCGCGTGTATTACAAAAACAACGTAATGTGGCGGACCTGAATTACCATCATTCCCAGTTAGGGTGCGATGGGGTTGAAATGTCAAAAAATCAATATGGGTGTCGAAACCGAGATTATCAGGGGTGCCGATGTCAAAAATGGCATTTATTTTGAGATCCAGAAGATAGCGGATTCAACTTCTATACAGGGTTACTGTTGATTTATTGTGATGATTGTGATAACGATAATGATGATTGTTATAATGATGATGTTGATTGTGATGATTATGATTAAGATGATAATGATTGTGATTACGATGATAATGATTGTGATAACGATGATGGTGATTGTGATAGTAATTTGATTATGATTGTGATGGTAATGGTGATTGTGATTGTGATAGTGACGGTGATTGTGATGGTGATAGCCATGGTGATCGTGATTGTGACAGTGATAGTAATGGTGATTGTGATAGTGATGGCAATTGTGATAGTGATAGTAATGGTGATTGTGATAATGATTGTGGTTGTGATAGTGATGGCAATTGTGATCATGATGATTATGATTAACATGATAATGATTGAGATTACGATGATAATGATTGTGATTACGATGATAATGATTGTGATGACGAGGATGGAGATTGTGATGATGATGATTGTAATTACGATGATAGTGGTTGTGATTACGATGATAATTATTGTTAAAATGATGATAGGGATTGTGATTGTGATGATGTTTGTGATGGTGATTGTGATGGTGATTGTGATGGTGATTGTGATGGTGATAGTGATTGTGTGAGAAGATAGCGGATTCAACTTGTATACAGGGTTATTGTTGATTTATTGTGATGATTGTGATAACGATGATGATGATTGTTATAATGATGATGTTGATTGTGATGATGATGATTATGATTAAGATGATAATGATTGTGATTACGATGATAATGATTGTAATAACGATGATGGTGATTGTGATAGTGAATTGATTGTGATTGTGATGGTGATGGTGATGGTGATTGTGATTGTGATAGTGACGGTGATTGTGATGGTGATAGCCATGGTGATTGTGATGGTGATAGCCATGGTGATCGTGATTGTGACAGTGATAGTAATGGTGATTGTGATAGTGATGGCGATTGTGATAGTGATAGTAATAGTGATTGTGATAATGATTGTGGTTGTGATAGTGATGGCGATTGTGATCATGATGATTATGATTAAGATGATAATGATTGAGATTACGATGATGATGATTGTGATTACGATGATGATGATTGTGATAACGATGATGGTGATTGTGATAGTGATTTTGATGGTGATGGTGATTGTGATAGTGACGGTGATTGTGATGGTGATAGCGATGGTTATGGTGATTGTGATTGTGACAGTGATGGTGATAATGATGAAGGTGATTGTGATTACAATGATAATTATTGTGATAGTGATTGTGATGGTGATTGTAATGGTGATGTGACGGTGACTGTGATGGTGATTGTGATTGTGATTTTGATGGTGATAGTGATGGTGATTGTGATAGTGATGGTGATTGTGATAACGATTGTGGTTGTGATATTGATGGCGATTGTGATCATGATGATTGTGATTTAGATGAAAATGATTGAGTTTACGATGATAATGATTGTGATGACGAGGATGGGGATTGTGATGATGATGATTGTGATTACGATGATAATGATTGTTAAAATGATGAAAGTGATTGTGATAGTGATTGTGATCGAGATTGTGATGGTGATTTTGATGGTGATTGTGATGGTGATTGTGATGGTTATGATGGTGATGGTGATTGTGATAGTGATGGTGATTGTGATTACGATGATAATGATTGTGATAATGGTGATGGTGATTGTGATAGTGACGGTGATTGTGATGGTGATAGTGATGGTGATGGGGATTGTGATGGTGATTGTGATTGTGATGATGATTGTGATGGTGATTGCGATGATGATTGTGATAATGATTGTGATAATGATGGTGGTTGTGATAGTGATGGTGATTATAATGGTGACTGTGATAGTGATGGTGATTGTGATGGTGATTGTAATGGTGATGTGACGGTGATAGTGATGGTGATTGTGATTATGATTGTGATAGTGATGGTGATGGTGATTGTGATAGTGATGGTGATTGTGATAACGATTGTGGTTGTGATAGTGATGGCGGTTGTGATCATGATGATTGTGATTTAGATGAAAATGATTGAGTTTACAATGATAATGATTGTGATGACGAGGATGGGGATTGTGATGATGATGATTGTGATTACGATGATAATGATTGTTAAAATGATGATAGTGATTGTGATAGTGGTTGTGATCGAGATTGTGATGGTGATTTTGATGGTGATTGTGATGGTGATTGTGATGGTGATGGTGATTGTGATGGTGATGGTGATGGTGATGGTGATGGTGATGGTGATTGTGATAGTGATGGTGATTGTGATTACGATGATAATGATTGTGATAACGATGATGGTGATTGTGATAGTGATTTTAATGGTTATTGTGATGGTGATGGTGATTGTGATAGTGACGGTGATTGTGATGGTGATAATGATAGTGGTTGTGATAGTGATGGTGATTGTGATAATGATGGTGGTTGTGATAGTGATGGTGATTGTGATGATAATAATAAATTGTGATAATTATGAAATTTGGCACATAGATAGTTTATAACCTAAATTTACATGTAGGACACTATTTATCCCTTTAGTATAATTCAGTGGGGCAGTTACCGAACTGCACGTGGGCGAAGCCGCGGGCAACAGCTAGTCTTTTAAAGCAATCATGTATGTGTAAAAATTTAGGTTATGTTGAGGAACAAAACAGCTTGTAATAAAAATCAGCATTCGAAAAACATTGTTTATTCTGATATATGTACACGATAGATGCAACTGCAACAAACCCACGGTTCTGTATATTTATTGAACAAATACGTATTACATTAATAAACTTAATTCATTATTTTAATATTTATCATGTTTTTGTTAAGATAATGAATATCTTATTCCATATTAACTGAAATAATGACAATAACCATGCATTTACAAAACTTTAGTAAAAGCAAAAGTAAACTATGGCAGTCGGGCTTATTAAATCTACCTAGATACCTATCAGTTTTAATAGACTCATTTCATACGTATACTCAAACCAACAATAAAAAAATAATGGCATTGTCTGGAGATATTATCCTACACATCTCTAAATATGATTTCCAATCGGCACTCATAATCATAACTATAATTATAATAACATTTTCAATTGCAGATCAATCCTAACAAAAACAATGACAGATTTTGTGAATATTCATAGTGATTTCGTAAGTTAAGTTAGTCAATTTAATGCACACATACCACCGGGTTCCGTACCATTGACTATATTTAGTATTTGTTGTTATAGCGGCAACAGAAATACATCATCTGTGAAAATTTCAACTGATTAGCTGTCATGGTTCATGAGATACAGCCTGGTGACAGACAGACGGACAGATGGACGGAAAGACAGCCGCCGTTCCGTTCCGTTTTTACCCATTGGGTACGGAACCCTAAAAATTTATGAATTTGGGGGTTAGGAGAGTTTCAGTCGAGTAATACAATTCTGCCATGAATAACTTTTAAATTGTCCGAGAAGCACGACAGACCTGCCTCGAGAATATAAATGTACCTACATAAAGTTGAGCCCTTGAAACTTAAAGAGATTGGAACACTTTGTTTGATTTTTTAAGTAGTAAGACGTACAATTAAAATAAAAGACCGGCAAATACAAAAAAAACTTATTATTTGGTTTTTGTAGTAGCGACAGTTGCCTATGTGCAGCATAGGATTACCGAGTCTTGTCAACGCAAGCCTGGGCGTCAGATTCTCTAAAGAATTTAAACCTGTAGAGAAATCTTCAGTCTTTGAATGAATGATTCATTCATAACGTTTTAATTGAAATCCAGAATGGAGAAATTGGATTATTCCACAAATCGCCCCCAAAAGTCCCCTTAAGGGGGAAAAGTGTAAGAAATTTCCGTAAAAAAATATTTTGCCACTTTTCGGAGTTACTTGTACTGGCAAAAAATCAGATTGGTGTTATAATAAAATGCTTCTTTCTTATATATTTTTTTTATAATATTGCATAAACATAAACTTTACAAATAATTCCTGAACAATACCTAACTATACGCTATATGGCTAAAAATGCTGAAATTGACACCGTGTAAGATAATGATCAGGTAACCCATCTTCTTTCTTTCGTTTGAATCAACACAGACACAATAGTTATTAATGTATCGCCATACACATAATTACGTAGATTCATCGGCTCAACAGTTCAAAATTAACGATTTGATGCAGATTGACTTTATCAGAGATTCACTAATGATTGTGATTTCTTTTACTCTTGATAATCACGTTATTGAAAATGGTGATGGTGGCCTTGCAGCCACTATTACTTCTTCTGCTGCAGGTCCAATAACCATACTGGCCTTCGCCTCTTTTGTTCTTGTTGAACCTGTAAATAACTGTTATGATGACGGGCCGGCCCCAACGAGATGTAGAGAAAATAGCTGCAAAGGAAGAAATAAAGTCAAGGAATGAGATATTTTTAAAGTTTACGTAGTATACAAACTGAATAATTTGCAAGAAACTGGATGAATTTATTGTGTAGTAGCATTGATAAAAGCAGTGATGCTGTTAGTAGCATCCATGACGCGCTATCAAATAATATACAAGTGACAGAAGACAGTGTCAAGATTTCTAGATTTTTTTCTTATAAGACAGACTCTCTAACAACCTTTTTTTTCGGATGGGAAATCATCAAATGACCGACCCTCTAATAATCTTATACAAGCTATTCTAAATTTCACTTTAATATTTTAAATCATTGTTGACGTTTGGTAACTCACAGTTTAATAAAACACAAATAAAATTTTGGAGACAGAGATCGAACACTGCTGTGATACTAAGTTTAGATACTCTAGGTTCAAGAACATACTCCATTATTATGTTTTAATCAACGGCGAGACGTGATCCTATAGCGATAGATTTCGCACATCTATCGGTGTCCCATTGTAATCTATCTATATGAAATTCGTTGATTTATCCATTTGTTATATTTCTTTGTTTTTATACGGTCAGCGGTTCAGAGTAGTGCAGAATTCCATTTTAAAATACTATAAATCTGCATCTGCATATCCATTGCTCTTTGAAATAACCCATTTCAGTATTTCTCATTCTCAGCTGCGATTCCATGATTATAATGGTGCATGAATTTGACAATAACGTCGTCGATGATGACCAAGCCTGCTCTGCAGTGCGTACTCCGCTTGCAATACCGCCATTGCTTCCTATTGCTGAACTGGTGAACATGCTGATTACGATGAGGGATGTACCAGTTGTACTGATAGTTGTTGAACAGGATCACTGGCTTGCCATATCTTGATGTTGAGAATACAGGAGCTGTAAAGCAGACACAATTCAGTTAGTGTCTATATTTGTGGAAGAGACTTTTATATATTTGTTTGCCTGCACTTCGCCAGTTCTGCGTCCATCTACTGACACATAGCCACAGGCCTTTTCGGTATGTTCTGTAATTCTCAGGTCAGGTAATGTAGAGCTTTATTATTTGAAGCGTAGTATTAGAACTGAAATTATACTTGTTGCATTACTAAACTTGTTTTAACTATCAGTAAGGCTATTTTAATAATTTTAAAATACAATAGCTTTAATTTTAACCCTTTTTTAACCGCCTTCCAAAAAGGAGGAGGTTCTCAATTCGATTGGTATTTTTTTTTTTTTTATGTATGTACACCGATTACGCTGAGATTTATGATCCGATTTACGTGATTCTTTTTTTGTTTGATGCGGAATACTTGCCATTTGATCCCATGAAAATTTTATATAGTTTGGCCCAGTAGTTTTCATTTTATGAATATTTTTACTTTAGTCGTGTGGTATAATTTCATGTATGTTCACCGATTTCTCCTCCATTTGTGGAGTGATTTTCAAAATTATTTTTTATTTGAAAGAGTATACTCCTGAGATGGTCGCATTTAAATTTGGTGAAGATCTGATGCTGGTCGTCGGAGATATACAATGGAACTCTTCAAAACTAGACGGTAAATCGGTCGTGATTTTTGCAATCGCTTGGATGTTTGTTGTTTATACAACATCATGACGTAACATCACGCCTGTATGCTCTGAGGGGTACGCAGATGTGTACAATACACGTACATTTCGATAGTTTAGATATGTTAAGTTCCATTAATTGGGGATAAGCCTATTACCATGACATGTATTGTTAACAATGTAAAATAAATGCATAGCATATATTTGTATAGGCTATTACGACTAAAAATGGAAAAATAAAAAAACTTTTTTCAAAAAAATAAAACCAACTTCAAAAAACACAAAAAAGTGAAAAATAACTTTAGCTTCAGAAGTCAGTGACCTTTGTTTGATTCATTTAGTTTTTTTTGTCACCTTATTTATTATTTGTTATATGTAAAATTACAAAATTCTTAGTGCTATAAAATATTGGATTTTAATTAAACCAATTAACAGAGAACTAGCAGTTGGTTACGGACAAAGCTTTAATTTCAAATAAGAGTATTCATAATTTTGGAAGAACAATAAGGTGTAACGTTACACAATATATGATGAGTCCTAATTAGTTATACTCTTCAAATCAATCACTGCTTCTTTATAAACCAGAAAGGTGTTTGTTATTTACGTCTTGTATACTTCTATCTCTCTCTTTCATCACATCACTCATGATTATGACAGTTTCTATAACCAAATAAGTGGTTATCGAAAGTGATAACCGTCGCCTTACATCCTTGTCCTCTTGAACAGGTCCACCGCACCTTCCAACCTCTACAAAGTGAGTCTTTATTGAAACGGTGATGACCAATTATCACCACGGGTTTCCCGAATCACGACGATGTG